>VXBL01003516.1:145742-219970 GCA_013400195.1 Aramus guarauna
AAAAAAAAAAGGCAGTTTGTGCAGAGACACAAGACAAGGAGCGACGGGCCTGGAATGTGTGCGGTTGTCGCTGGTCGGAGGGACGAGCAGAAGGGATTGAGGGACGCTGGAGAGGGGGAACAAAGGGAGGTTGGAGAACAATAGGACACAGCAGTAGCACTGGGATAATCTCTGATCGTATTTAGGCTTGTTTTAATTGGCCTGTCAGTTTTTCACATCTCATGCATTTTCATAAGGATTCCTCTTTGCCTCTCGTTTTATCTTCTTGTTGCTCCGTGGATTTCCCTGCGGACGGTCTCTCCAGCTTTCTTTGTGGTGTTGTCGTTCCCCCCCCATTCCAAAGCGGTGCTGAGTTGCCTGGCTTTGTGGTGTCTAAGCAGAAAGGCAGATTCAGCAAAGGGGCCGTTTGGGAAAATCTCATGTTATCCTCAACAGAGGGAGAGATTTGGTGTGGGAGGGGGGGATTGTCAGTGACCTAGACCTGCGTGCCATCTATCACAGTTCTCTTTGCACTGGACTAGGGCTCTGAATATAAACCCACATCCCAATCATGTGTAATGCTATGGGGAATTAACATTTATACTGGAGGTTTTTAATTTTCTTTTTTCTCCTTTTGTCCCTTTGAAAGCTAAGATACGTTTATTCTTCTGATTTTTCCACCCAGTACTGGCTACCTTAGAAATACAGAGCTACTCAAATTCTAAGTTAAATAAATAACATTCAAAGGGATGTTGCTCGGCCTTTCAGATCATGTGTGTTAAACTCCTACCCTTCCATTGCTAAGTGATGCCAGACCTAGTTGCTTCATCCTCCCACAAGAAGTCCCTCCAGCACATGATTAAAACCAAGCCGTCTTTGTAAAGCCACTGACTGAGCTCACCAGAATTGTTCCTGCGTTTCTTCTGGCTTTGAATTTCATGAGCGCTGGGGCTTGGAGGGATGTGAGGACCCACAGAGACACAGCCCTGGCAGGCAAAGGAGATCAGGAGTCGCAGTGATCGGTGACGGGCTCCTCTCAGAGCCAGTCTTGTCCCACCTGATCCCTGGAGTGAAGACAAACACCTTCAGATAGGTGCCGGGCTGCCCAGAGTGGGACCACACCAACAAAAGAGTCCAATACTACATAGCTAGGCTGTCCAAAGTGTTTGGGTGCTTTAAGTGCCTTTGGGCCTGATGACACTTTTGATAGCCTTTTAGAAATGTCCCCTCATCAGCAGTTGGGGAGTGGTGCTCTGGACATCGTGGGGAAAAGCTCCTGAGAAGCCA
Organism: Aramus guarauna; assembly: GCA_013400195.1. Classification (NCBI taxonomy): domain Eukaryota; kingdom Metazoa; phylum Chordata; class Aves; order Gruiformes; family Aramidae; genus Aramus; species Aramus guarauna. The sequence goes on from VXBL01003516.1 coordinate 147,009, forward strand.
GTGGGGTGTCCCAGCCCTTGGGTGGGGAAGGAGAAGGGAAGAGCTGCAAGTGGTGGTGGAGGAGGCCAGGGATGGGTGTCTTCCCCTTGCTTTGGAAGAGGCACCCATAGCTCATGCCAGCAGAGCAGCAGCTGCCATAAGGACACATAAGCTGTGTCCCATCAGCGAGGTGGTTTTCACATGGCTTTTATGCATTTTGTGATGACAGTTTGGTTCGTGGCAATTTATTGTCCTGCAGGGTTGTCTCCTCTGTTTATATCCCATGGGTCTCATTGTACAGCAGTAAATCATTGCAAAGCTGATAGTTTAGTTTCCAGCCATAAATTTAGATGCTGGAAAAAGAGATTTCTGTATTCCTGTCCCTCTGTTTTTTGAATATGGCTGTTCATAGAGCTCCGCGTACCCCCAGGTGTGAAGATGTTGTTTGGTAAAAACAGTGATAAGTAAAATAGCGTATTGAGGAACCTCTAAATAAATGCTTGCTTTTTTATATGGGAATGCAGGAGGTGAAGTGATTTTGACAAGACTGTACATCACGGAAGGAAGGGAGACAGGAAAGGGAAAAAGATGCCTTTGACAGAGCCACTGGCACCAGGCTGGGTGTACGTGTGCTGTGCTATCTGTTCCTGGTCATGGTCTGGGGATGGTGCTGGAGTACTGCAAGCAGCAGTCAGGCAGCTGAGGTTTAACCTGCTGCAAGTCCTGGGACAGCTCTGAGACCTGCCACCAAGTGTTCTGCTGGTGGAAAGGGGAAAACTTAAGAGCAGGAATTAATGTGTGGCTCTGAAGAAGTCAGAGTGAATAGCGTTGAGGCAGGAATATTTGTAGATAAAGGCAAAGGATCCTGAGAAAGGCAACAGGCTGGAGACCCTAATAATCCTCTCTTTACCTGTGCCCTATGGTAGTGAGCGCACTGTGAACGAAGCAGTTATTTGCAGTTATGCTCATATCACAAGATATAAGCTGGTCTATTGAGCTAGAAAGAGTTGTCCTTTTTCAGCCTTTCGAAGTGATCTCCCTTGGGGTGACCAGTAGAAGGAGAAAACTGTATTTCCTAAGTGGAGCCTGGTGCCCTTTCAAAGTCCCAGCATCTCCGATCTCCCTTTTTGCTCATGGGGTTGTGGAGCTGCATTATTTATAGCTCCTCCCGGGCACCGCACTTGCACGTATGTCCTGCAGTGGCTGTGGAAAGGGGATTGCTGGCGTACACTGGAGATTCAAAGGTGACTCAAAGCTCACGAATGGTTATGGAATCTCTCACTTCCAGCAAAGAGAATTGTACAGAGAAAGCTTTTGATCAAACAGAATCAATCCATTGTAACCAAACATAAATTTCACTGTGAAAATATTCTGTTTCAACATTTTCAGCAATTAAACCCTTCTTCATCCAGACTGTTTGGTGCTAGAAATTAATTAGCTGATAATATCCTCTTTATTCTAAAGATAAATGTTTACATGTCTTTGCTGAAGTCTAATATTTGCAAAAAGAAAAAGAAAAGTAGATGAGTTCCTTAAATCTCTGTAATCTTGCCCCAATAAATATACTTCCTTACTGTTAAGCTTTCCATGAATTTCTGTGTGCCTCCTCTTCACCTTTCATATAATGCGAAGGGCTAGAGAGTGGCTAAATCAAAGCTGCAGCTTTCAGAGGACTGGAGTGATCAGATTAAATCCAGCCCTTCCATTTGGGGTCACCTGTAATAAATGCCAAGGAAATGGGTAAGAGTGAAAGTGTGTAATGGGACAGATGGTCTTTTTCTTCAAGTGTGTTAGAGATGGCATCCACACCTCATTTGCTTATCAAGTAGTTGCAGAAACTGGGTAGTTTAGTCCTTCTTGCAGCTGGATCATGAATTAGTCTGTGGCTGAGACAAGCACAGGTGAGCCTGGAGGCCAGCTGCTTGATTTTCTAGGGAAGCAGAGACATGTGCTGAATTAACTTCTCAAAATACTCTGCAGCAGTTACTTTGACAGCTTTTTTTGCAGTTGAATAATAAAAATAAGTAAGCAAAGCTAGGCAGCATAGGAGTTTTAGAAACCTCCAGGCACCATCTTTCCTCTGATCTGTCTGAAGCCCCACCTGTGAGGTGCATCAGCACTGACTTTGGAGCAAGATGTTTTCCTGCTCATTCACCTGATGATGGGACCAATCCGTTAATAAGGAAACGCAAATAGAGAGTGAGGGTTTCAGACTCCCTGATTGTAAATTACAGCCTTTATATTGGTTTTTAGGTGTCAACATAAAATATAAGGTATACGCTGAATTGCAGCCTTTGTGAAGGGCTGAGTTTGGCATTGGTAATTGGAGAAATGAATGTGACAACTCCTGGATGAGGGAACTGGGGTAGGAAAGTACTTCAGAAATAGGGATAATAAATGAAGTCTGAAGAGTAGGCATGGGAGCTGGAGTTCTCGAAGTCTCTCTTGGACAGCAAAATTAAGTCTCTCTCTTAGTGGGAAGTATGAAGTTGATGGTAAGTGCTTTTCAATATACCACATGTCAGTGAGGTTTCATCCATTTTTAATTATGCCATCATGATGATAATTACTATGATTTAGGCATTTCCTAAACAAGTTATCTAGTTAATTATGGGCGCAATCAGTTCTTGGAAGAGTGAGCGTTGGGCCACCCCTGCGATGGTGCAGCTCTGGGTCTGATAACCATAGCGGCTGGCAAATCTACACCTACTGTCAAACAAGGTAAGAAAATCAAGCCTTGCGTGGATGGAAAAATGCTTAAAGTAGGAAAAATTAATTGTGAGTTTTCAGATGGATGTATGCATTTAATTATGACTGGGCTCAGTTCCCTACCCTGCTGTTGGCTCCCAGTCCAATACTGAGCAAGCCACTGATGGGCAAATTTTCTGCCAGAGTAAACTGGTGTGGTTGTTTTGCAGACAAGAAAACAATGCCAGTTATGTGTGGCAGTGGATGTGGTCATTAGATTTGATGGTGGACAAGGATAATTCAGCTTGACGTCCTGTAAGAACACAGGCCAAAACCTTCATCTGTGTATCCCTAGTAACTTGGACAAGACCAAGGCAAACCTTCCAGTTGGTTTTCTAGAAGGCAGACATCTGGGTTTGATTTGAGGAGACCAGAACACAGATAATGTGCTCTTTCCTCAAGTAATTTATTCTTATGAGTGAAACGCCTTTACTGCTATTATTTTGGAAAAGGGATCTAATAGCTTAAAATTGAGAGAATTGTACTTCTCTTGGCCTGTTCTTTCTCTGACTCCTCTACTCAAACTGCACTCAGTGGGATCTGGGAACATTTGTACAATGCAGGCAAAATGAGCCCCCAATGAAGTCTATATAAGCAACTGTAATATTGGTGCAGTGTGTTTAATGATGACAATAAATGCAATTTCCTGGCTCCTTAAGACCTCTTGTACACTCTGCTATTGATTAATAATTGTGTAACTTGGAACTTTCAATCTTTTGCTTAAAAAACAAAGTCATTTTTTACTGGATGCTAAATATCAGTAACAGCAAGTCTACCAGCACAAACATGCTACTTAAAGGCATGTATGTTTCCTAGCAGAAACAGTACTGATTCTGATGCATGATTATTTTAAATTTCCGAATATAACATGTCTAAAGTGAGGCTGTTTAATTTCAAAGCTAAGCTGCGTGTTGCAGTGACCAAAGCTTTCCTATCATCGTTTTTGGGGATGGGAAGACTGATGGTGCTCTGTGTTGGATTTGTGTATTATCTTTTGACAGTGCTCACAGTAAAAAGGCAAATGACTTTTGGCCTTTGGCGTGCTAACTCATCTGGGGCTGTTACTAGCTAATTGCCGCGTTAGCACGACAACAATGTAAAATACAGCAAGAAGACTTTTGGGAGTACATCCATGAAGGTGTAGCGTGACCCAGCATCTGCAGTCAGCATTTGCAAGGAGCTTGCCTTCTGCTAAGTAAATTGGTAGTCAGAGCGAATGGCAATACAGCACATGGAGATAAGGCTATTTTAATTTCTTGCTTCAGGAGGCTCGGCTGTCTCCTTGGAAAGACTGGTGCCTTGTCCATGGATTTGTAGATTGAACAAACATACTGCACTCTTTAATTATTAAAGAATGGCTTCAGCATTTCCTGGCTGAAATAAACTGTGGTCTTAGGCTGAATCCTGGCAACAGTGTTCCACCTGCAAGACCACGCTTCTTACCATGGGCAATAGGCGGTACCACTTTGGACGCTACTCTTTGGGGTAATACAGCTTTAATAATGCTATTTCCAAATGTATACAATATTTTCTTGCAATTAAACAGCTGCTGTTATTTACTACTATTGCAGCAGCATTTCCAAGTAGGGACCTGGCTTCTCTTACACTCTGTTGTCCAGAAGCAGGAAAAAAAATGGGCTGAGCATCAAGCACCTGAGCTTCTGGTTTGCTGTGGATGCTGGTAAAACTGCATCACCACCACTGAAATACTATCAGGGAAGAATATAAGAATACTTTTACACATGAGTGGTCAAGATGTTCTTGTCAACTGATAAAATAATTATAGTCGGAGGAGATGTCTAAGTAATACTGATAGGGCTCAAGCTGGAAGCTCAAAAAAGGAACATAGATGTGAATGTTTAAATTAGTTGCCTTCTTAGCTTTGGGCCATAATCCAAATGCCATTCACCCACTTGAATTTCAGAAAAGTGCCCATAAAATCCTACACATTCAGCCTTCCTGATGATCTGGTGTGTGAATTATGGAGAGGACAAGTAAGGTGACATCATCAGCACATAGCTTTCACCCCTAGCCTTCACTTGTCTCTAAATCATCTTCCTTGAATTCTAGGCTCAGTCTCATCTAGATACAAACCATTAGCATCTCAGTGGTTTGCGTTGCATGTGCAGTCCCCATGAGTGTTACTTTTGAAACTGTGGGACTATGGTGCTTAAACATGACTGCGTTCATGGTCTCAGCAAATGCGATGGTGAGAACTGGGTGTTTCTCCAAAGAGCCTCTTGCTGGTTTCTTGCAGCTGATGCTACAGAGGGTCAAGGGTCTGGAGAAGTTCTAATTCAGGGAAATGATTGCATATAGCTGAAAATTAAACACGGCATTTCTCATGACATGGCCTTCTGTGAAGCTGGTGAGTTTCTAAAGTTGCACAGGATGTTCAGAGCACGTGTCGGAGAAGTCACCCATGCATGCAGAAAATAAGAGCAGCTTTCAAAATACTGAGGGTGAAGGTTAATGACTGAAGCCTGTTTGTCTACTCAGCGGAACACAGTTTCATGACAGACCTTCACCTTTGTAAGTTATTGTCAGGGTAATTAAACCTAAGTGCCACATCAAAATCCGCCCCCCCTTACTCCACATGGGGGAAAGCTGTAGCCATGCTAATTAGGACCAGCCAAGGTACTTGTAAAGCATAATTTAGACCATTTCCTTTTGGCAATTGTCTACTAATTGAGCATGGTTTCAGTGAAACCATTCATTGTTCATGCTGTCACTGGGATCATTTATTGAGGGTAATCAGTTAAAGCAGTACAGGTGTCAGTGTGGGCACAGCATCTTCTCCCAAACCTTTGTGATTGACAATGTCAACACTGTGGAGAAACAAATTCAGCTTGGCTTTGCCAAGCTGTCAGTTTGACCCCTCTGCCCCGAACTAACAGCATTTGTTAGCAGCATATTTGATTTAAGATGCACCGAGATGCAATAAACTTGTAGCCTGGGGTCTGTGCAGTCACTCTGGGGAGGGGGTGAGCACCTTCTGGCTACCCTGGTGCTGCTCTGCGTTACGCAGAGGGCACAGGTATTTCTGCAGGAATTCGTGCATCAGGAGGGAGAGCTTCATCGCTAACACACAGCATCCCATGAGTCTGTGGGATATCTGATTTGTATATATCAGCTCATCCCGAGTTTGGTTCAAGGCATTACTGTATTGGATTTGTTTCAGCATTGGTCTGGCTTTTTTATCAAAGGCAGACTTTTTGTCTCCAGATGCTTTAATGCCACATCTGGCCGATGTCGTTTGCTTCTGTGGCTCTCAGAGATCCCAAATTCTTTGGGGGAGGTCTGTTGTCTGCTAATTGCAATGGCTTATCTTACCATGCACTATGGCATGAATAGTTTTGAGAGATGCCTTCAGTCTGTCGTTGGCCAGTCTGTTTGACATATTTTTACTGGACAGAGTAGGCCAACAAAATCTATTTACCAAGGGCAAGATTTTAACACAGTGCTGTAGTAAAAGAAGGCAAGTTGTTTCATACCTTTTGTTGCCAATGCCTGAAATTATTCCAATTAGAAGTTACTCATATGCTATTGATAGAGAATAACAATCTATAGTGAACTTTTCTTATTTTGCTTTCTTTTTAAATGGAAGATGTACACTGGTTAGCCAGTTTAATATAGTCTGATCTATAGTGATGGTAAAAAGCCTGTTAGCCCAGTATCTGGTAATATCTGCTTTAATTTTTGCAGACAACATGCAAATACAAAATGAGAAAAAAAAAAAAGCCACCCTTCCGTAAAAATCCACAGTTTTCTCCCCAGAACCCATTTTATAGGTTTGCCTTCTGACTGTACGTCTAGTCAATACAGAATTGAAGCATATGTAAAGTAAGGTTGGAACATCCTTTAAACTAGTGAAGGGAAGATGAGAGTAATCTGAACAAATTCACAAAGGCAGTATCATCAGTATTTGTAATGTTAATGCATTCAACCCTAACTGTACCTGTTAGTGAGGAAATACTGCCTTTTAAAATACGTTTTAGTATGGTGTGTAATTTTCAGGATATGTATTAGACACACGAGATTTTGCATTATTATTCCTGAGGAGGGGAACAAACTGTATTGCAACTTCAAGGGAAACGTGAACTAATTTAATGTGAGCTCTACTTTGAATAGTTTCTGCTCCTTTAATTATTTTCTAATACACATTTTTAAATATTTACATGAATAGAAGACAATTTTCTTCCTTACCATTTTTCCAGTTCGCTATTATAGAAAAAGTGTAATCATTGCCAGACAGATAAACACAGCAGTACATACATACATTCTGAATACTGTATATTAATTGATCACATGGTCTTTAGCTTTATTTTTCGGATACTCAGTGTATATCTATTTTCATTATCCTCTTGCATTATTTGCAATGGATTCTATGGCTTGGCAGAGCCACTTCAAATACCAGACATAATAAGTGGTAATAGATTTCCCATTATACAAATGCTTTTTTTATCCTCTTAGTTTAATTGCTGCATTTCTCGCGCCTTCTATTGTGCACTCTTGATGACCAGTGTCCCCACAGTCATTTCCTCAGCTGAAATGAGGATTAGGTTTATATGCAGGAGAGCTGAAAACACACTTGTTTCAGTATCAAAGAGAAACAGTTGTATTTTGTGGCTGGAATTTCCTCTGAGGTAAAACCAATTGTCTTGGGACATCCAGGCAATTCCCCCAGCTAAAGAAGCTCTCTGAGCCTCTTGGAGGAGGGTAAACTGGATCTTAATATTCAGGTTTATTGTCTGAATGTGCTTGAATCCCAGTGATGAACCTAGAGTGAAGATGAAATGGCATGGTTCCTCTAATCTTATGTGTAGACTGGTACTTAAGCATCGTGAAAGCAGGCAAAATCTGGTGCAAAACGGTATTTGATTGGGAAAACTGCATAAATTTCTCTGCTGCAGCTCCGGCGAAATTAATTGGAGACCCGTGTGCTCAGTAGTGGTGAGAGAAGAAAAAGCAACTTGGACAGAGCAAGCAGCTGTGCCTGGGGAGCCGGGGATCAGCTCTCAGGCTGTCTCAGAAATTGAGTATTTGGGGCTCTGTGTGACCCGATCGGCCGCCTTGGGCTCTCGCGGCCGCAGCAGCCTGCCCTGTTGCCTGACCCCGTCCCTCGACCCATCGTCGGCCCCACGTGCGTGTTTCTCGTGCAATGCAAACGCACTCAGGCTTTTTGTCTTCTGTACAAGGTTTTAAATACATACCTTACATCTGAGTTTATCTGTACTTAATATACATGTACACGCCTGTCAGTGCTTTCATCTCTGTGTTTTAAAGGAAACAAGATGGAGTCAAGAAGGAAATCTATAGTGCTGTTATGTAAAGATTGATCTCTAAAGCACTGAGGGTTTATTGAGTTTCAGGGGTCTGTAATTGGAATTCTTGAATTTGAAATTCGATGTTAGCTCCTCTGGGATTGCCGTTTGTGCTGTGCTGGTAGTGCTGCCACGCATTCAAAGCAGCTCTCAGCCCTTTCCTTGCTGGAAAGCTTTCTGGGTCAGTCTGTGTTACGTTTTCCTTTGGTTCCAAACTTTTGAGTTTGAATTTACCAGACTGTGCGTGTGTCCTTCCAGCCCGAACAGCGGGTGAGTGACCCTGGTAGTTAGGTGCACAGGCTCAGCGGCAGAGCATGGCTGAGATCAGGCATCGGAGGTGAAGTATTCTGTGTTTTGTCTCTTGGGGTCCTCCTGAAAAGATGCAGCATGTTGCTGCCTGGAGCAGTTGGTCTGTGGAAACAGTTTGCAACCTCCTAAGTCATCTGTGGGATCAGCAGAAGTGTTGGCTAGAGAAGGTACTCAGACTTTGGGTTAGTAAACTCCCAAATGTCCATCTATTGAGGGCAGCCTTTAGCCCTCAGCTATTGACTTAGTAATGGGGACTTCTATAAATCGAGAGTTTCCCCATGAGTTCCTGGAAGGCACCTTTGAGCTCCCCTGGGACCACGGTAAGGAGCAGCTGAGAACTGCTGCTGCCATCATCTGAATCCCCATGGACAGAGCGAGGAGTATTTTCTTCCTTCAGCTCCTAAAAAGCACCGAGTAAGGCTCAGCTCAGCAGGAAAGGCCAGCCAAAAGCTACGTGCTACTCTCAGCATGGTTTGGGTCTAAAAGACAGATGAAAGGGAGTAGTAACATCTTGGTCAGGCAGAGTCATCAGCAAGTGTCCTTTTCCCAGAAGAGTGTGGGGATGAGGAAGGCTGGGCAAGGAAGGCAGCGAGACTTGATGTGACATCACAAACCCTTTCTGACGTCCTTCCCCCAAAGACAGTGGGAAGAGTTCCCATTTCTCTGTGTGATCCTCCCTGACTTGGGAAGTGTGCTGTGAGGAGATGGAGAACAGCAAGAGGGGTGTCGGGGGCAGAGCGTACGGTGTGCCATCACTCACTCACACAGCTCGGACCTGAAAAGCGCTGCCATGGAAGCACAAACTGCGTCGCGGTACCACCGATGCCTCTCTGGCCCAGGGATGCGAGTCGGGGACTCCACGGCCAGAGGATGGTTCGTGCAACCAGAGGCACACAAACCACAGTCCTAATTTTTGTTGGACACAGAGAAAACGGTCCCTATGGAAGCTCTGCAAATTACAGTTCTGAGGCACTGTCAGGCCGTGCAAGTCTCTGTACCCCGGCTTAAAATACAAAAGAATATGACCAAGCTTTGTAAAGACTTAATGGTAAACCTCCGCTGTTGTTCTCTCCCAGGCATTCAAAAGTCCAGAAAAGTACTCCTTTGGAAATCGGATTTTTGATGACAGCATGTGAGAAAAGTGAGATTGATATCAGAATAGTAAGCGGAATGAAAGAACAGGTAGCGCTCGATCTTCTCAGCTGGTATCTCAAATGGCTGTTCCCCAGGTTAATTTATTACGCTGTGTCTAATGTATTGTATATGTATTTCACTCCGCTGTGCTGCAGGTATTTGATGGGGGTAACTTGGGGACTGTGAACTGTGTCTTGTCACTGTGTGACCCACAGACTTCTAGTTTCTCATGTCCCTTTAGTCACCAGATCTGGCTGGACAGAGAGACCTCTTTTCTTTTACGTGCACCGAATCTACCCTGTCATGCTGGCTTTAAGTCCTTGTACAGCTCCCTCAAACTCCTCTTTATCGCACAAAGTAGACCCTCTTGAATGTCGCTGGTCTCTCCAGGTGGGTGCATGGGGTCTCGCCAACACCCCAGCCCACACAGACTCCCCGGTAGTACAGCTGGGGAGAAACCTCCGCTGTCTCCTCTTGCAGCAGGAGCTCCTGCTGAGGGTTTGTTAGGGCTGACTTCTCGTGGGCACCCAGAGTAGTCTTGCTCAGAGTGAGGCATCAGTTTTGCCTTCCTCCAAAATTCCCTGGTAATTCTGCCCAAAAGAACCCTGGTGTTTTCTATTCCTCAACAACCCCTGCTGAGAACCAGCCGTGTCCTGGGATGCTGCCGGGGGCTGCCCACTGTCCTCTGCTGTATGCAGCAGCTTATAAAAACAAAAGCTCTCCAGGAGGTTTGAAGGTGCAGCCCTGTGTTGCCCCAAGGTTGCTCCATCCTCAGCATAAGACTCCAGGAGGATCCATCATCCCGCTTTTGTAAGTAGGAGGTGGGACTTGGGATACGTCATGGGCATTGTGTAGGGAGCTGATGTGCAACAGGTGACTTGTGTCTCCCTGGGGCGGTGGCTTTGCTCTCAGGTCTGTGGGAAATTGTCGATAGTTTCTGTAGTCACAAAAAGGGTTTTTTTCAGAAAACTTTCTTTAGCAGGACTTAACACTGCTGGGGCTGCTTCCAGGATGTAACCCCACGGCACGTGCGCCGGTGCTGGGTTTCTGGTGAACTAGTGCCATAAAACAGAGGGCTTTTATCTCCTTTTGCTTTGGTAAGCTCTGGATTAGCTTTCTGGTGAAGTGCAAGCGTGCACCCATATGTGCTACAGAATAATGTTACTTTGCAAATTAATATGTTAATGTAATACTAGATTCCCAGCCCTTAACAGCAGGAGACTGGCGATAGGTTTATACACATCAATGAGTGATTTTATTCATCTGGACAAGATAACAAGACAAAACAGCTCCGCGCTGAAAGTATTGTTGGAAAGGGTCTGTGCCCCCTCTACTCTGTCTTTGCCATCTTCCCCCCCCGCTAAACCCTTCCCTCTCACTCCCTCTGCCACTACATAAAGCACAACTCCCTTTCACAGTAATCATAAATTAATTTTGAGCCGGCAGCCCCTCGCAGAGCCAGGCAGAGGTGCGGAGGGAGAAGCGGCACAGAGCCATGTGAGGAGTGCTGGAGGCTGCGGTCGGGGAAGATGTTTGCTGTTTCGCTCAAGTGCCGGCTCGGGGTGGTGAGACGGAGGAATAAAGGTACGGTGAGAGCGGAGCGGCTCGCTCCTGCTGCGAGGGGGACTTGCTTGAACGTTTGCTTTTCCTTAGCTGGGCAGGAGGAAAAATGCTACATGGTCTGTGATTGATTTTCACCCTCGGTGTGCATTGGTGAGGGGAGTAGGATTATTTTACTGTATGGCATGTCGCATATTTTTCAAAGGTTGAATTTTTCCTCGTTGATTATCTGGATTTTTATTCTATCTACCTGCCATGGTTATTATTGCAGTAAAGCAGATTTAGATTTGCCTCAGAGGCTCACAAGGTTTCCCTCCTCCTGTGCGGGAGCTCTTACTTTGCAGGGAGAGGCACTTGGGTGTTTGCCGGACTCCGTGTGACTGTTTGGGAGTCCTGATGTCCGTCCCACCCCTGTGCTCCTTCCAGGAGGGGAGTGGGTTGAAAGGATGAGAAACCTGGGAAGATAACGGGGAGAAAATCAACTCTGAGATTTGAGAAGCAGTAATATTTTTAAGCATGTCTCGGAGTAAGTTAATCTGAGACAGGACAGAGTTTCTCTCCTCACAATCCTGCGGCGTTGCATGCGATGAGAAGTTTTTTGTGCCAAACTGTGATCCCGGGGTCCCTTGCCCCCAGTTTCGCTGTGTGTTAGATGGTCTCCGAACCTGTGTGGTGCAGGTTGCTGTGGCTGCAGAGCTCCCGGCACTCCGTCCTGTTGCCGTTACTTTTGATTTCTGAAAGGTTTGCATTTTAACGGGGCCTGGAGCAGTTGCTAACCGCTGGGAGCTTTGCTCTCGCATGCAAACCTTTACTGCCGGCGGCACTCGTGCAGCAGATCAAAGTCCTTTGGTGTAAAGGAAGAGGACCTGCATTTTTATAGGGACCTCTGAAGAAAGACAGCTTTTAGGGGCTCGGTGTAACCTCGATATTATTGATTTCAGGTTTCACTAAATGCATAAGCTCAGCTGTTAGCATCACTTAAGGGGAGAGAGACTTACTTGCTGGTGCAGGGATCTGTGCATTGATGCACAGGAACTCTGTCCGGACACTGGCAGGTACAAAACTTTGGGAGCAAAGGGAAGGGCCTGAACACAATGCATATGTTTGAGGTGGACTAGGCCTTAAGTCTGGAGTGCAACTCCTGTGTGTGACTTGCCTAGTAAGTAAAAAAAGTATTTGCTAAGATCAAGGTTGCAATTCTATGGGACAAACCCGAGTATAGAGCAGGGGCCTGAGGACTGCTACACCTGACGTCAGTCATTGGGATGCTGAGAGCAAGGGAGCGTGTGGGTTATGATTGCTTCGCTGTGCTCCTTCCTCTGGTGGGCACGCAGGCGGTGCCAGGCATGCAGAGGCATCAGCAAGATGGTCTCTTGCGCTGTGTTTGCCACACACGAGGACAGGTTCACCCAGGGGTTACCATCCTGCTGTGGCAGTCTTGGAGCTGAGCTTATTTTGGATGTATGAATTTGCGTTTGGTGTTGCCTTTGACAATTTCTGCTGATGCTTCTTTCTTTCTTCCGGTTTGGAGGCTTCATGGGCTTCCCTCTGCACTGGAAGGAGTTTCATGTTCTTAATCAGAGAGGGTGGCACAGGCAGGATTTCCACCCTCTAGAGTGACACCTGGAAGTGCTTGGACCAAAGACAGCCCTGGAGTCCTTTTCAGTGGGGAGATGCCAGGAGAAGATTTGGTGCCTTGTTTTTCCAGTTCTTTTGCCCTGGCATGCTTTTTTTGGTCAAGCATCCTAAAGGAATTGGCAGAAGTGTTGTGTCATGAGGGGTTTTTTCTTAGGCGGCTTCCTAGGGAAGTGAAAAAGACTGTTCTGACGCAGGCTGAGTAAGTGCGTTTGTGCCTGCAAAACACTGAAAATGCAGCCTGAGGTTATAATGAAAGTTAAAAAAGTGTTATCCCTGTACTACCTGATAAAGTTTCAGTGGCTTTGGTTGAAATATTTAGAATTAGATCACCTGCATTTCTTAGTGACAGTTTTAAATGAGAGAATCACTAATCCGATGCTAAATTGTACTGCTTTGATCAAGGATTAAACTGAGCTGGAATTGGCTTTTGAGACTAGGACTTTGAAATGAACAGCCAGAGAACACACGTTGCTTCTTGTCGTCTGTATTTTGGGACAGCTAATGTTTAAAGTACATCCTCAAAAGATTGAGCAAAAATAAATGATGCCTAGACGTTGTTGCTACCAGAATGATCCCATTGTGACTGGGCAGCAACCAAGGATAGGAGCTGGCATAAATTATGCTAGCAAGTAATGAACTCAGCTGCATTTCCCATCTGTAAGTGCTCAAAGGCTAACTAGCCATCTGTTGCATCCTAGGAGATGGTCAAGCCTGGTCAAAACATTTGTTCTTTGACATTAAAAGTCCCCACCACCTTTGTCTTCCTTTCTTGCTTCAAAACATAGCGAAGGGGTCTGCAGAGTGATGTGTAGAAGAGAGCGGCAGAAACCTCAGCCTAGATATCTGTCTGTCCTCTGGTCCGGGCATTTATGTGACCCTGTGTCCCAAAACCATGATGTGCCCTCCCTGGCTCTGCACCTGGATGCTTGCTAGGGGAGATACCCCTCCTGCTTGAAGCTGATTGTAATTTAATTGTAAGGTAATATGGTCAAATCTCAACTGTGGTGGCTGCTGTTAGGTTTATGTAGTTTTAAGTTTAAACATCCTAATTTCCATGATCTCCCTCTACTAATTACTACTCTACTTCATAACAGACCCCTTCCCACAGGCTGGCACTTCTTAGGCGAGCTTTCCCCATACTCCCTGCTTTCTGCTGTGTTTTCCTTCCCTCAAACTCTGGCTGCTCCTCCCCAGCTAATCCCCTCGCTTCAGAGCGAAATTCTTGCTGTCGATCGTCTTGAATTCTTGCGTTCCTTCTCTCGCTGAGCCCTTGAGCTTTTCCTGGCATGGGGAACGTGCACAGTGAAGCCGGCAGGCATTTATTTGGCTGGCCGGGGGCGGGCAGCGCTTCCCTGCCCGCAGCTCAGCAGCTGCCTTTGGCCAACACCGGCTCATACAGCTGCAGGGCTCCGCGCTCCTCTTCGAGGTCCCCTGATCCCCCGCAGAATGTGCTCCTGAAAACCCCGAAGAACAAACAGCCACTTGTCAGTACAATAATTAAACTTTCCTCAGTATTAGTGGTTTTTTCCATTGGAAAAGCTAAATGACATTAGCAAATGCTGTGGATGCCACCTAGCAAATGTCTGTTTGAAGGGTCATTACTGCCATGCGTCCTGCTGCTGCGATTTCTATACGGCCATGCCTGACATTCAGCTGAGCTCAAATTGGGCTATTTGGAGAGCGGTGGTTGGTGGTTGGCTTCCCTACTAGTCCCCAATTACTATAACAAATCCACTGTATTTTATATATAGGTAAACAGAAGCGCTGGAGATCCTAAATCGTTAACCAGATACGTGAGTTGGCCTGAAAAATACCAAATGAGGCAATTTTAAGGTGCCCTCACTGTTTCTTCTGCTTCCCAAAGCTTGCAGCCCAAGATGGGGGATGCTCTGCAAGAACTGGTGAGACCAGGAGATGCCTGAGCCACCAGCAGTGCACACCAAGGGGCATGGACCCCACTGCTGTTGCAGAAGAAAAAGCCACAGTTTACTGTGGTTGTGCTTTGTTTGAGATGCTCAAGCTTACAATGTGTTTATTTTTGTCCACTCTAATTCCTCCCAGCGTGTGGTATGAATGATGTTAGAGTAATAAAAGTAATTTTGCTGTTCCTTTCCAAAAGCTGTCATTTGGAACACGCCAGACATCAAAATTTGTTAAAGAAAATATATATATTCTGCTTTTCTTTTCTTTACCTCTGTGTTTTTCAGCCTTTTAAGCTTCACCGAGTCATGTTTACTAGCTTTTTTCTTTTTTGTTTGGACTAGATACTTCCTTTTTCTTTTTGTTCTTCCTCTCTTGTGGTTGAATGGGAACTGAGAAAATAAGTAAGCAAAGAAAAACCACCCTGAAAACCCCAGGAACAAACTAGAAGAATGTGTTCAGAAAAACTGTCAAAGAGCTTCAGACTTGCAATAAAATTTTGCAACATAAAAGTTTTAGCATGGCAGCTTTTATGCTGAGATCCAGATTTTCAAAGATACCACATTTGTGCTTGTAGGCATCCTGACTCGTCCTTTAGACAGAAATTACCGTGTCCCATTTGGTGAAGAAAGAAGTTCGGTTTTATTTCCACATTTTTGTTGTGAACAGTGTCGTGGAAATCAATCCCGGGAATCGGGAACAAGCTTTCATGCCACATCGCCTTGTTCCCTGTACAGCAGTATCATACTGTAAAGCATCCTGGCTGTGTTTCATAGCGGGGAGCGTTTCTGTGACTGGGTTTCTGTCACCAAAAGACTTGCTCGCTGCAGAAAAACAGGAAATGTTTTGGATCTCTTGTTGACAAAGAAAAAAAAAAAAAGAAATGGGTAAGCAGGTAAACTGTTTCCATCCTGTGGTGTGGTGCCAAGTCCAGGGCACCACACAGCAAAGTGTTAGAGTGAAAAGTCCTATGGAGCGTCTGTTCCTGGAGGAGATGGCAGTCATTATTACTGCATTTGTCCTCCTGGCCTGGAGTAGCTGGTTAAACAAAGTGTTTTTTATTTAGCAGGTGGGCAACCTGCAAGCAGAGCAGCTAGACTTCTCCCCAAAATGCAGTTGTGGTGTGGAGGTTGAGCCTATGATCTCAGAAACCGAAAGCTGAGTGCAATGCGATAGCCCTTGCTTGGCTCCTTCTCTTTAGGATGATCATTGCCTCCCAGGATTTATCCTCACTTGCACGTTTCATAGCAGAAGACGTCTCGGAGGCTGCTGTGCTGAGTATTTATGGAGTTGTTCATTCTGCAGCAATGAAAGCCGGGCAGTGGTGAACACGGGAAAGCTCCCTAAGCCCAAACCACCAAGCTGGTGATGGCTGTGATTGCTCTTCTGTCAGCGTGGCTACGCTTCAGCCCTTTCCATATCTCATTAATAACTCATGATCAGACATATTTTATTTATGTCTCCTAATGAAGCCCATTTTTCAGCCTGATGCCATAGCATCATCCCAGGTGACTCTCACCTGCTCCGAGCACCGTGTGGCTCTTTTGGCCCCAGCTCATCCCTCATCTTCCTCCAGGCTCCAGCAGCAGAGCGGATATTGGTCTCTTAGGGAGGTAATTGAATGAAAAAGCACTCTTGCAGCCCAGGGGCAGGTGATAAATTCTTGCAGGGAAACTGGTGTGCAGGACTGCGTGTCCAAGGTGGCATTAACCCTTCCTGTTGGAAAGGTACAGCATGTGCTTATTGGAAAAAACAAAAGAAATAAGCAAACAATTACCCAAGCTCCTTAGGAATTTTCATTGCCTGATCCCTCTTGATTGCGCAGCCTCTTGGCATGACAAATGGACTTGCAGCCCGAAGAGGCAGGAGGTGGTGTTTCCGGCAAGGCTGCGTGAAGCTGGTGGAAGGGTTTCTGTACCTCGCACAAGGACATTTCCCACCGTGTTCTGATGACCAGCAGTTTCAAGAATTTGGAAGGAGATTTCTAAAGGTAGCTGGGAATTAAAAGCTCCTTAATTCTAGCAGATGCTAGACAGACTTGGAAAGCTGTTCCTTGATGCCTGGCACTTAAAAACATCCCACATGCATATCCCTGTTTCTTTAAATATCTCACAAAATGGGGAAATCCAGTTCCTTAGCTTTTGTCCTCCCCTTTATCCCAACCAAGAACTTTTTGAACTGCTTGTCTCAAAAACTTTTTTTTTTCCAGTCAAGATGAATATTTTCACCAGAAACGGCTTTCAAAATCAGAAGAATACATATATAATGGATTATGTTATTTTTGGTAAATAAAACTGGGTTTGGAGATGTTGACGCTCTAGCGTTTGTGAGTTGAGGGAGTGATCTGCACATGCTCTTGCTGTGTGAAGTGACACAAGACTGTAGCTCTTGCTGGCAAGGGGTGACCAGCAGTTCCTAAGTGATATGGAGAACCCCTTGCAAAGGTCACCTGGTCTTTTGCTGCTGCATGATGGGACAACAGACCTGTTCCCAGCTGTAATTAAGAAGCAGAGGGCCTGCTTGGGAGTTGAGAGAAGCCCATTAATGAGGATGGTGTAAATGAAGATCAATGAGCTAATGGCAGAGTGAAGCAGTAAGAGGTCCTGGTTGAAGGAGGATTGCTACTATGAGTGAGGCGCTGTCTCATGGGGTGGCACTGGGATGACAGATTCCCACTCCATCACCAGCTTTTGCTATTTGTTTTTTACCTGCTGGGGTTGTTGGGTGAGGATAAACAACATTTCTATCTCTTGTAGCAAGGAAGAAATTTGAAAATGTGGTTTTTGTAGTCCCAAAAGATAAACGGTTGCCTGTCTTATGTGGGCAGACTGTGATTTAATGCTAAGCTCGAGATGGGAGGGAGGGCAGGGAAGACCTGGCTCCTCCTGAACACTGATTTTGACTTTATACTCGTCATCTCAGCCCCTTCCACCCTTCAGGTCTCTCATAACTCACCTCCAGGTACATCCTCCCTCTGTCCTTGGGCAATGGGTTTTTTATTGATCTTGGTTTATGCATGATTGACAGCCTTGCAAATTAAAGGCAGAGCTTGGCAGGAGCACAAACAGGGCGTAGAGGCCACACTGATGCCGTTGGGAGCATTTGCTGTGGCTCCAGTCAATGGGCTCCCTGTGAAGGGATGCAGTGCTGCAGCAGTGGGCGGTCTGGACAATGGAATCAAGACCTTCAAAAGCCATCTTGAGGAGCAATTTTAATAGCACTGACTGTAGCCTCATCATAAATTTGTTCTTATGCTTCTCTTTTGCTGACTTAGAATTACGAATGGGGTATGGCGTGTGGGAAGTCATTTGCCACTGTATTGCTGGGAGATCTTGAAAGGTGTTGTAGATCCTGTTATCGATCAAGGCTTGTTTAAGTGGATGGGTTTGCCCATCAGATGCAGAGCCTTGAACATCACCCTCTGCAACAAGGGCATGTTGCAGTGATGCATGTGCAGCCCCTGAGGCTGGAACGTGCTGCTGACTTGTGTCTCTAGCTTGCAAGCTCAGACAGGCATTTTTGGAGAATGAAGAAAAAATTCATTGACTCAGACAATATTTAGTCTGCTTTATCATATACAGAAAAATCAGGCCTTGAATTTGGAAAGCTGTATAAGGTCCACAAGACCATCAGTGGCCAATGTGCGGAGTGTGTGAAAGAAATGCAAATTCACATGACAGTGTGGTTTGACAATTGCCATTTAACTTTTTTTAAAATAGAAACCTAGTTCTCCAAAGTTTGTAAGATGTAATGAGCTTGGGTCAGTATAAACAATATTTTTAAAATATTATTTCAGAATTAGCATCTTTCTGCGTATAAGGTGTGTCTGAAGTTTCTCTGTTTCCTTTGCATACATGTCACCAGAGAGGGTTTGGATGTTAAAACTGTGGATCCAAAGGAAGTTGTTTTCCCTGTTTATTACTGAGATACTTTCCTCCTGACTCCATTCTTCATGTACAGCTGGGTGAGATTTGTGCCTACTTCTTCTAAGTCAGTGAGTAACACCAAGCAGCCTGGAAGCCAGCATTTAAAGCAGGTGAGGAAATACCTTGATCTCCTATTCCTCTGCACCTGTAGAGCTTTTTATCTGCAGCATCTCTTCCCTTCTGTACAGGCATCTGACGTTGCATACTCATGGGGATGTGCCAAGTCACACTTTGTCATTTATTTTGGAACTGACAGGGGATCTGCAGTAGGTCCGTCTGGAGGCCAATCTGCTCCTGTGCCCCAGGGCCGTGTCAAGGAAATTGGTGGGGTTTTTAACTCTATTAGTTTCTCACTTGTTCTGCTCTCTCAGCATGGTGGGAAGTACTTTTGTTTTAATTGTGAAAATCCACCCAAATTTGACAGAATTGAAAGTCTAAAATCACCCCATGGGCACCTCCAGTTAATTTTGTATAATGTGTTCTCCCTCCTTGTGAAAGTCTTAAAATTCAGGGCTCCCACCAGGCTGCCCTGCGCCTCCAGTGTGACATCTGAAGCAACTAGACAAAATTATAACCTCGCATCAGTAAAAATGAATTTTTTTCCTTCAGTTCTTTCTGCTATATTCACCTAGATTCCCCCTCCCCCCCCAAAAAAAATAATCAGGTACTAGAAAGGCAGGAATCCGAGTTATCTACAGATTAACGTTACTAGTACGGGATGTTTTATATCCTTGCTGGCAGATCTAGGCTTTCTATCCTGTCTCAGTGTAAATACCTGGCAAGGAACTAGGTTTTCATTTCATACTTTGATGGAATTACTTTGAATGGTAATGGGTGAAATGAAATGGCTTTATTAACTAAAAAAGTATTTTAACAGTGCATTGCAGAAGAGTAAGAGGGCAAAAATAATGTGAAGTGAGGTTGTGGCGTCCTGGCTCTGGTGGAGTCCTGAGACAGTAACAAGGCTACGTATTAACAAGGTATAAAGGTCTGTATTTTAATTTATGTATTTGTAATCTGGCCAAAAAAAAAGGTGTTTTTATGAGTTACAAACAAAAAGCTGAACAACATTGGCTTTTGCTGTAGGCTAAAATTAGGGTCATTTTTCAATTAGTTCCAACAGATCTGGTGGTCACCAGCTGTTCTCCTGATGCAACGGTTAGCTAATAACAAGAAGTGCTTCTCTAGCTTTTTGCTCCCTCCCTGATACGTTATGCTGTCTCACTTAGCTCCGGGAAAAGGAGCGATCTGTTTCCTTGCAGAGTGTGTCGGGATGGGATCTGGGCAGGATCCCTCCCTTCACTTCGGTCTCTGTTGTACGAGCTAGTTGCATCCCACCGTACTCAGGGGAAGGCAGATGCCTCATCCTTGGGTCTATGTCCTGAAAAAAATTAATTATTTCTGTTTTTTAATTTTAATAAGGCTTTATAAAAACTTTTCTCTAAACGTGTTTGTTGTGCGTTTGAGGCTCAGTGGCTCTGACGCACGGGAGTCGGGGTTGTGTCCTTGCCCAGGCTGGCAGCGTAGTGCTGAACTTTCCTCCTCTTCTTGGTTTCACTCACACCCTGAGGGTTATTGTAACCTAGTTTTTTTGTGAGCGATTTCCTTTTCTTTCTCCTTCTTGCTCTTTTTTGTGCTTTATGGAGTATAGCCAGATTAATCGCACAAAGCCGTGGAAATCAACAGCAGTGTGTAATTCAGGGCTTGATAACTGATAGCGGGAGGGCGCAGGGGAAGGGTTGCGCTCCTTACAAAATCACCACATGATTTATCAATCCCCAAGACATCTGTCTGCATTTTCTTTTTTTACAATCTAGTTCAGAAAGCACAAAACCAAAAGGAAACTAACTGCCTTTTCAAATAAATGGTCTATCTTCACGACCAATACGTCCCTTCTCATCTGAGTGCATTGGACTGTAAAGGAACAGTCATGAGATAATGTTTTCTCCTCATACACACTCTTTTTCCACCAAGAAAACGTGCCTGAGCAGAAAACGAGCGCTTTGGACATTTGCCCAGAATTTTCCAGGGGTTTGCTTCGTACTGTTGCTGCTGCTATGACTGTGCTGCCCTGGATGGATCAGCATCCATTGCACTGGGGCCAAACACTAAATAAAACAATAAAAGTGATTAAAACCCAACACTTGCTGAGCTATTTGTGTGTGAATGTACTTTTCACCAAGGTACCTCAGCCTAAACATGAAGTTACCAAAGACTCAGCTTTTTCAATGAGAAGACAGCCTTTTCTCTGTTGGCTAGCATGTAAGCAAGAGAAAATAGAACTTTTTTTTTTTCAAAGGCTTTGCAGATAACTTTTGTTTTCTTTTTTTTTTCCCCTCTCTGCTGGCTTATATCTTGTTTTGTTTAAAATATGTTTGCATACCTTTAAAAGCTTTGGGAAGTTAGGAATGCAGCTGATACATCTGGCAGCAAGGAAGGCAGAGTCTTTCTCCCTTAATTTCTTCCCAGATCTATTGCAACCCATGTGAGTGGTCGAAGCAATGCAGGTAATTGGGATTTTTTTTAGTTAAAAGGGAGAGTCAGAACGCAGAGATCCATGGGATCTGTAGAGTTTTGATGTACCTGCCATTAGAAACTCCTTCCCGAGTGCAGGATGAGCTTTCTAACCACAGTCAGACTGAAGAGAAAGAGACATTTCCCTGAGAAACAGGCAACGACTGGGTGGTCAGGACATTCACACAAGCAGAAAAATCCCAGTTCAGATCCCTCATGCGCCTGATTTAGATCTGGAGCTGGAACTGGCATCTCAGGTTATTTTAGGTTATCAGCTAGGATAACTACAGCCTCTCTATCATCACAGAAAAAAAGAAAAAGTTCAGTTTTTGCAAGACACAAATACTTACCCACTTAGATCTGGTGCCAGTGCAACAAGAAATGCGCACAGAGATATGAATCCAATAACACAGGTCTTTTCCTGAAGTAATTCTTCCTCTGCCTGTAAGTGAGAGCTCCAAGGTTTAGCACCAGTTTATCCAATATCTATTCAGTGATCCCAGCTGGAAAATAAAATAGTGGCCAGTTAGTTTACTTAGCAGACACTGTCCCCATATATTAGCAACACCTATGGTCTTATATCCCAGAGATACTGGTAAGGACTTTTCTTTGACAAAGTCATCCCAGATTGCTAAAGCAGGAAGAAATAACTCCTTTTTGTTTCTACAATATGTAGCTGAAAATTCATAAAAATGAGACGTTTTCAGAAAGCAAGGAATTTAAATAGTAATAATAGACTGTCTGTGTTCCTCCCGCAAAGCAAGCGTTGCTTCCCTGAGCAGCTCATTTCTTATGCATTTTCTTTCTTTGAATCTATTCTTGTGTTTTCTGATGAACTCCCTTCATGCCCTGGAAAGAGCTATTGCTTACAGTTTTGTCTTCAAGCAATGATCATAATAATAGATATTAAAATGACTCAAGAAATTCGGGTATTAGAGCACCTGCGTTTATACATTCCTTTCTGGGAAGAAAGCCCAAAGAAATATAGAGAGGAGATAAAGCAGGCTGATTTGAACAACAAAAAGCAATTCTAGCATCCCTCAACTTAAAATTATTGTAGTATTTCTGATAATTTTTCTTGGAAAACAGTCAAGAGCTGAGCTTTCATTGAGTAAGTTCAGGCTCTGCGTGCCTGCCTAGTAAGGTGGTATCATTTGGCGCAGTGGAGTAGGCTGGTTTTGGGTTGCAAGCAGTGCAGGAGATGTGCTGATGGTTAAAGCCTTAGTGGTCAGGTCCACCCTGATTTTGGGAACCTCAGGGGGTGAACTAAACCCCGCACAGCCCCTGACCCCACAGCATGTCCATATTACTGCTGGTAAGTGCAAATGGATTAGCTGCAGTCTTGGGCTCGTGTTCCCTATATTGCATAGGATGTACATCCAACAAGAGCTCAGTCCGTTTCCCACTTCTAGGCCTCAGAGATGAAGTTCAACCCAAGGACTGAATATCATCAGCCTTTAAAAGCTGTTGGGGGTACGAATGAAGAAACCTGGTCCTGTTACCAGTGAAAAACAAAGCCCACGGCCATGTTTGTTTTGCTGTCCTGTCATGCAGTCCTGCTTCATGCAGGGTTGGGTGTGTTGAAGAGCTGCTTTTTGGGCAGATGGTACCTGGCTTGTGTGTCTGTCCATGGAGGCAGGAGCCAGGCCCCAGGTGCCCTGGGATGGAGCACTTGGATCCAAGAAGACTGAGAAGAACAAAACTGGGGAGGTGGATGGGGACAAACTTATCAGGTGGCTGGTGTGAACTTGTGTCATGGTACTGAATTCAAAGACACCGTGACTGTGTTGGCCTGGGATTTGCTCCAAGATCTCTTTTGCTTAGGGGCTTCTTTGCAAACCCAATTTTTGGACACCTGTTATTTGGCTTGGGCCTTCTGAAGCCTTAAAGTATTGAGCTGGGTCTAAGTAAGGTTGTTGATCCAATGCTGCCTTTTCCCCAAAGGGAACTGTGAAATCCTGTTGAAGCTGAAGGACTCCAGAGGTGGCCTTGGGTCACAAGAGGATGTGCGTGTCCCACTCATGTATGGGTCAGAGCCAGGATCCTCTGTGGTTACTCTTTGGGGGCCCATTTCAGGTCCATCCTGAGTGTCTCCCCACTACTGCCACAAGGAATGTGACTTGGAGCCATGGTGCCTGGAGGGAGCCCAACATGACCGGTCTGATCAGTGGGTTGGCATGATGAGACCAGTGGGACAACCTCCATTGCTGGTTTTAGCAGTGTTCTTGGGAGATGTTGGAGCTACCAAAGGCAAGCACCCTGCTGCACCCAGAGTATTTGCCCAAACCCCCTTTATCTGCTACTTCTACTGTAGCTTGGGGTAATGTGATATTTTAATTTTCCAACAGTTTCACGATTTTTTTTCCCCCTGCACGTAAGCATCAAATGCTGTTTGTGGAATATTTCACTTGTTCTTATTTGGATTGAAGGTTTCTGTTACCACTGGCCCTTAGGGGACCAATTTAGCTGCACTTGAACCAGTTTTGGTGTTGAATTCCTTCTTTTCAAAGAGCTGTATTTCCACATCAGTTGAACCCTTCGTATGCTGGCATCTTCCACACTTCCAGCTCAATGAATGTTTAAAACACATATTTCTCCCTCCTGTCTATCCTCTCACATATATATTCCTCTGCTATCTAAATGGTGGGGGGACATGAAAGTCACACTGAGAAGCGGGGGAGATTTTAATGTAAATGATGTACCGCAAGGGACACAACCTCATTCTGGCTGAGTGAGGTTTTATGCGAAGAAATGCAAAATATTCAGCCCATGTATCATTAAAGTGTTGCAGCAAAGCCTCTCCTAGCCAGCAAGTGCCTGAGTAAATTCTGAATTGGTGACCGTGTCTCAGCACTCTGCCCCAACCTGCACTATGCTACCATCTTTTGCAATTGTGCAATCCTACATCATCCCATCTTGTCCCCAGTAAATCTTCACCCTGTTGGTGTCTTGGTGGCTTTCATATCTTGATAGGGAAGGCTGAAAACTTCCCTTTTTTTGTCTTCGAGTCTTAGTAAGCATTGCGGACAGAGGGGGTAATTTTTTAGTCTGTTGTGTTTTTCTGATAAAACGCAAAGGATTGCAGCTAACATGGGTGTTTTGATGCCCACAGCATTTAATGCTTGGAGACTGGAAATTCAATAAGTGTGACTATTGTTTTAGGTTATGACTGTTCTTAATTTAAGCAAAGTTTGTGATGTTAACGTCATGGTGGAGGAGAGAGGGCTTTGTGTTTTATACGGGGAATTCAGAAGCACATTCTGACTTGAGCACATGGGTTTCTTCATGACGCTGGGGACCCTCAGTCACACAGATGCTTTAGAAAAGCCCATCTCACTGTCTTAATTGAATCATCTTCCCACACTCAGCTGTGTGGGAATCAGCCTATTCAGACTTTACAGGATAAAGGTACTAGAGTCAAAACAAACTCCTGGAGAGGATCCCTGAAGGTGGTGTGGTGCATGTGTCCTGCACTGAGTGTGCAAATGCCCCTAAATCCTGTATATTCCTCTTGGGCTGTTAAGCACGATCCTTATTTCCTTTCAGATTGTAGCATCTGAGTGATGGATTGCAGAACTCTGCCTGTTGCCTGCCTATCAGTTTAACTTCTCAAAGCCATTTTGGAAGCTATGGTGCTATATAAGCAGAAGATACAATTATTTAGAGAGTTTCTTTTGCTGTACCTGTTGGTGCAGTGCACTCCAAACGGTCTATTTCAGCCTAGTTGGCACAAGCCTTTCTCACCGTAGGATGGAAAAAGCCTGATGAAAATAGGTCAAGGGACTGTGATGTAAATATCGGTACTTCAGAGGTCTGTCACAAGCTGGTATAACACAGCATCTGCACGGGGTTGGCTGGGTCTGGTGTGCCATGTGCTGGGGAGGTATGGGTTTTAATGCTGGTACCGTGTAGATTGTGTTATAGTAATTGTGTGTTTGTAGCATATTATAGCCCTGTAACCTCCACAGGGTTATGCAAAATTTAATGATTGAAATCTTTGTCCTCAGCATGGCTGACTCAATAGACCATTCAGGAGAGACATTAGGCACGTTCGCATATTTCCCTTCCCATCTCACGTACGGGCTGTTATCCGTGGTGGCTCCTGTTCACTGGATGCTGCTGCTCAATTCTGCATAGTCAGACTCTGCTATTTAGGGATAGCACCAAAGCAGCATCATTTGTTTGCTTTTCCCATTCCATACGCACGTCCCCCCTTCCCTTAAAGCCACCAAGAGAGCAAGGCAATGCATGCAGAAGACTGCTGCCTGCGTGCTTGTGCTCGCAATGGCCACTTAAAGCCCAGGACACTTTGCTCTCCTAGTTCTTCCCTGGGCAAAACATGGCTCTGAACTGATTCCATGCCTGGTGGCAAAGGAGATGTCAAACTGATCCCCAGCACAAGTCACTGAGGGCTGGGATCCATTTATTTTTTTGTGGCATACTCTCTCGTCTCTGTTAGTTGAGTTATTAAAATGAGGCTTGTCAGCACACTGAAGGGGGTTGGGAGGGCTTCGCATCTTTCATGCAGTTTGATCCTGCTCGGCTTGTTAACACTCAGTTGCTTTTGTGATTAATTATTTAATCCTCTCCCTCAGTACTGGGGTATAATAATGCAACCCCCATTTCTGCTGAGATTCACAGTTCTTTACTTTTCCCTGCAAGTGCTTCACACCACCTCGAAGCGCAGAACGAGGAGGTCTGGGCTGCGGCGCTTAAAGAGCCCGTCAGCTGCCTGAGCTGCTGCTTGCCCTGCAGCGCTGCCGAGCAAGGACCAGGGCTCTGCCCGCAGGGTCGGTCCCATCTCGTGCAGGTACTGGGAGCAGTGGGGAGAGCTGTCCTCGAGTGCTCTGGCCCTCCAAACATGGCCTCTCACTCCAGTGGGTACTTGCGCGATGAGGAGACATCAGGCGAGGCTGGCATCTACTCCAGATGCAGTCAGACGCAAGAATTGCAAATCGGAGGTGAACTTGTCAGTAGAGAGACTTTATTTGGGGAGTCAGGCTTGGCAGCCCTCTTCCCTTTCTCTCTTGGATGCCTTTTGAACAGCTTTCAGCTCAAGTTTTTGTAATCACCCAGGCATAGCTTCTTCAGCCGTTTGGTTTTGAGGTCGCTGCTTGTTGCCTTGATTTGTTCTCTGAGGCCACGCGTGCAGAGAAGTTGGCCAGTTCTCTGCACCCAGTGCTCAAGCACCCACTTCCACATAGCAGGGGCTTGTGCCCGTGGTGGGGCAGGTGTGGGGAGCCCCCCGAGCACGCTGCTGTGGTTAGGTGATGGTGTGTGTCCACGCATGGCGTGTGTGTGGATGGGCGTAGGGTGTATTTGCGCCCAGTGGGTGCTGCAGTTGTTACTGGGGTTGTGTTTTGAAAAGGGTGAGCTGAGTCCTTGTAACATCCGAACCATCCCCTGTCCTCCGAGGCATCAGGGCCTGTGCATTACGTGCTATCAGTGGCCCCGTGAGGGCTGGCAGGTCCCCCTGTCTCTGGAAGAGATCTTTCTCCCTCCCTGAGCATCCTCGGCTGTGCTTCCTGCTTGAAGCCCCAACCGCTGGATGAGGCGAGGCCTGAGGTGAGAATAATTAGCAACGAATTAGCTGTGTTTTCTTTATGAGACGGTCTCCCTGGTTCCTCTGATGTTTGCATCCTTCTCCTTTCATCTCACGCCTCTGTCGCAGGCGCCCTGCGCAGCCGTGGGAGCGTGGGAGGCTCTGCCGAGGGGCGGGCAGGCGCATCCCGGTGCAGCGGGGTCGGGAGCTGGTGCTCGTGCCTCAGCCCTGCAGATGTGACTTGGAGGGTGTCAGTCAGTCCTTCGCCCCGCTGCAAACACCCTGTCTGCTGCTGGATTAGCCACCCTTCCTTCGGGTTCATAAAATAATAGAGCGTCAACTCCCCTCACCACCAAAGGTGTTGGAAAAGCTGATTACTTTATGCTTAGGAAGCTGATGAAGCATTAGCCTGGGTTTCTTTATGTTGTATTGAGGTCCGTAAATTAAATGGAAACTCACAATGATGAGGAAAGGAGCCAGGGAGAGTAATTATTTGTTGGGAAGACATCATGACTAATGGGTTTGCTATGTGTTAATTGAAAGCGTTGGAAGTTTTAGTAAAGTAACACCCGAAGGCAGCTGGTACTGCGTGTGTAGAGCGGACTACAACAGGCTGCATCACGCACTGTTTAGGAAGCTCAGTAGTAACCAAAAGGTGTTAATCAGATAGCACCTTTAAGACTTTGAGCCCGATCACGCAACCAGAAAGCCCCAATCCTCTGAACGTCCCTGTGTCTTTGCAGGCAGGGGCTTGAGCTTTAAAACCAGACCGATTTATTCTCTCCAAATGTTGTCTGTGCTGCAGTTTCTCCATAGGTTATATTTTTTGGAATGGCTCATCCCTGCCAGATCCATTGGGGATGTTTTCTTGACCTGCCAGGGCTGTACTTTAGTGTAAATCTCTGCAAAATCTTCTTTAGGGCTCCCTATGCAGATGTGGAGTGCAAAGGCACGTGTGCTTATGGCCTTTGCCCATGTGTCCTCACCGTAAAACTCTCAACTTGCAGATCCAAGACCTCAAACAGCTCCCAGGTGGGCGGCAGTGGGTCCCTGTGAGCCCTGGCTGCCCACCACGGTGCAGTGGGGACTGTCACTGTCATGGTGCAGAGTGCCACTGACACCCTCCCCGTCCCTGGGGCCAGATCCAGCTTGTGGGAATGACATCTCGTTTCCAATCGGAGGATCACAGCGTGTGCCTCCACCTCCAGTGTCACTAACAGCACATAAATAACCTGCTTGGTGAGGGATGCTGAGGGTAATACGTAAGCTGGAAAGAATCCAGAGTGGAGGCTGGACTCACTGCCCTGGTAATTAGATCATAGTAAAAACAAAATTCAAGCCCAAAATGTCCTTTTCTTTTTCAAACTCAACCAACTCTTGAAATTACTTTGGGCCACACCATAATTGTAGATACCCCAGGTATAGTTTTCTTTGCAACAAAACAGGATTTTAAGACTCCAATATCATAACCATTGAGTCATATCGGTCATATTATTTGTTAATAGTTACCATTTCAAGGGCTGGGTCTTGACATATAAACTTCACTTTATACTGTTGTTTAGTCCACTTAATGCCCATGGAGCTATTCATGTTACAGGGAAACTAATGTACATGGTAGTTTATGGGATTCAGACTGTATATAAGAATGTTTACATTCTCAGTTTTCAAGAAATTAGCAACAAAAAAAAATAGTTTTGTAATATAAGAGTATATGAAGTAAGGAAGCTTAAAATACATTTTATGTACAACATCTTGGTAAAGTCCCACTTACAAAACCATTAAATCTCTCAAATTATTATCTAAATAAATATTTTATTGTATTTTTAATGTGCTTTATTATATTCTGCAGTGCCCTGAGCACCTTGACTTCATAAATAAAAGAATTATTATGTAGAGTCTTTGCAATATGAAAATTAATGCTTAAATGCTTAGAGATTTATAAAAATTTCAGCAGATTTTCTAAGGCTAGTTGATGAGGGTTCATAAACACGCTAATTTTTCCACTCTCAAACATTTCAGGTCAATAGAGTACAAGAGGAGATGTTAACAAAGCCTGTGCCCTTTTAGTAAGAGACTGGAGTGTTTGGAGGGCAGCGTACCCAACTGTTATACTGCAGCATTCTCTAATAACATCTCCAGACACTGCAATAGCAATAAAGCATGACAGGATTGTATAATAACTCTATTAATCACTTTTTGTGGTAACATGAAGAGAGCATGTTATGGGAACCATCTGACCGTGCCCCCTTTCAGTGCCTCAGGAAATTTGGGGCAGTCATTGCAGAGGACCGCCATCTGTTCTTTAAGTCTCTGAATGCACTTTAACTCTTTTCTGGGGTGGTGCATGTAGTGTGTTTTGTTTCTTGGAAGGAACTTGGAGCAGGATGTGCACGTGCGTCTGTCCCGCCTGCCTGCCAGGAGAAGCTTTGGGAAGGGGACAAAGCCAGTTTGATGGAAAGGCACGTTAAACGTGGTCACCCCAGCTTCCCTCCTAATCTGATTTTGAGTTCTGACTTACGTTATTTATGTGGTTTTCCCCTAGCTTTGCAACCTGGGGAATGGGGCAGGAAGAAAGGTCTGGGGTGGGAGCACCTTTGTGCTGGGTTTATGGTAGGAGCCCGTTGCAGGGTGGGTATCAGTGCCCTCTCCAGCTGGGGCTGGGTCTTCTGAGCCCTGGGCAGGGTTGTTGGTGGCATCCCTCCCACCGGTCCAGCACTGCATCACCCACGGGAGAATCCGCACATCACCACAGCATGTTCCTCAGTAGGGAAATGGCTCCAAAGTCCTCAGTGGCCAAAGATTCATCATGGGATAATGCTGCAGGCAGTCTCTGGATGGATGGCCGATTGCCAATTACGCATACAACAGGGAAAGTGTGGGTTCTTTTCCCCCTCGTGTAAATGTGTGCATCTAATGACGGCTTGGGTAGCAGACACATAAAATTGGGTTGGAGGGAGAAGTTTCCAAAAGGATGCTACTTGACCTCTGCCAATCACCCTTTCCAAAGCTCCTAGGTAGCCAGGAGGCGTCCCAGAAAATGATAATTAGGCTTGCGCTATTTCAACCTCCTCTGATCCCTAAGAAAGAGTTAATTACAGTCTTTTCCCTCTTGCTCAAAGGTGGCTGGGTATTATCATCAGAGCTGTAATTATTCATGCTAATTGCTTATTTGGAGAGGGAGAGAGAATGAGAGAGAGAAGCCCCAGACTCCACATCAGTGATTAGCAGAGCAGACCAGGTGCACTTTGTTGAGGCTGGACCGAGGTAGTGTGAGGGGGTGGAAGGAGGCTGGGGATGCCGGAGTGTTTGTGAGCGAGTGGTGGAGCAGACCCGGTCCTGCTAATGCTGCCACCTCCTCCGGGACTGAGAAAAAAGAGCATGCACTTCTTGCAGACCTTCCTCCGGTGGAGGGCACTCCGAGGTAATTGTACTCCTGACTGGAGTCTTCATTTGTTTGGTGGCTTAATTAACCTTTCATAATTATTTTTTTTGTTTGTTTTAAATCTCCCTACGAGGGAGCAGGGTGGGTT
Organism: Aramus guarauna; assembly: GCA_013400195.1. Taxonomy (NCBI): domain Eukaryota; kingdom Metazoa; phylum Chordata; class Aves; order Gruiformes; family Aramidae; genus Aramus; species Aramus guarauna. The sequence goes on from VXBL01003516.1 coordinate 177,133, forward strand.
CTGAGATGCTTGTCTGAGGTTTGTGTTTAAACTCCTCTACAGATCTTGTGGCTGATATTTCATTAACTGAACAAAACCTTCTATGATCCCCTGACAGCCTTGGTATTGTTTGAGTTGGGAAGAGGAAAAAGAGGTGGCATGTCTGTCCTCTTCCCTAGTTATGTGCTTTTAATAATAAGGCTGATTTCCTTTGGAGGCTTATTCCTGTAACCAGATCTGGGGCTTGTCTGTTAAAAGTAATGGATTTAAGCTTTAGTTTTTGGTGGCTGAGAGTATCTGAAGTGTGATGGTCCTGATTAGGTGCTTTGAAGGCAGTAGCATGGTAAAATTTAGTCTGCTGCAGAAGCTGGGACTTGGTGGGAACACGGTGTGGGAAGCTGTCTCCTTGGACATACCTGGAGTGGTCTGGGGACAGTGATGTGCTGTGAGCACGATGGCATATGTGGGCTTCTTCTGAAGGGACTGAATTGTTGGTGAGGTGGGAGCTTGTTGTTAAGGACTTAAGTCATCCCTAAGGAGTAATTGTTTTATTTTGCTTTATTTTTTCCTGGAATAGAAGGACTGTGTGTCCTGCTTGACTAGGGCTGCAAACTGTTCCTGGTATCTAATCTTCGTGTGTGTCAGTGGGGTGATGAGCGGTCCACTATGATGTGGGTTGTTTTCTGTTATATTTCTATTTTCTCTTAAGCTTTTCATTCCCGTTGCTCTCGAGGCTGAGAAAAACAACCTTAAGAATCACACTTAAAGGTGACACGAACTAGGCAGATTTTAACAAACTAACTGGAAGGAGCTGCTCCCTGCCCAATACCTTTGAATGTTTCTCTATCCTTTTTATAAAGGTCTCTCTGCTGTCCTCCTTATGGACAGCATCCATGTGCTGTGCTGAAAGCCAAACCAGATTGCTCTCTCTTCTGGAGATCTAAAATTATTATCCTTGTGCTTTAACTTCCTAACTGGCCATAATTGTGTTTTAATGTACTGAATAATCTTTTCATCTGGATGTTTTACTACTCACTTAAATTACACAGGCTTTCCATGTTTATATCCTCTACCTGACAGAGGAATTAGCTCAATTACAGCGAGGTAGGGACCAAGGACTGCTGCTGCAGGGACTGCAGTCATCCCCATCCTCTGGGGTGGGAGGCAGGGACAGGGATGGGGAGATGTCTCCTTGTAATTATCGGGGAAGTCTGGATTTCCAAAGAAGTTGGAGGTTCGGTTCTAACAGGTATTCTGTTGCTGAACCCGAGCTGAAGGTTTATTTGCAGTTTTCTAAGCTTTTTGCGTGCTGATTACTTGGAAGGCTAGATGTGTCCAAGAAGGCAAGGAATCCCAACTTACACAGGTGGTACAACAGAAATAACCTTTAGTAAATGCAGTACAGTGCATCCAAATCTAGATCCTCTAAAGGTAGCAAATTTTTTACTTCTCTTGAACTCTGCAGGAATTAGGAGCCTCTATGCTTCTTAAGGCATCTGGCCAAAGTATGATGTGTGGTGGTTCTTTTTTTTTTTTTTCCTTTCCTTTTTGCCCCCGGTTATCTTCTGAAAATTACCATCTCATCCTTTGCTGTTCTGGTCCAGAATAGTGTAAGTGCATGTTTGTCCAGCCAATTGCTACTTTCTGCTTTCCTATGGACCTTAGATTTCCCAAACACCACCTAAATAATGCTGTTGTAAAGCACTAATATACCTTTGCTTGCTCCTATAGCAAGCTTCCCATGGACTGCTAGCAGCGCTTGCTTCCTCTCTGCCTGCAGTTTATTCTTCATGGTCCGGTTCCAGGATTATAAATGAGCGTTGACCTTCTTGTACCTATGTCACTCAATAGTTCAATTCCACGTGTAATTGCCAGGGGAGGTCAGAAATCTTTGGGCTGTAGACCTCATCTTTATTTTACAGGGGTTGAAGTAGTGGGTGCTGGTGCCATCAAGGAGGGCAGTATCCCAGAGGAATGTACTCTGGAGGCTACCGAAGTCCCTATGGGCTCTCTAACGTGGATGCAAGGCATGAGGGAAACACATCGCTCTGTGGAGAAACTACTTACAGCAAACAGCAAATAACTCTTATTGAGATCCTCTGGTTGTGGGGCTTTGCAGGAGCAGAATTTACTTTGAAAGTCTCCATGGGCCATGTCCTTTTCAAGTCATAAAGGGATTTCTTGACAGATTTTTGTCTCCCCTATTTCTGCTTTGAGATGAGAGTTAGAGTATGTAGGTAGGAGAGAACTCTGACCTGTTGTTGGCTTTTCCCTTTAAGCTGTTACTGGTAGGGAAACAATTAAAAAGACCATCAGATACTCTGCTCAGAATGTCTCTGTTGGCGTGGGTTAATGCTGGCTCTGGACAGACCGGGGCTAAGCTATCGCGCTGCCACGGTGTTCGTTCCTGTCCCCCGGGAAGGGAAGTGACTGCCAGGAGCAACTTGTCCGCTCACTGCTTGGTGTTGGGAGCTGATGCTGTTGTGTGTGTTCAGGAGGTAAGAAGGGTGGCCAATGTGCATCACAGGGATGTTAACCACCGTTTTGGTAATAGTAATAATAATAGTAAAATAAAATAAATATCAAAAATAATATAGTCTCTTTAGGTGACCTGGACTGCTGTGTACAACTAGCTGACCTTGTGCGCCATAGGAAAAAGGATGTAGGATGTCTAACATGGAGCAGTCCCAACCAGAGATGACACCATTGTCCTTGACCTGTTGACATCCCAATTTCTGGGATGTGAGTAAAGAGTCTTGGAGCAAGGCAGCTGCAAGTACAGGAGATGGGTAAGAAGCAGGGCAGTGAAGACTCGTAGCAGTTTGGCGTGTTTGCTAAATGCCTGCCTTTCATCTGCTGTTGACCTGCGTTGGACTCGGAGCTAATCGGGAGATATACAGACAAGCCTTTTGGAAAGCGGGCATGTCTAAGCAGACTTAGTGTGCTTTGATCTGAAAGGCTCTCCTGTAAGCATCAGCCAGCCTTTCAATTGATTGCTGTAGGAGAGAGGTTTTGATGGAGTGAGATGGCACAGTTGGGTTTACTGGATTTTATTTTTTTTTTTAACTCCGGTAGTTGAAATTGGAAAATGTAGAGAAAGGCTTTGTAAGAGGCTGGCTTTGGGAGTGGGGAAACTGGGGAAGCTGACTCTTCAGTCTATGTCAACTACTGCAGTAGTTTGGGCAGTGTTTTAATTTTCCTTCTTTTTTCTGACAAAATCCATTAATTAAAAGGCTACATCAATCAGCACTCATTAAGTTTGACAGACCTAAGACTCGATGCTAATTCATGGAGCTGCTCTGTATGGGGTGTGTGTGTTTAAGTGTCTTTAGGGGTTAGGGCAGTCAGCAAGTAATCATCTATCAGTTTGAGTTCTTGCTCCATCTCCCTCCCAGTATATCTGGGTGGGGGGAAATGGAGGAGGGAGAGTTTACAAAACTCAGCAAGATTAGCGAACATCCCAGAAAAAAACTCTGCGTTAGCTATCAGAACAGCGGAGCTGAGAAAGGTGTTTGGTTGGACAATGGCCACATTACTCTTCCCAGAGAGTACCCTTCTCCATGGCGAGCCCCAGGAGGACTCTGGGCCAGGTCTGAACAGTGTGGGACTGTGCAGCTTTGAGAGCAGTTTTTCTACAAATTAGCCCTGCCAAATATCCTAGCTAGAAATCACTGTCTGCCTTAAAGCGTAACTGCTGCAGCAGCTGATGTCCCTTGCGTTTGGGCTTTTCAGACAGTTTCTGTAGCCACGTTGTGCAGGACAAGTGCTTTTTTTTGTTTTGTTTTGTTTTCTGGTTGGGTTTTTTTGCTCCCTTGAGATACCACTATTTCCTTTCTTTGCCCTCCTGACATTGAGGAGGGCAACCCCAATCATCTTCATCCCTGGCAGAAGTTTAAAACCCTTGCTTAAATCTTTCTTTGTCATTTTGTCTGAACAGTGACATGCAGTGGTGACATAACATGATGGAGATGCTATGTAACAAGCTTCTGTACAGAGTGAGTTATATACATATATACATGTGTATATATATTTCATTAGCACTTAAATGTGTTACTGGTTTCTCCCACATTCCTTTGCCAGCACAGCAGCCTACAGCAGAGATTTCGTGGGCTATTCCCAAGCTCAGACAGGCATGTTGCAGCTTTCTTCTGCATTCCTCTATCCGTGCTCAGCCAGCGTTACAAGGTCCTTTACAAGGCAGTGGTCACTTTTTGTTTTCCAACATATAACCACTAAATATTCCTGATAGTGTTACCTTGACAATAAATAACCTGCGCTGCTCTTGCTTTGTGCTGTGTTACTACTCTCTTACCCCCGTTGCACTATGCACGTGCATACATCCACACGCACGAGCCCACTGTAATGTTTTCTGCTGAGGTCCCCACCAGCTATAAAGCTTTGCTGCTGCCACTGCATGAGGGCATTTTGTACGTCCGTCTTCAGAAAACGAATGGGCAGTGATCTAGTAGGGATTTGATCGGGCAGGCCTGAGTATGAGGCTCAGCTGGAAGCGATGCCGTGTAATCTTCATCCTGACATAATCGATACCATGATGCGGGAAGCTCTTGTGTGAACTGTGTGAACCCCCTCCCCATCCTTTTCTAGTTGACTGCTCTGTGCCTTCAAAAAGACCTGACTTCAGGGACTGATGTATGGTTGTTTTTTTTTTGCTTTCTTTCTTTACTCTTTGTGAGACTTAATTCAAGTTAGCACATGAATTTTGCGGCTTGCTGAGTTTATGTGAGGGGAGCCGCAAAGGCAAATGTCAGAACAGGATCTCAGTTCCTGTCAAAGGGCTGGGAAAGAAGATGATAAGGGCTATCCAGTGCTTCAATTGGACTTGTTTGGAATATCAGCAAATTATTATGATGAGCAAGTCAGGCCCTCCTGGCTTCAATATCTGCCTTGTGACCTCTGAAGTACCTGGTGACACTGGGTTGAAATCGGCTCTGAAGTCTGATTCTCCCTGACACCTGGGGTTTATGTTTTGGTTTTGTGGTTTTGGGATTTTTTGGGTTTTTTTTACTATCTAGCAGCTATTTGCTCTGGTAGGTCAGCTTATGTGGACACTGAAGTAAGAAATAGTCAGCTGTGCATCACAGCGGCACCCTCTTCCTTGCAGGGTGATGTTGCGACCGTGTATATGTGTATGTGTGAGAATAAAAATATTAAACTACATCCCTTTCTGCTCCTGTTCTCCTCCCCCAGCCCTGCGTTAGCCATTTTAAAAGGAGTTTTAGAGTCCAGCGCTCTCAAATGAAAGTACATGCTGCTCCCTCGTGGAGCACCACGCATTGCAGGCAGGGCCTGGAGCGTAGCACGGCTTTGCTTGCAGCCTTAGGCAGATCGCTGTGTGTAAAGAAGCCGGTCTAGCAGCCTCGGAAACAAGTGATGCTCCTTTTAGGAGGGGAAAATGGGATTTTGCAAATGATGAAATGATGGGTTTTCCTGTCTCTGTTTTCTAGCCAGTCCCTGCTTTGGGATATAACGTGTTGGAATAGCTTGCGGACCCGGCTTGGTTTTGGAGGATGGATGAGTAAGGAAGGATGGGGGGGTGGGGGGTGGGGGTGGTTCTCCAGCCTTTTTTAGAGATGAGTTGACTTGAAGAGCCTGAATGCCCAGGATATTAGAGGCTTACCTGCAAGTCCAGCTGCTCCCTGCAGCAGCCTGGTGTCTGCAGCGCCATGGCCGAAAGCAAAGGTAAGGTGCTGGGCACGGCCAAACACAGGGCTGAATCCCTCTCGCAAGAGATGGAGCAAACCTGAGGTCTGAGCTGTTCCCAGAGAGGAGCTGAAATTGCTCCAAGTGCCTCCTGCTCTGTGGAGGCATCTGCTAAATCCTACCATCATCTAGCAGGTCTTAGAGAGGTCAATAAATAAATGGTCTTTATCATGTCTGCTGGAAGTAGACACCTTTTTGAAGAAAAACCCCTCTTCCCGTCGGATGCACAGGGAGGGGGGAGAGGTTTGAAACTTGGCTGTAATCAGAGGGCAGAGTTGGCTCAGGGCTCCTGAGTTCCTCCAGCTCATGGACCCTCCAAGGGCAGCTGGAGCTGCCTTGCCCTTGGCGCTGGTGGCAGCAGGCGCTGCGACACTTGCTGGGCTGTCGGCACAAATGTGACTCCATCCCTCTGACTGTGTCCTTCAGCGCCGATACTACCTGGGGGGAATATATAAATAAGACAAGAATATCTCTTGTGACCCTTCCGTAGTTGCTTTGAAAGATCGGCTGTACCTGTGCTATGCTTGTGGGCGTCTCGCTCTGGCATTAATAAAAGCTTCATAATAATATTGATGTTAGAATTGAAAACATAAATTGATTGTTAATTAGCAGCTGAACAGTGGCTCGAGCGGTGCTCATAATGATACATGAGGGTCAGCTTCCCAAGCTGTGTCTGCTCTAAACTACACAAATGGCATCAATGCAGATCACAGGTCCTGTTTGCATTTAAAATAGCAGAGGTGTCATTGCTAATGAACACATCTTCCTAGCAGATACTCAGCAGGCTACTAGTGCAGGCACATCTTGAGAGTGTCATTTGTGACATTGCCTGGAAGGAGCCGGAATGGTCACAGTGGGAGACTGCCTCCTGGTCACCTGTTTGTCATTGCTCTTGGCACTTTCAGGTAATGCAGAAACATGGATTTTGAGGCTTCTAAACAAATTTTAGATTTAGATGATGGGAGGAGACAGTCTTGCATCATCTCTTTCAGTTCCAGGGGAAAACAATTACCTGGATTAGTTCAGCCACTGTCACTGGGAACCTGCCTGGAGAATGAAGTGTAATGCAGTACAGGTACTTTTTGGAAGTCCTCCTTGCTGAGGAATGAGCTTCTTGTCTGCCTCTGAGGTGCTCTGGCTCTCTGCAGTGTATCCTGGGATGAAGGAGACTTGTGCTTTAACTTCATCAGATCAAGAGCAGATCTGCTGATACACGTGTGTGCCCACACGTTGAGGTCCCTGAGTCGTGGCCACTTGGATCCTAGACAAAGCCAGTATCTGGGCTGCAAACACAGCCGAGACATTGAAGCCAGTTCTTCAGAGAGATTAAATAATTTGAAATTGAAAATTTGAAATAACCTGAGGCTACGTAGCATCTCTGAGCATGCACAGTGTTGTTTGGCTGAACAAACCCCACAGGTCATCATCTCCCCCGCCTGTGCCACCAACTCTCTCAGCCTGTGCGTACGGACATCTGTCCCGTGGAGCGGCATCCCAGGCTGCCGGGCTCCCGAGTGCTTCCCAGGAGGGATCTGTGAAGGTAAGAGATACCGTACAAGCTGTCTGCTGGTATCAACCTCAAGATGAGGGAATCCGTAGACCGTCCCCAGGACAAATGAAGTAGTGCTGCTCACTTCTGCTGGTTTTCACTTTGCTCACAGAAACCTGTCAGGGGGAGAGACGTGGCTGGCCAGCGGTCCTGGGGCTGTGCAGTGCCATGGTGGAAGATTGCCCTTGTCTCCCACACCGCAAGTCCAATTAGATCCAAGTTTTAAAAGACAGCAGATACGCAGCAGAAACATCTTGTCCCTGGGAGCTTGGTGACTGAGTCACGCTGCCTCTGCCCCCCTCTCTACCCTGGGAGCTTCTCTTCCTCAGACCCGTTTTTTTTTTTTTTCCTTCTCAAAAATTGGAGGATTTTTGCAGCTACGTAGCAGAGAAACAACAGGCAGGGCTGGCTTGCTGTACTTCAGCTCTGCTCCCAGCTGCGAGTTACAATCCAAAGATCATTTACTTGTTATCAACAGCTTTTCCTGTTGGCTGTGTCAGTCTCTGTGTCAGAAAAACACAGGTTTCTCAGTCACGGGTTTAGGAAGTGAGCTAGCTTACTGGGAAACAGCTAGTGACAGCTAGTCAGGCTTAGTCAGGGTTGGAGGCTTTCCTTCACTCCCCCCCCCCTTTTTTTTTCCCCTAACTGGAGAGTCTTTAACATAGTGAACTGTCTGGAAGTAGTGTTATCCTTCTGAAATATAACTCACAGAAGAGGTGTCTGCTGGGTCGTGGGAGGGTGTTTGCTTTATGTTGTGCTTGGTCTTCTAGGAAAAGGAGTTATCAGGAGGAAATCTTTAATGTGCATTGTTGAGGCTGGTTTGTGTCAGAATAGAAATATATTGCACAACTCTACTGAACAATAGGGTATGGCAAACAGGGTGGCATTTTTGGCCCCCTCCTCCAATTTGATTTCCTGGAAAGAAAAAACAGAGTTGTAAAACTGAAGACAGAGCCATGCTACCATCCAAAGCATGCTGGCATCTCCCGTGGCCCACCCCTGCTGTGAGCGGGATTGAAGAGTAGCTCTCCTGTGCAGCTTCGTTAGGGTTTGTAGTTAGCTCTGCCGTCTGTCAGTCGAGCATCTCCAGTGCGAGTCTGTGCTAATCAGGTGCAATAGTGGTGTCCGTATTACGGATCCTCCTCTAATGAGGTGGTTAGTAGATGGAACATATCATTAACCTTCCAGGCTCCTCTAATTACTCAGTTTCTGATCAGACACAGCTCGTGTATTAGTACGTGATGGCTCAACTCAGTAGAGCGTTGCTGGAGCTGCACACGCTCTGGTCTCCAGCCGACTCCTCTCTTCCCTTCCTGCGTTCCCCTGCTCCATGCACGAGCAAAGTAAGACTGAAGCACAGTCTCGTCTTGGAAAAGGGGTTGAGAGAAAGAATCTGGGCCAAAAAAAAAAACAATGAAGGAAAAGCAAACTAAAAGAACCTCCCAGGTTTTGTGTGTGTTTGCACTCAGTCATTTTCTATACCTTTCTTCCCAGCCTTCGTATTTATGCCCAAATCTTTACCTCATCAGTCTTAGGAGTTGCTTTGAAATGAGACTTCCCTAATTTACATTCCCCCACTTCCCCTTATTTAATTCAAACACTGTTTTAATCCTCTTCTGGCCCTACCTGAGCCCAGCGTTTTCACGGAGGAGGGGGGGAGCTTATTTCACTGGTTGGTTGTGTTTACTCTCTGGTTTGCTGGCTAACTCCTTGGGTTTTGTAATCCATAAAGCGGTGGCATCTGGTCACACACAAAAGTGGTGCTTAGGGTGGGCTGTGCTAGCGCAGGCATGCAGACATGTCTCAATAGCTTCTGGAGCAGAGCCAGCTCCCAGCAGCAGCAAGCAGGGCCAAGGGTGACGGGCTGTGCTTGTCTAAACAAGCAAATGCTCTCCTCTGGAGTTGATGGGTGCTCAGAGTGATGTAGGAGGGACCGGTGGTGGGGCTGCCAGCTGTGGACTCCAAGGCAAAGCAGTGTGAGTGGGATCCCAAACCCTGGGCACTGGGGTAGCTCTTCAGGACACTGTGCAGAAGCAGTAAGAAGTGGTGCTAACTTCTCCCATTGATCCAACTTTCATTGTAAAGCCTGAAGAGAGATTTCTCAAGGTACCATAGATGAGGTGACTGGGAAGTCCTTTTCCTTCTGTCCTTACCCAAGTGAAGTAGGTGCAGTGGGAGGTATTCAATTAGCAAGGGAGCTGGGGGTAAACATTGACCTCATCTTGATGAGAATGTATAGGGAACACGTGTTGGCACATTTGGCTTGGCTTAACATGACTAAAGAGCCTCATCTAAGAGGCAGAGTAATGCATCTGAAGTTGCTTAGATCTGAACTTGTCCCTAGGCAATGACATTTGCCTCAGGAAGACTCATCTTGTACTGTATGTTCATTATAGCTGAATTCTATTTAAGGATGCTCATGGTAGAGCATCCCATAAAATAAAATCAATTATGCTTCAGCCATCCTATCTCTACTAAGTGTAAAATGGGGATTGATTGTGCCTCTGAGAAGAAAATGCCATGTAACGCATCTCATCTATGTCTAAATGCATTCCTGGTAGACCAAAACCATTTAGAAACAGATGTAGCAAGAGTAAGATGCTGGGGCTGGATGGGAGCTGGCGCTGTCTTGTCCTGTGCTCAAAGATGGTATCAGAAGTACCCTATATTGCCTTAATACAGCATCCTTTTTGCAAATGCACTGGAACAACAGTCTTGGGAACGGCCCCAAACGTAATACCTGATCAAATTGTGCTCTTGGTGTGTCAGATTAGCTGCAGATGCGATGCTAAAGCAGTCTTGTTTAATAGATTTTTATCTTCTGTACCAGTGGATTCAAAGGGATGAAAAAGATCCGGAGTGCTGGGCCACAGCGTGTGGGAGGAAAGCAGCCTCTGAGTCACTGGTAGTTATTAAATGACAGCAGAACTGAAATGCCTCGAAAGCCCCAACCGTGCACTCATGTAGGCTGCTAATTGTTGATGATATGCAAAGGCAAACCCTGACCAAACTTCCAAGAGAGCCCTGTCTCCCTAAAGAAAGAGTGAGTTAAAATGGCCTTTTTGCCGGCCTCTCAGCTGAGCTATGGGAGCACGCATGATGCAGAAGGCATGGTCTCCCCTTGCAAGAACTAGGGTGCAAAGGATAGTTGTCCCCTTTTATTCTGGGGGGAAATGAGTCCCAGGGATTGATGCTTGAGGGGTGAAGGACTACTAGATGCAGAACTACTCCTGCTTGTGCTGAGAGCCCCTTTTCCTTCCTGAAAGAGCAAAGACGTTCTTCTAGGATATAAAGCTCCACGCTCATTTGCCTGATTGAAAGCAGTGCTCTCCATCCTGTGGTTTTCTCATTCACCAGGTCTCTTGCTTCACCTAGGTTGTCTTTGGCTTACTCCAGGCTGTCTGTGCAGGAAAGCTTTCTGGTCAAGGCTGAGAAACATCAGGGTTAACTGGAATGAGGTATTTCTACCAGATAACAACTGTCCCTGATTAATTTTTTTTTTTGGAAAAATTTCTTAACTGGTTCAATTCTCCCACAACCGTGGTGCCATGAGTCCATGAGAACCCAAGCACTTGCAGCTCTGTGTATCGCTCCTGGGCTGGCACTGGTGGCCTCAGAGACCCGATGGAGAGGAGCCAAGTTGTGGAGGTGGCATGCAGGGCACTCCACTGCAGCATGCTGTCACCAGGCTCCCCCCAAAAAAGCCGCTGTGCATGCCTCGGGTTGAAGCACTGCATAATGCAAGCTTTGCATGATGAGAACATAGAATTAGGAGCTTACAGCTCACTTTAAAGTCAGTTAGAAGAAGGATCCTCCCTGCTGACAGCCTGAGAGATCATGACTCTCATTTTTGTGGTTTAACATGACTTTTTGCCCCTAAAACTGGTGCTGACTAATTCTACAAAAAGACACATCGGAGCTAGAGCTCTCTGCCTAGGGACATGTTGGAGGTATTAGTAGGTCACTGGTTAAAGCTATGTAAAACTCACCAGGGCTTAGTCTGAGGTCAGAGCCTTGTCCCCAGATGTAAGACCTGCTCGCTGTGTGGCGGGGCTCAGACACAAATATATACCTGCCCCCTGGCTCCATTGAGCTCGCAGTAATGCTGTCTCCTTCCTTGCTGTCCTCATCGACTTGTTCATCTGTAAGAAAACACAATGCTTTCCTAAATTTAGCTGCATAAGTACTGTGGGCGTTGTCTTTTCTCCCCCTTCCCCTGTTTCGAAAGCCATCTTAAAAACTGCACAGCGATTTAAATGGCAGCTTGATGGGAATCCATAGCAAATGACTCTGCAATTAGTAAATCTCTCCTATTGTGACAGCTCTATTATTAAACTGCCATAAATGCCAGGCTATTAATCTGCTGTCTCCTCAATCCCCATGCTTCCCTTCCTTGCCCATCCTTTTCATGATTTGATTTCTTTTTTTTTTTTAAGTTTCTACTGCCTTCTAGCAAGTGTTTCCAGGGAGAGAGTGCGAGGTGGTACATGGAGGGGCAGGGAGGCTTTGTGGCACCATCCCTTAGGAGCGCTCATCTGTAAGACAGGTGAGGGAAAGCCCCGAATAGTCACCTGTCGCTTGCTTTGAAACTTTTGCTGCAACTAAAGAATATGAAATTCCTCATTTGCAAAAGCCACGGTTTAGCCCTCAAGGAAGCCCCTGCGTGCAGGAAGACAAAGAGGCAGGGTGGGAAGCTGTGACAGCATACAGGTGGCAATATTGTCTTAGCAGAGAGGACACCCTGGGAAAGTCATAGTTGTCCCAACGGAACGGTGAGCTTAGCAGCTGCTGTTTCCTCCATCCTGGGATACAGGTGTGCATCTCATTTCTTAGCCCACAGAACTGCTCTGTCACCCCAGGGCTCAGGGACAGGCAGTGCTGTCGGCAATGTGGTGGGGTGGGAGCGTGCAGGGCTGCAAACAGCAATGAGAGCAGAGCCTCAAATTTTACCCCAGATGGTGTCTCCGTAGTGCAGGTGTGTTGTGTGTTGGCAGCGCACACTTGCACACGCTCATCCCTCCTGAAACAGCAGAGGCTGCCTAGCCGGGGGCAGAGGGAGTGGTGGCGTGCGGAGGAGCAGCTGCTGTAGTGTAGGACTGGGGTGACAGGGATGGTTTTGCCTTTAATCTGAGCGTTGAGTTTGGCCTATTGAGGAGGCAGGGCTGGCACCTCTGTCCTGGGGTTTCCATCAGGGAAGGAAATAGTTTCCTCCTTGCAGCAGCGCGAGGATGAGCTTATCGTAGGGAAGTGTGTGCTGGCTCGCAAGAAAGCACTCAGGAAGGTTCCCACCAGCCTTAAATCTCTGACCTCTTGGCTTCCAGCTGCTGCTTGGGATGGTGCTGATCTCAGTGGAGAGGTCCACCGCTTCTGCAGCTCCCTTGGCACCGTGGTGCCCTGTGGAGGAAAAGCTGATGGTGGTGCTGCCTGATGCTGCCTGGAAGCCTGGCTGAAAATCTGGATGTGTATTTAGAAAATATGTATGTATAGCTGTCCTGTTCTTCTCTGCTTCAATAAGATACTGCCCTGTAACCACCATATTTTCACCTGGTGCTTGGAGAAGAGTGTATCTTGCAGGCACTGCCTGGACTAGATCTTTCTAAAAGCTTGGAAATTTGGGATTGTATGGACTTTTAACAGTTGGAGTATAAAGAAAAGCCTCCACCCTGCTCCTTGGCAGAGCTAACAGGAGAATGACCTATCCACCCAAAATCTGAGACTTAAAAACTGTCATGGGGATTCTTCCAATAGGGGATTGCACCTTATTTTTTCAGGCTTTTCTCTCAGCCCTCAATGACTTAAACGTAGTCTCAATGACTTAAATGTAGTCAGGCTGGCATAAATCAGTTGTGCCATGCAAACACCTGAATTCTCTTTGCACCTCATTGCTATAGAAACTTCCCCAAAGCTTGGGTACCTGCACAGCTACTTTGGTAGTAGCTGGGAACATCAAATCTGGGAACATCAGATGCCTCCGAGCCAGGGCATCTGGTTGAGGAGATCTACTGTGGGCTTGGCCTGTCCTGGGAAGGACTTTTGTCTGCTGCTGCTTTTGGGGTTGCCGAGTTATTAAAGAAAATGAAGAATCTGCATCGACTTAGTGCCAGCTTTAGTCCCTTGTGACGAGAGATGGGCTTCCGCCGAGCACGCTGCCCTCTGTTAACTGTGGGTATTTAGGAGGCTCTTAAATACAGTATTATACTTCTAATTATGCAGAAATCCTTCAATCTGGCCTGTTTCATCTGGTATTATGCTCAACTGTCAAATCCTGCCAAATACCACCTTCTCAGAGCGAGGGAGGCTGGTGCACTTGGATTGCCCTCTGCTGAACGGCGAATCCTGGCCAGGAGGCCAAGCCGTCCGGTCCCAGGTGGGATGAGCAGATGTGGGGGCTATGGATGTGGATATGACCACCTCCCTTCTCCTTGCAGCGGCGAGCAGCCGTGGCTGTGGCACCCACCTTCCCAGGCCTTCACCCTGCGGGGTCCCAGTAAACACTTACGTTGTCGGATGCCTCCCAAGTAAGGAGAGTATTTTTGTGTTTGTTCATGGGGTTCCTTCATGGCAGTGCTTCCAGAGGAGGCTGGATGGAGGCTTCCACCAGAGAAGATGGGAGGAGAGGAGAGAGTGGCTTTGGGAGAGGACTGATGTGGCAGTTACAGGAATGACTTGTGCAGAGCATTTGCACCCTCCTCCTCCAGTGCCCTTTTCTTCTGGCTAAATCATTTTACACCAGGAATGAGTCATTGTGGGGATAACTAAGGCTAGATGATGCTTTGTATATTTAATAGTGTATTTAACACGGCTGCAATTCAGATCACAAACATCCTTTGCGATGGTGCAACTGCTGCCTAAAAAAACACCCCTGCGGGCTTGAGACAAATGCTGTTTCTAAAGGAATCCAGTTCTTAATTACCTTGGAACATCACAGAAATTGTAGGTAATTGTGAGCCAGTTATGCCCGGGCCACCATCTGCCCAGCACATGGTGCTCTCCAGGAGCGTGCAGTTACTGCAGGGTGCACCTGAAATCTTGCGAGGGAGCTTTAATGCCCCCTTTGCGATCTGTCCCTCAGGCATTGCTGCTTGGATCAGAGCACCTGTAAGATTCATTGCTCTGATCATTTTGATCAAGGCCTATGTTCTTGTTGTCTCCCCCCACCCCCAGTATATATGCATCAATTCTCAGCTACATAGACAGCAACCCCATAATTTTCACTCAAATCTCCACATCCTATTAAGCCTTGCACTGCTTCTTAGCAACGAATTAATAGTTGAGTGAAAGGGTTTTATAGTACAATATATTTTAGAGAATAAATATCCTTAAATTACCATTCTGTAAGTAATTGGAGAGAATATTTCTGCTACGAAAAACTTTTTCTAGGGAGCTCTTTTAAACCTGTAATGCTAGTTTCTGTTCTGCAGTTGGTCTGGTTGTTACTGTGAGTCAGGGATGGCAGCTAATGTGAAGGTGGGAGATAGCAAAACTATTTTTTCATAGCTCTTCCTATAGCTCTTCGAAAATAATTTTCTCTCTGTATAGCTTTTTTTTTTTTTTTTTAAAAAAAAAGGAGGCAGTCAAACCATCTTTTTGCCAAGTGTACAGCTTCAAAACTTGGTTTTCTTGGCAACAATTCATCCAGGGTCGATTCTGGCCTGGATTCTGTGTGTTCATCTTTGTGGAGTAATAAGGTTTGCAACAGTGAGCCTTTCAGTATTGTTCCCAGTGGCCCTTGCACAGAAATATACTCTTGGAGTAGGAGGTGTAGCTCTCAAGAGTGAACTTCTGCTGCAGTTCCTGTGCCTTTGAGTAGCAGAAACAATGTCCAGGAAAGCTCAGGGAAGTAAGATATTGAGGGAACAGCTCTGTTCTAAATACTGCTCTAAACTGTATGGAAAAAAACCCACCCTCTAACTTTTAATGCCTTATTGCACATGTAACTACTGTGTTTCAGCATGCAAACGGCTGCTGAGGTAGCAGGTTATTACGCACTTGCTGCCTCTTCTCATGTGTAATCAAAAGGTACAAATGAGAAGGCATCTTTCTCGTAAACTGGGTAACTGGGTTAATAGAGTTTTGAAAATATCCCCTCCTAACCCATGCCGTTAATATCTCAGCATCCATCTAGATTTTAATACTGTCATATGCCCGAGATATGCGTGTCTGTCATCTGCTTGCTCTGGAGGTTTTCTTCCTCAGTCGAGGAAATGCTCTGCGTGATAGAGATCGCTGCTGAATGCAATATGATGCTTTGACTGGCAATAATTCGTCTTCATTTGAACACGAACTATTCCATTTCTCTAGCTAGTGAAAGGCTCGCTTTAGGATAGCGGCCAAGTGATTATTCCAGGCAAGGGTTTAAAAAGGCAAATATTCAGCTGAACTTTGCACAAATTCAGTTTTTAAAAACTAGTTGAGCTTCTGGTGTTTCTGTGTCCGGCACCCTTTCCCTGGACTCTTGTGGCTCCTGCTGCCGTGGGTTTGACTGAGACCCTCTTGTACGGGTGGTGTTTGCACTGCTTTCTTGCTGGGTTTTACTATGTTCCCTTTGATAGTGATTCAGCAGGAAATTCTAGGTTTCAAGGGGAGGAGGAATAGGGGAAGCAGTTAATGAGCTGTATTTGCTCTTCTGTCAAGAGAGATGAATTTTCTCTCTACTTTACAGATTGCTAAAGTTAGGAGCTTAAGTCCAAGGGAGTTGAGATGAACTGTTCTCTAGGAAAATGTGGTTTTTCTCCTTGGCCATCTTATGGAAAGCCCAGGTGATGCTCTCCTGCTTGTTAGACAGCTCATGTAGGTGGGGATGGACCCTCTCCCTAGCACCTTCCAGAAAGGCACTGCTCCTGTTCTGAGCAGCACTGCTGAGCTTTTATGATATAAAACATTAGCTTTACTTTCCTTCTGATTCAAAACGCCAAATCCTTCACCCTTTTCCCCATGCGTTCTGCCCCCAGGTGCTCTGTTGCCTTTCTCAGCTACAGTCTGGGTAGAGTGGGTTGGCACGCTGTTACTCCCAGTGGTGTGGCCTTCCCCCATCTGATAAAGGGAATATGAAAAAATGCTTTACTAATGCGTGTGTTATTCCGTTGGGACTTGTAGTCAGGATCTTGCAAGGATGTGCCAGATGCCTGGTTTTCTGAGCAGCAAGGGTGCAGATTTCATGTGAAGGAGGACTCAGTCCTCCTTGCCCTGTAGCAGCAAGAGCTGAATGGCCATGACCTGCCTTTATGAGTTTTCAGATGTCTTTGAATGCACTTTTTCTTCCCCTCCCCTCTTTCTGTGAATTAGGGGTCACTCTTCCTTTGCTGTTAGGGATCTTCCTCTCTCTCCTTAAGCGATCTCTCTCCCAAAGAGATCACACAATCAAGCCAACCCCTTTCTCTCACGTAATGCAAATCCCACCTACCCCAGGTAGTTAAGATTACCAAGTAACTTTGCTCGCAGCCTGTGAGAGTGATAGGTTGTAATTGCTATTGTGGTTAGCAAAACAAAACCAATTTCTCTCTGCTTAAATGGAAGGCAGTTGTTCTCCCCACTGTCTCCTTTAAATATTCTCCCAGCCTAGAGCTTAGCAGCCTGGTCCCAGCCACCCTGAAATTTGTGGGATCACGCTCTGGCTTCTGCGGGATAATGACTTTTCTGCCCACGTCCAAATGACACAGGCTACCAGTTACGAAAGGAGAATAGTAAATTCATCTGTTAGCTGCTCTCTCTCCTGCAAGATTTACTTCCATCAGAGATTTTTACAGGCTAATGCTGTGTCTTTCGTGATGGGGATGTGTGGTGGAGGAAATTTATTGTTCCCTTCCTAATAGATGGCTGTAATTTCATTTCAGAACAACCACTTTATGTGCGAGAAAGCGATTCCATTATGCCACTGCACAGCGTTGGGAGCATCTGTGGCAGTGGGGGCATTTGGATTAAAGAGAGTAAAGGCTGCACATCTGCTGCCCTCCACCCCTGTTCACAGAATGCAGTGTTAATCCTAAAGAAAAGAGAGCAATTAGCTTGTAAACCCTTCCTGAACCCACTGGAAGATTAGCCATTTTCAATTAAAGCTTTTCAGCTGTAAAGATAATGGGCTAAAATTTCTAGCTTTTAAAAAATACTATTATTGACCATGTGGTTTTATTTCTGTCAATTTACATCCTTTATAATTAGCTACCCTGGGATAATTAGGACTGCCTTGCACCGTACTCTGTTCCCCACTCTTTCCCCTTATAATGCAAATGGCAAACTGACTTTGTGGTCTGTCTTCTGGCCTGTTGCAACTAGCACGAATCCACTGTTGTTGTTTGGACCTACGCTGAGGATGAGCCGTAAGCAGTACTTTTATAGGTTACTGTAACTCACAAGCGAAAGGATAAACCTTTACGTACTGCTATGAGCATGCCGTAACTGTTCCTGGGGAGCCCGGGTGGGAGGAGGGAGGCTGATCCCATCTTGCAAGCCTGCAATAACAAGCAATTTGGAGTCCCTCGGGGAGCTCCACATGCTCTAAAGCCAAAATACTTCTTTGTATTTCACTGGTCCCAGCACCTGGAGCTGTCCCAGCTTGAGAGGTAAAACTTCACAAACTGGAGCCAGAGCCAAACCGGCAGATGGAAATGCCTTGCCCCAAAACACGCAGCTGATCTACCCTGTCTGAAGGTGTCTGCAAGTTCAAGCGCTTCTGAAAGCCGTGTCGCTCCTCGGGGCGTCTGGGTAGTGCCGTGAGCCCTCCCGTGGCAGCAAGGCAGTCTGGCCTGGTTTCACCCCGCGTCGGAAAGCTGTACGCCAGCCGCTGCGGAGTTGCAGTGCCTCTTGGGTCATCTTGGTTTGCTTACTGTGATCTGCTCCCCCCGCGTTTCCTGCGGCTCACGCACGAGTGCGGCGCTGGCGTCGCTCAGCGTGGTCTGTGCCGCAGACCCAGCGTGGGTGAGAGGCTCGGGCTGGAGCCGACAACCGGCTCGTGGCTTCATCCAGCGCTGACCGCTGCCGTGTCCCTCTCAGCCAGGTATCCCTGTCTGCACTGCGTGTGCAGCCTTGCATCCCGTACTACCACGAGTTAATGTGACCAGCTGTGTTTCAGGGGACTTGTGGCTTTGGTCACTATGTGGGATTGAAAAACAGCAGTACCTGAGCTGCTGTTAGTGGCTGTGCTACATCTAAGCAAAGAAAGAGAAGAAAGGCTGATCTTTCCAGGGACACTTGGCTGTGTAGGCTGAGCTACCTAACATGGAAATTAACCCTCTGGCCATGGCCAAGGACTTCTGAATGAGGTAAGCTCAATGAGTTATCTGAATGCAAAACCACCCGGAGCTCTGACTTCTGGGTGCAACGTGGGCTGTGCTTTTTCTGAGTCACCAACATCATTGGTATTGCTCCTAGTTCTTGGCCGTCTCCCATGCAAACCTTGGCCAGGTCCCACCTAGCTTTGCCTTGTCTCTTCTAGAAGAGTTGCACAGCGTCAATGCTGTCTTACGTTGGTGCGTAAGAGCAGATATAAAAGCCATTAAAGCTTTTTTTTGTGTAAGGAATACAGCTTGGTGCTCTTGGGATCTTGCTAGCCTTATCATGCTACTGATATTAACATCGTCTTTTCGCAGTCAGCGCTTTTCTGCTGTTTCTTTGTTGAAATGCATGTGAAAATATGCCTTGGAAAATATTTTACATCTGAACTAGTTAATACAGCACCTTGGAGAGAAGGTATCTGATGCAACAGAGTACAAATGAAGCCTCATTAAACAGGAATTCAGTGATTCTGCTGAATGCCCCAGCAATTAAATTTCATCTCGATTCATATGCAGGTCAGGAGAGTTTGGAGAATAGAGGAAGCAAAGCACTGTGGCTCCGCACTATGCAAATTAGTGTTAACATGGCATTTCATTTATTGTTAATGCATTGTTACACTGCTACTCATTGAAAAGAAACTGTGTGACAACTGCTAAGACTGATGACCCACTTGCTTATTTTTCCATCTGTGTTGGCAGCGTTGCCTCTGTAAAGACCATTGCCAAGATAAATTTTTTAAGGGGAAGATGTGGAGGTTTTTCTCCTCACAGGGAGGAGTGGATCTGGATGCTGACTAAATGTTAAGACCTGTCCTTCCGGCTGCAGTAAGCTGTAGCGTGGCCCCTCTCTCTCCTTTGGGATGGGATGCACAGCCCGCATCCCTGCTACTGGAAGGACCTTTTGTTTGGGCTTAAGTGCTGAGTCCCTTTGAAGTATGAGGGACAAGTCTTCAGTCCCTGCTATTGCAAAGGCCTGAGCTCTTGTGTGCGTGACGTAGCAAGGAGCTCATGGACGCTGATGTGCTTTGCAGCCCTGTCAACGCGTTCACGCCTCTGCTCCCCCGGGGCAGCTCCCTGCCGTCGTTTGGGCTGATTGAGCTGTGGGGCTGCTGGTCTGGGTTTGGAGGCCTGAAGTGCCTGTTCCCCATTTTCTCTCTATATCCAAAGGTCCACAGGAGGATGTGTTTCCTGTCTTCTGTTTTTGATTAACATGGTCTATGTGATGGAGCTTTTTTCATCTAAACTGCTTAGCCATGCTGGGGAAGGAAGGTGGATACTGGCCGGCTGCTAATATAGACCCATCACTATTTTCATTCTTGGTGATATTAATAAAATGTAAAAAAGAAACAGCATTTCTGCTGAAGAGGACAGATCATGAATAGGCCCTGCCAGCGCAGCACTGGTGCTGATATTGAGGTGCCAAGTGCAGTGTAAATTGGAGTGCTTTAATGACCTCAAAACTGGGACCCAGTCCCATCACTGAAGAACTTGGACACTTATTTTTTCCCTAGTTTTTTTAGCTGTAAACAACTTGCTGCTATTTTGGCATGTTGACCACTAAAAGCTGAGAAGGTGGGAGCCATTAGGCATTTTGGTTTCCCCTAGCTGCATGGCACTGCTCTTGGTCTCCATTTCTGCATGATTCCTCCATTCACACGTAGTTTTTGCTGTGTTGGTTCAGTGCATGCTCAAGAGGATTGTACTTGGGTCCTAAGGCTGTTTGATATCTGCTAGCTGCATTGCTCTGAAAGATTAGGGTGGGGGGACAGTAAAGCCAATGAGGAACATCCTCAAATGGCAGGGGGGGGTGTTTTGCCCAGAAAAAGTGCTTGTACAATACAGCCACAGAGGTAGACATAAATGGGAGAAATATGCTCTGTCTAGCTGAAAGTGATGGACGCGCTTTCGGATGCTGTGCATGCAGGTTCCAGAGCTCTGCTCCTTTTGGAGCAGGTCATAAACTCCTACCTTGCCCTGGCATGGCTGATGGTTGATGATACATCATTAACCTCCTGCTGATTTGCTTATAGCCATGTCTTGTCAAGCTCATCTCCATTTGGCTTAAAAAAAATTGGAAAGCTGAGACTCACTTTTGTTGGGATGACCTCTGCTAACAAGGTTCCTGAACAATCTCTTCTATATCATTAGAGCTGGCCAGTAATAAGGGATCTTGCACTTTGCTGCAGCATATTTGTTTTCCACTGTTTCTCTCATTATGCTGGAGTCCCCAGCCCTGTAGTGTCCTACTATGATTATCCAGATCCAGAAATCCAGAGCCTGGGGTAAATTGTGGGATTTCCCCTAATGAGAAAAAAGAATGGCATAGCATGTGTACAGTATTTAAGGGAGAAAGGGGTGCTCCATGCTGCCCTGAGGACCCATTCTTTGTGGCCTCAGCTAGGGCAAAGTGGCTGGGGCTGCTCTTTGCGTAACTTGAAATAGGGCTGAAGGATCCGTAAATGCAATTGCTGCTGGCAGATCAGAGCACCGCCTTCCTCCCACGCAGACTAGCATTAGAAATCCTTCTACCAGGGTTTTGGACCCATTTTCACAACTTCAGATCACTGACTGAGGTATGAGCTAAAAGGGGGCAGTAAGGAGGAGCTGCTTGGAGGAGGCAGGGTAGTCATTGAGGTTAAACCCAGAAATGCTGGAAAACACTTTGAAGCAGTGTGAGACCGTGCCTTGGCAGGGGTATGGCTTGCAGGCATGAATTCTGGTGATGGTGCCTCTTATTTATGGCTCTTGACTCCTGTTTGAAATGCCTGTGTTACCCATTGGTATGCTGTCCTCTAGCAAATAATTGCAGAAAGCACAGACCTGACCTTGTGGTTCACTCAGAAAAGCTGCAGTAGCAAGACAGACCATGGGGGAAGGGAGGCCAGGAGAAGGACAAGAGGTGTGCCTGAAGTCACCATCGGCACCATGGTGGTGAACATTTTTGTGGATCTAAAAGGATGTTGTACCTAAAATTGTTAAAAGAAACCAGCAACTACTGAAAATGGCAACATGCTCTTCTTATTTGGTTTTGGGTTAGAATTTTTTAATTCCCAAATCTGTGTAGCTGTTTCTCCTCTGTGACAGTCCCTCTCATGTAGTCCAGTCCCCTAAATTTGTTGATAGTAATAATCCTGGTACATCCTGTCCTATTTGTTAGCCCAGTGACTTGATCCATGAGTTTTACTCGTGAGCATGTTCTCACGCGTTTATTCCTCGTGGTCCACAAAAGAGTTTTTGCCAGGAACACGCATGGAGAACCCAAATGTAAAGTGTCCAGGAACATGTATTTGCGAGGTGAACGTACAGACCCTTGAAGTTCAGAGAACTGTGGTGCTCTGTCATCTGGCTGAGACCAACCAGTGAAGTTTTTCAAGGGAATGAAATGTAGTTCATTGTTCATTTCAGTGGAGTATGGTGACCTCTTTCTATATGAAGTTGAGAAAAGATGTTTTCTCTCCTAGCTAAAAAAACTCTTCTAGTTAACTCACTTGGCTTTTAGTTGCTTGTAAAAGGAAAGGGATGAGCCATGGCAGGTTATAATTTATTGCCAGGGGTCTGATGGAGAAGACTAGACTGATTTGGAGAGAAAGGGCCAGTGCTGTCCCAGACACAGACTCACTGACTTGTTTGTAAATTTAGCAAGTGGCAATTCAAGTGCCTGGGCTTGCATCTATGTGGGATGGGGAAGGAAACGTCCCCCACTGTTAGGAGAGAGGGAGCTCTTTTGAGGTTGGTCACTGGGAACAGGTCAAAAGTTTCAGGTTTTAAAAATTGGAACTTCCAGTTACTACAGGTTTTAGCTTTGTTTCTTTCCTGAACTAGAAGTCTAATACTTTGGTGTGCATTTCAGCCCAGGTAGGATGCTGACCTACAGGCGAGATGCGTAATCGGGGAACACCGAAGCGCCGGTGTCACGTGGAGAAGGGGTCACTGCAGCACATCCTTCTTCCCATTAATCAGAGCTCCGGGAGGCATCCTGCATCCCCCACCGCTCCCCCGCAGCGCTGTCAGGCGATGACAGATGCGGATGTCTCTTTCTGAAACGGTTAAGCAGGAAAAACGTACAGTGACTGTTTCATTGTGCTCTGGCGGCGGAGGGAAGGGATGGGGGACTTGGAAGTCTGTCTGGCAGCACGCTCTGTCTCGGTGCTCTGCGTGTGTGTGTGCAGCAAGGGCTGTAACTGCCTACTGGATGGGTCAATTTATCTTGTGGAGTTCATTACCTGTAATAAATTAATGTTTAAGACTGGCTGGTGGAATCTGCACTTTAAAGGAAAGAATAATCAAAGACGACTTCTTCTGGCTCCATTATTAAACTGTTTAAATACCCTTTTCCTTAAAGGTTTTTTTTTTTTTTTAAAGTCCATTCTCCTTTTTACATAAAATGTATCAGTAAAATAGTGTGTTGCCTTTTGAGTCTGTGTGTGAAAAACAGGGCATCTGCGTTGACCAAAGATGGGGCCGGCTGCAGGCCTCAGGCTGGCGTGCAGTTGTCTGGGGTTTCTAAATAAGCACAACTACGTAAAATTGGAGCAGATGAAATGGAGCAAATGTGCAGCCAGTGGATAGCTGGGTAATCAGCTGTGAAGTCTCTTCCACCAAGAGAATGATGGGTCTTCCTCTAGTCCCTCCTCCTCCCTGTCTGCTGCAACCAACAATCAATCAAGGAGGGGTGCAGACTCTTCAAACGTTTTGATTTTGTGCAGAGATGAGCTGAAGTTCCCGGTAAAAACTCACTTTCCCAGTAAGACATCTGGAAGCACTGGGTCTGCTGTGCCAGAAACAAGCCTTGACAGAGTGGATGAGCAGGAAGAGGGGTCCCCAGCCCCAGACTGATCCCTGATGTGCAGGCGTGTATTTTTAAATGGAAGAAGTAGGATGGGGAGAAGGAGATGGCATCATAAAATCTTAATTTAAGATTTGAATTTAAAAGGAATAGAAAGCATCTGCGTCAGTCTCTTCTGAACCTTCCCTAACCCAAAGCAATTTCTGTTGCTATTAATATGATTTTTATATGCGGTTAGAACTTCGGTGTTTCTCTGTGCCCTGTAAGTACGTGTGGTTGGGTGTTTTTCCTCATCGTTTTCCTGTGGCTGACTGTTCATTACGTTCATTCAGCTGTCTCCAGAGAGTCTCCTGAGACTTCCTAATGCGGAGTGATGTAAGATCCTCTCCATGTTCTCCTGGGCTCAGAACATGTTCAATGCTAAATGGTCCATTTCAGGATCTTGCTGCAGTGTTCCACAGTCCTGTGACTTCTGACGAGGATGCTTTTGGATGTGGTTAAATAAGCGGTGGTTTAAATTGCAGGAACAAATACCCGTCAAGCAGAGGACTAAATCATTGATATTCTGAATAGCCTGTGATCTTCCCTCTGTTACCCTCCCTGTCTTGTTTGCATAAAAGTGTATTCTGTAAATGTCATCCCAACCAATTTAGGCCATGCAAGGTTTGCAGCCTCACTCCCACTGAGGTTCTGGGAGGATTTGTAAGTTAGCTCTGGGGAAAGATATATTAAGTTTAAGAGCAGGACAGTATGTTCCGGGTACAAGAAGTGATACACCAAGCACTAGTACACGTGAGGATAGCTACTCCTTTGCTCAAAAGTCAGCCTGTTCCTGAGAAAAGTAAATACCCTTTTCTCTAGACTGGTGGCCTATTGACTGGTATCGCCTCTTTAGTTGCATGGATGAGAGCCAAGAGCCCATGCGGATAGGTGTTTCTAGTAAGGACCATCCAGAAGCTGTTCTAGCCATGGACTGTCCTCAGCCTGTGCTGCCTATTGGCTCAGCATTTTATACTTGAGAGGGCCTGAGAAAGTGTTCTGTACACCCTCTTTGCTCCTAGGATGGTAATAAGAGATCAGGATATGCGAAGAAAGCAGAACTGAGATCCCCTCCTGCTCCTGGAAAGACTTTTTTTAACATCTTCCCTAGCCCTCCAAAATTTACCTTCTTTTTCCAGTGGGCACAGTATGTGGGGAAAAACCAGATGTTCTTAGGTGAGGCTTGCATGTAGTTGATATTGCAGAACATTTTTGGATAGCTGCTAATTCCGAACACACAAGCGTAAAGTTAATGTCAAGAGGTACAGGAGGATGTACAGACTGTTTGTAAAAAATCAAAGCTTTACATACTGTTCCTTGAGTTTGTAAAGCTATAGTTTATGTTGATGCCTCACGCTCTTTTATGAGACCTATATATTTTGATGTCACAACATATCTTTTTGGCCCACCTAATCTTGTTGGTACGTGCAGTGTACCCTTTTCCTTTCCCATTAGAGACTCAAGCTGTTCACTTCAACTGGTTTGAATATAGTGCCACCTGAAACATGGAGTGTTGTGTTTATGGGTTTTGGCCAGGAACCATAGAGTAAACATCTTTATCCTCTCCAGGCTCCTGGTGCACTGGGCTCTTGCCAACTAGCTGAATGAATGCCACAAGCAATTCTGGGTTTGAAATGCCAAAATGCCTCTTCTTTTTCCACCAGTAGCAGAGGAATGGGGCAGCTCCATCCAGTTCTCACCACAAAACCAAGCAGCTTCACCTACGTAGCAGACCTGCGCTCTTATACCCCTTCTCAATGCAGCAGAAATCCTAGGAAGAATTTAATGGTGGCATAACCATAAATGATTGCTTTTAGCTTTTCTTTAAAACACCCTATTGGAGATGTCCATTTCATGGCATCCAAAGCAATGGGCTGTTCTCAAATTAGCAGCTGCTTGTTATATTTGTGGTACAACTGGAGATGTTTTTTTCCTTTAAGATGAGATTTCTCTGCAGCAAAAGCATTAATAGCTGTGTGAAAAGATTTCTAATTACAAATTTCGGCTCAATTACTAATTAAATCTATTGTCAGACTGAACAACTTCTTAAAAACAAATTATGGACCAAAATATCTCTTTTGTAAGTAGGTTTTTCTTACTTAGTAATTTTATTGCTTTTGTATAAGTTCTCTGTGCGTGAAACAGCTGAGTTCAAACCAAAATAGAGATGTTGCTGCATTTCAATCCAAACAAGAACTCTTGACGTTAGGCTGAAAGCCAGCTCTTCCTCCCCACATGGGCCACACAGAGGGTCTCCAGGTCTGCAGAATTCCCTGCTGGTGCATACAGACGTGTTCAGGCCCTTTTAATTTATACTGATTTGTTTCCCATGGAAACAAGACTTAACCTTGCTGTGCCTCTTCGCGAACATCCTGCTAAATTTGTAACCTCTTGACCAGTTTCAGACAAATCTAGTAGGAGTCTCAAACACCACTGGACCCTCCTACAAAAACACAGATGGCTGTTGTGCCTTTGTGCCTTGGACCATGCTTATCTTGCTTGCTCTTCACCATTTGTGGGTATAATCTTGCCATTATAGATGAACCAGTTACCAAGAGAATACAGTGACTATGGAGAAAACTGCCTTTTGGATGTAAGCCGTGGGCTGGTTGGCACAAACAGGGTTTGTGTCTCACAGTTTGACTGAATTGGGGATCTGCAATGGTGCTGCAGGCA
This sequence comes from Aramus guarauna, assembly GCA_013400195.1. Taxonomy (NCBI): domain Eukaryota; kingdom Metazoa; phylum Chordata; class Aves; order Gruiformes; family Aramidae; genus Aramus; species Aramus guarauna. The sequence continues at coordinate 203,153 of VXBL01003516.1, forward strand.
GGATGCGAGCCCTGCGCACGCTCTTGCTGCCTCCCCTGCCGCATACCCCTCAGCTGGGATGGTAGCATCACCCGCATCCTCTGTATCTCCAACACAAGTCAGCCTACCTTGTTTTTCATTTTAATAGCAAAGGAAGCAGAGACTGGTTTATTACAATAACTTCTTTCTAGTCCAGTATCCTATCTCCACCCCTGGTGGAGGACCAGTTGTTTCAGGGTAAGCCATGAAACATCCTGTCCTGGAGGGCAGGACTCCCCGTGACTGAGCTGGTGACCAGCATTGCCCCCGAAGCGTCCCCTCACTGCAGCCCAAATCCTAGCACAGGGCTCGCACATGTTTTGCCAGTGACAGTTCCTCTGCCCTTCCTAGGAAAGGGTTAAACTGAGTTTTCAGAAAACGCTGTAGGCAGGACATAAGACTGCAGCTTCATACTCCCTTACGTTGTGTGTGTGTTTGGGAGGCAGTGTAATGCTTTGACAGCAGCTTGACATTGCCTTGAAAGGTGCTGGAGGCTCTGCAAGCACTTGCCAAGAGGGGGTGGGGGAGAGGAAAGTGTGTCAGGCAATACTGCAGTCGCAGCCTCTTCTTGCGCTCAGCCCCGCTGCTGCAACTTGGAGGTTGCGTGAAGCTCCGCTGCCGGCCAACTTCTGCAGCTGGCTCTGAGCACGGCGCGGAGGGCAGCGGTACCTCTGCTGCAGCACTGGCTGCCAGCGTTTCCTTTTATTTATTCTTTTTTTTTTTTTTCCCCTCCCCCCCTGCCTGAAATCCCTATGAAAGGCACAGAAGGGTTCAGGCAGGAAAGGGCCAGTGCATCTCAATGGGATGATGTCTGCTCTCGACTGGCGGGGCGCGAGGTGGAATACTGCTGGGAATGAAGTGTATGCTCGACATTTGCTGCATCTGCTGGAGAGTCAGGGTTCAGTGGCTGCCTCCCCTTCAACCAGCTGTTCCGTTTAATCACCGCGCTTCTAACTTTTGCTTTGCAATGCCGGATGGCCAGTCGAGCCAAGAGAACTAGCACGGGATTTTTAGGACCAGCTAAAACCCCTTCATTTTCCTATTTCTACACGGGACTGGCGATTCACACTTTAAACAGTCATGTAAAGACGTTTCTTTCTAAAGGATTGCCACGTTTTTGAGTCCTTGCAAACTGGAGCGTCCAGGACGATTTCTCCTTTTATTTTCCTGCCGTGAAGTGAGGAGCAGCGTGCGTTGCAGCCGTGCTCGGCTGTGGGAGGCAGCCTGAAAGTGAGCCTGAGCCGGCTGGAAAGTGATTCCAGTGCAGGCAGGGCGAGAGAAAGGAGCAGCTGTTGCAATTAGTTGAATGATTTGATAGATAACAGCAGACATGCTTTGTGGACTGAAAAAGGATTTGCAGTCAGACTTTGGTGAGTGAGCCTGTCTGTATTCCCCCCCCCCCCCCCCCCCCAGTAGTTTACTTTTGTTTACTCTGATTTCCTTTAACCACCTTAAATGTCATTAACAATTTCATATGCTACTTTGAAGGGGGTTTTACAAATCCGAACCGTTGCATACAAACTGTGACTTAATCGCTTTGATTTGCAAAATAAATCTCGGCTTCTCCAGAAAGAATTTGTCCCTGTGACCACTGGAGAGTACCCTTCAGGCTGCCTCCCTCCTTCCCCTTCTCCCGCTGAGCCTGGCAGGCACAGGGGCTGCTCTTAAGGCACCCCAGATATTGTGGAGCCTTTACAGCTGTTTTGCTTTTTTAAAAAACAAAATTTCAATGTAGCTCTCTTATTTTTCCCCAATCAGTGTGTGAATGGGCTGGGGGGGAAGATGGGGGTAAGGAACTCTGAACATGGTGGGATCACTGCCATCTCCCCCACCTCCAGTTTGATCTGCTGCTACCTTGTCTAATAAATATTTCAACTCCTTCTAGAAATCTGCCATTTGAATGAGATGCTAACTCCTGTTTTAGAGACCTGGGGTGAGCTATTCGCTATTACCCTGGAGTATAAAAGATTATTTAATTTCTGCAAAACAGTGGGTGGATGAGCGTAGAAGGGAATCTTTACAACGGGTATAGTGACCAAACCCTGGTCCTGGTGTTTCCAGGATGGACAGGCTCTGGTATTTCTGTGTGCAATGTTCAGGTACTTTGTTGCATGCTGTAGCTCTGCTTCTTGCAGCTAAATGTGCTGCATGGAGCTCGCTCTGATGCAAGCGTTTCCCCTCTGAAAGCAAAGGCATTGGAGTTAGAAGTACAGAGGTAATTTATGGTTTCTGAATCATTTTATGTTGCCTGAAGTGACGCAGTGGGACTACCTTTATCCTCTTCTTGGCCCCAAGATGCCCTGAAGTGTGAACCTAACTTAAAAAAATTATTTTCCTCCCTCCCTAAATGTGAGAGGTAAAATAAACCAGGTGTAAAGCATCTTAGCCTGGCTGTGTTGCCTAATCCCATGGATGGTGAGTAGACGCAATGTCCGTTTGCTGTAGCAGCACAGCAAGGAGCAGTTTAGGGGCTGGGGCTTATTTTGAAGCTGTCTGAGACATGGCGATGAGTCCTGGGAGGCAGAGGGAGTGTGGGTGCATGATTTAACAGGGCAGGAATGCAGCTGTTCCATGAAAAGATCAAAAGACAACTTGGCAGGAGCTCCCATTGCTCTTGGGGCTGAGCCATAAGCTGGGCCCCTAACTCAGAGGTGGCTGACTCTGAAGTCACTGTGCTGGAGGAGTCTCCTGGATGCCATCAGCCGCAGAGGGGATCATTCATTCAGTCCTCAAACGTGTCACCAGACACATCTGGTGCTTTGTTGATGCAAGTTCTGATGATCGCTGTGTTGCTTCAAATGGTGATGTTGTCTGGGCGTTGGGTGACCAAATGAGAAATATTCCTGATATCAGCCCCAAGGCTTTCTTGGAGAACCTTGGGTCAATGTGGTACGTACCTCTGTCACGTACAAGCGAATGGTGCAGTCATTGAGCTGGTAAGGAAGCCTTTGCCTTGCTATCAGACCCTTACAGTTTGTGCTGGTGGTGCTCCTGAGGCCCAAGCCCACACTTTCATCACCCAGTAGGTACTGGTTTCCTCAGCATCCCACAGATGAAGCCATCCTTTGTACCAGCCACAGAGCAAAGAAGAGAAAGGGGTGGGCGACCATCTCATTTCATGTCTGCCATCCCTTTTCTTCTTAGTTATTTTAGTGCGTTGAGAAGAGCTTTGAGAGGGACTGATTACAATGCATAGGGTTTGCTTTTGCTGAGGCTGAGTGAAGCTCTCTTTTTGTCACTCAGCTGCGTTCTTAATGTGTTTTTTCTCCTGTCAACCTGACTTTTTCATGAGACTCATGTTCTCATCTTGAAGTCATCTCAGTTGAATTGCTATCATATCACTTGTTTTAGCATTTTAAGTGTGATGGACAAAACCGAAAACCAGATGGATTGTTTCAGAAGTGCTTCCAGGGCCCACAGCCATTAGGGTCTTGGTGATTTCTTTCCTTTCCACTAGCCACTCTCCAAAGTTTTCTGATGGGACAATTTAATAATTCAGAACTTTCGTCTGACCTTCAGAACGGAAGGGTCAAAAAATGCAAGCTAGCAGTGATGTTTTGTGGAAGGTGGGGGGAGTATTTATCTTCTGGTTAGAGCAAACTTGTGTGTGGCTCTGCAGATCCCAGCGTGGTAGTGTGTTTCCACAGGAGACTTTGCAATTGGAGGACTTCCATGACATGTTTTATGGCCTTTCTGAAGTCCAGGAAGACCCTATATGTTTTGCTCTAGCTAACTTCATGTTCAGTTAGTCCTTGCTGCAGGATCACTGCAGAAGTGGGCAGAACAACAGAGCTCATTGAATCTCCTTCATGCTGCTCCAGGTGACCAGCTGAGGATCCCATTGCAAACCAGCCCAAGTTAAATGGCTAATTGACTACAATGCAGGCAATGTCAGAAGACCCTTTGTATTTGAGATGTATGCATCTGGGTGATTTCATTATTTTTTTTATTTTTAAAAATACAGTTTGTATAGAAGGCAAAGAAAAAATAAAGATAGTAAATCAGGATGTTCAGTACTTTTCTGTTCGGGTTTGTTGTTTGGTTTTAGGGTCGTAGTTTTGTCGTTGTTGGCCATTAGAAGCCATGCTTCTAGCGTGAGATGGACTCTCTGCAGCCCAAGGAGAGCAGTGTGAATTTCCTGTGCCTTCTTCCTGACCAGCAAGATGCACCCTTTATTTGCAGGGTGGGAATGGCCAGGAAAAGAGACTTGTTAATAGATCTTTGTCCCTTCCTGCTTGTTGGTTTTCAGGGGATCAGCTCCCCTGTTCTGTGCTCTCTCTGCAATAGCCCCAGATCTCCCCTGCTTGCCAAATAGGCAGGGGGAGAAATAGAGAAAAAAATGTCTGAAAGTGATAGAAAACTAATGTGAGGAGCTAGAATAAGACAGGAGGAAATCTTCATAGATAAATCTCCTAGGAAGAAAGATTTTTATCTTTCTTATTGAAGAATTTATCACAATAGTGCTATTTAATATAACTCCTGCTCATCAAGCTGCTTATGTCACTTGTCAGCTTTGGCTCAGTGGCAGCAAAATGAAAGATTAAGAGAAAAAAGTAACTGAGTTATGCATACCAAAACACACATCTCTCGGTCTGGGGCTGAATCACAGCGATCTTAATTTCCTTGAGCCAAAACTGGGCAGAGAGAGTTTGTCTGGGCCATTCCTCAGCCTTCAGCTAGTATTGGCCATTTTCATGTTACTGTCCATCCACCTTGCAGTTGAATACATCCATGCTGGAAACACTGCATCAGCTCAAATTCATTCACTAGACTCAAATATTAAGGAAAAGCTTTCTGCATCTGCAATTCTGGTGCCGTTGCTTCCTGTACTAACACAGATGACAGACTACTACTTCCCTCGGTGTATCACTCTTCCGGGTGTCTGAAGACAGTAGTAACCCTTTCTCTTTCCTCCCTATCTTCTTTTAACGTAGACAACTGATTCCTCCCCCCAGTCTCAGAAGTTGTGTCTTCTAGATGTCTGACCAGACTTCACTGATTCAATCTGGATGAACTTCAGCTGGACCACATCTTTCTGGAACCGTGGTACCCAAACCTGGGCACTGCATTCAAGCTGAGGTTTTTATTGGTGCTGAGTAAAGTCAAAGGATGATTTCACAGTTCTTGCAGACTATACCCACCTTTATATGTACCAGGGTGTTAGCTTTTATTGCATATGACATGGCACTGCAGAATTACATTTGGTTTGCCACCTACAGTATCTGAAGAGCCCTTCAACAGCTGTCACTGAGATAGTTTTTTCTCCATCCTTTCTTCATTTGGTTATTCCTGTCCAGGTCTGATAGCTTGCGTGCATCTTTATTGAAATGTATATTTGTTTTTTCAAACATGTATGAATCGTTCTGGGTTCAAAATTTACTTCCCAGCCTACTTCCAGTCCTTCATAGCTGGTGGCTGTGAGTAAACTTAAGAGCAATCTCTCTGCAAGCATCCAGGTCATTTAATGAAAGCCTGGAGTCTTACCACATTGGGGACAGGCCCCCCCAGAACTTCTTTTAATACATCCATCCCTTCTGATTGTGAACAACTGATGAATTTTCTCAGTGTGTGGTTTTCCAATCAGTTTTGCATACACTTCATAATCATCTGTATCCTGCTTCCCAAACATACTTATAAAAATAGAATGTGAAACAGTGTCAGAAGCATTTCTAAAATTGAAATATAACAACTTGCATTTTCCGTCTACCCAGAAATGTTGCTCTGTCATAGGAAGAAATTGAGTGGGCATGACTTATTTGTGGTAGATCCAGGTTTACGGTTAGTCCTCCTCATCTTCTTTTAGCAGCTCGCACACAGATGGTCAGTTCCAGGAACTGAAAGAGAAGGTGATGGATTTGTCATTCTCTCACCCCCACTCTGATATCACTTCTATTTGTTTTGTTTTGTTTTTTTCAAGTTGAACGTTGCATTTTGCTGTTCTGCACTCTTATGATGTCTTACCCATACTCCATAAGGTTTTAAGGATGGAAATGAGTTCTTGCTCTTTCCTAGAGATGACCCATTCCACCAAAATTGCTTTTTATTGGAGTAAAAAGGCTAAAGTAATTTTGTACAACTTTTCATGGTCTATAGAAAAGCATTGCCTTTTTATTCAGTTTTTCCCCTTCTGCGTGGAGGTTATAGAAGTTTTCCTCTTAAAAAGTTGTGCTCGTGCACATCTCCTTAGTACACATTTGTTAGTAGACGAATGTTTTGCAATGCAAAGGCCAGGCAGATTTAATAAAAAATGTCAGGCCATAGTGTCAGTTGAACAACTGCTATTGAGGTTTTCTCTCCAGCACTAACTGTTGGAGTCCAGCTTCCAGCCCAGACATTTACCTCCCTGCCAACCTGCTTAAGAAAATCTCATTTCTGCTGGAAGAGGTGCACTCTGGCTTTGAGTGACCCATAGTCGGGGACTGAGTTTCATGTGGTGTGCTAAGTCGTGCTTTTGGCTTTATGTCCAGGTTCATTCTTCTTTATAATGGTTGTTCTGGTTTGTTAATCCATATAAGCCAGGGATAACTGTGCTGCCAAAGTATTTGTATATGTTAGGGCATGTAGGCTTTGATTTATTTTGAAAATGAACTGTTAAAAGTGGTACTTGTATGTGGGTGCCAATGCTTATTGCTTGTGATATTATCTACTTAAGGATGGAAATCATGCAATTTTACCCAGAAGGTCAGAAAAAGGTGTTGGGCAACGTGGAGGGAAGGGTGCCTGTGCTTTTGTGTTTAGGCATGTGGTAGGTGTTGCAAACAAAAGAAACAATTAAAGCTAGCAAGTAATAATAATCAGAAAGAGGTGTTGGCGCAGAACTTAAGGAGAGAAAGTAGAGCAATAATAAATATTTAGCAACGTTCATCAATTGACAATTGAATGCTGCCAGGCATAAGAACATTTAAGGCTCTTTTTTCAGCTGTCAGTTCAACTGCTGCATAATTTTAGCATGTGAGTAATCCCATCAGGGTATGCATGGTCTTAAGCCTTGATAGGATAGGACCCCCAGGTCATTGTACGGCTGTCTATTCAAGGTGGCAGAATACTGTTTCAAGACAAGCGCGCTTAAGTGGGAGTTAGGAAATTCTGGTTCTGTGACAGTCTGACTGCCAGTCTGCTTCTGATATTTTTTTTTTAATATTATTATTATTACATTCATAACAAAAAAAAAAATTGCTAACCAAGCTTGATGTTCTCAACTGTCAAATCTATTAATCTGTGGATTTACAAATCAGTCTGGTAACTCAAGAGACTTGCAAAATCACACAGGATGAAGAATTTCTCTCCTTCCATTCCCAACAATTGCCATCCCCAATTTTTTTTATTTCAATGAAAGTTTTTTTTTTTTTCTTTTGACTGTGTGTTTTTGTTCAAGGATCTGATAATTACATGCTTGGGGATGATGGCTTTTCAAAAGCATCTTTCCCAGCAATTTTCAACTGGAGATGTGGATAAAAATATCTCCCCAGTTTTTTATCAGAGATGTTTTCAGTAATGTGCAATTATGAGCTCTGCCTTCATTCAATTCATCCTGGAAGAATTTGCTTCACAGGGAAATTCATTTCCTAGCTGTTGTAGATGCCAGCATAGTTGGCAGCTGCAGGTTTTTGTGGGGAGGAGGTAAAAAAAAAGCCCAGAAATGAAAATTGCTGTGAAGTAAATTGGTCCCAACACCTGGAAACCATGAAAGGATGGAATATCATACTTTTTTGTTAAATCATTGTTAAACTGCTTTGCATGTCAGTCCCAAAATGGCCTTGTAAATTATTTAGTATAGCTGAGAAATGAAGAGATGATCCCACTTAATCATGCCTCATAATTGATCTGTTTCTTATTGTGCAGGTTCATGAAATCATGTTAGAAAGGTGGAAGGAGTTGTGGTTTTCTTCCCAGCAGTACTTTAGCTTCCAATCTCAACGTATAATTAACACTCGCGTGGTATGTCCTAATGAAGCTGTAAGTTAGGAGCGAGCTCAGGTTTGGGGAGAGCAATGTTGGTGTTAAGGTGAAAAGGGCCGTGGAGCAGTTAGAATAAATATGCTTTTGTCTTGGGAGGCAGGAACTTGTGCTGGTAAGAGTAAGACCTGGCTCCCTGCTGCCCAGGCATATGGATGAAAATAGATTCGCTGCATCCTTCTGCTTCATTGCATCCTCCTCTTTCCCAAAGGAGGCCAGGGGTGCCTGATCGGGGGTCTGCTGCTGTTTTGGAGGTTGTATACTAAGTTGTTTGTAGCTATTGAGTGACCCTACTTGCTTGATTTCCCAAGTCACTCTTCCCTCCCAGCTTCTGCTCCCTCCTCTCCCAGAGCCTGCAGATCCATCGCAGCCATCCCCTGCCCTGTGGGAGCTCTCACCATGGCGAGGGTGGTACGGCACAGCTCCAGCCAGCGGCTTTTCCCAGCCAAATAGCTGAGCTAAGTCATGGATCCGTTCCTCTGTCTTTGAGCAACCGTGTGCACAACTGTACAAATAATGGCCTGAGTCAAACCTCTAACAGGTCCCCACTGTTGCGCTGCCAGCCTCAGTGGAGTTATCCCAGCAGTAAATCTGCTGCTCCACGAGGTCTCAGTGGAAATCCCCTCCTTTCCCGCTGTCGGCATGATGGCTGATCTGTATGGGGTCGTTACTGCAGTGGATGGTTCAGCCTGAAATGTGAGGGATGTGGCCTGCTCCTGCCCTGGTGATTTACAGAGGATAATTTCTTTGTGGAATGCAGTGCCGTTTGGGTAGGATTAAACTCTTGGCATAAGATGAATGTACGTGTTTTGCTAAAGGTTGTTTTTGTTGTTTTGGTTTTTTTTTTCAATAATGTAATGCATTTCCCATATAACCTGCTGTGTAAACAAATTGTGTTCCTTCCTGCCATGAAACGCTGTGCTCTGTTGCTCATGCTGCAAGAGTACCTTGAACCTGCAGCCTGGCACCCCCAACCTCTGCAGGTTCGTCCTCAGCTGCCTCCTCTGCAGCACTGTCGTGGTCTAACCCCAGCCGGCAGCTGAGCCCCACGCAGCCGCTCGCTCGCGCTTCCCCGGTGGGATGGGGGAGAGACTTGGAAGGGTAAAAGTGAGAAAACTCCTGGGTTTATATAAAGGCAGTTTAAAACATAAAGCAAAAGCTGTGCACATAAGCAAAGCAAACCAAGGAATTCATTGCCCACTTCCCAAGGGCAGGCAGGTGTTCAGCTATCTCCAGGAAAGCAGGGCTCCATCACACAATGGTTACTGGGAAGACAAATGCCATCACCGTGAACGTCCCCCCCTTTCTCCTCCTTCTCCCAGCTCTATATTCTGAGCATGATGTCGTACGGTATGGTTGGTTGGGGTCAGCTGTCCCGGCTGTGTCCCCTCCCAGCTCCTCACGCACCTGCAGCCATCCACTGGTGGGGTGAGAGGCAGAGAAGGCTTTGGCTCTGTGTAAGCACTGCTCCGCATTAACGACAACAGCCCTGTGTTATCAACGCTGTTTTCAGCACAAATCCAGGCCACAGCCCCATACCAGCTACCAGGAAGAACATTAACTCTATCCCAGCCCAAACCAGCACAAGCATGCAGTGAAGCCACGTGTGGGGATCAAGTGTTTGTGTGCGAGGCAGGAATGGACTAGACAGGGTCCTGGGATAGAGCCACAGAGATATGTATGCCTGAAATCCAGGGAAATCAGTGGGGAGATGCTCAGGTACATATAGATCTGTATCAAACAGCCCAGGTGACTCGTAAACCTTGTACCCGTGGAGTTAAAATTGGTGTGAAGTTAGAAGAGCTCTGAGACAAAAGGCACATTGCTCGTTGCTTCCTATTTTGCTCCAAAACCAGGTTTCCCCCTGCGGTCCATTGCTCCCTCGCCTGCCCTTGCTGTGTAGCACGTGGCTCTTTCCCTGGCGTTCCCCCTCCTTGCTGCTGTAGCCGGGCTGTGCGAGGCGACCGCTGCCTTTGGGTGGTGTCCGACGTCACCCAGCTCCAGGCTGGCTCCAGGGTCAGTCCAGATAGCTGCTGTGATGTGTGAGGCTGGGCAAGAGGCGTGAGACCACACACAGAAGTTTGTTGTTAATAACTTAAAAAAAAAAGAATCAAAGCAACTCCTCTTCCCCTCTTGTGTTTCAATTTGCCCCCCGCCTTCCCCCTCAAGGGAGCTCGGCACAGGGACCCCATCACTTAGAGGGGGGGATAAGCGTTCACTTTGCAGGAACTGGAAAACAAAATGTTTTGGAGGCTGCCGCAGAGGCAAGCAAGCGGAGCTCCGCTGGCTTTGTCTCCTTTCGAAGTCCCTTTATCATTCAGCAGCCGACAGTACCGTGAGCTATAATAGGCAATTAGCTCCTAGCAGATTTATGTGACACTGCATTTTATAAGCAAACAATCATGTGTGTTTAATCATTAAACGGATCTGCTGTATCTAATGTTCACAGAGCTGATCTCTTCTCTCTTGTCTCCCCGTGCACACACTCAGCTCTCTTGCACCAGTATAGACCTGTAGACGTTCACGCTTGTGCAAAACTGGTGGAAATGTATTACTTGGCAGCTGCCTTTGGTTCTGGCAGGCAGCGACAAGAGGTAAGTACTTGGCAGTGTCTGTTCTCGGAGACATCCACGCTCCATCTAGAGGTTAGCGCGGTGGGAAGGGGAGATGCCTGGTGTGGGGGTTTCCCCCCTGCAGCTCCACAGCCCCTCGGTTTGGTAAGGGGCTGGGCAGGATGCACGCATCCAGCGACTGCAGCATCGCCCAGGCTTCCTGGGTTTGGAAAGTAGTCAGTTTTAGTGTTTGTAGTTAATTTTAGAAATACCTGCGTATGCTGCTCTTCCACACATCTATTACACACTCGACAGAACCTGCTGGTTTTAATTTTTATTAGCACAAGTGCCTTGTTGAATCAAAATTAAGTGGGTATTTGGGAAGCATAATGTGAAGCATTACACTTAATGGTCTGTGTTCCTGAGTGGAAAAAGGCTGTCACGAGTCTCCTCTCTCCTCGAGACTCTCTGGTCTTTAGCTACACCTGACGTTTCCCTGAGTTCATTGCCACTTCCTATCCTCCATAAGCTGTAAAACTCCCAGCTGCGTCTTTTCAGGTGTGCGTTGCATCTTTTCAGACACGTGACCGTATTGGGATAGAAACATGCTGGGCCTTGGGTTGCAGTGCGTGGGGAAAAGGCAGGGCTGTGGGGTGGACCTCTGCTGCTGGGGGGCTGCTCAGCCCAGCCCCAGGAGGTCTTCCTGTGCTCTGGCCCTGTTCTCATCCAGGTTCGACTTGAGACCCTCCCTTGTTCAAAGGGAGAGCAAGTATTGCCTAGGGCACTACAAAAATGACTTTTTCCCAGTCCTGGGCAGAGCCTACCATGAGCCAGTCCCTCTAGCTTCTTGTGATGCTCAGGTTCTAACCAGTGTGACTGTTCCTCAGCCTGTCTCTCCTGTGGCTGGCACCCTGCTCCTGGCAAATCCTTTGGCTGGGATGATTTTGGATTTTAAACACACTAAAAAAAAAAAAACCCACAAAACAAACACAAAGGGAGAATTAAGCCCCAGAACTGTGAGGCTTGGATTCTGCACAGAGCAGGATTTCTGTGTGAAAATCCCAAGGCTGTCCTTGTTTGCTCACAGGTGCTCGCAAGAGTAAGCATCTCCTGTGAGCCCTTCAGAGAGTGGCAGAGCCCAGATTGCAGCAATTTGTTCTCATTTTCACCATGAGATTCCATGTCTTTTGGGAATTCTTGTGCTGGCTGTAGTTGAGATTGGGTTCTCCGCCTGCTTTGCGTCACCCGTGCAATGTGAAGCAACTGGAAACCAACACAACCGTTTGCATGAAGGCAGCGATATAAAACAGCTGGAGTGCATTAATAACTCTGCTGAAGCAGGGTCTTATCCACCTTTCATACTAAACAGATGTTTGTTTTCATCACAGTGGTGCTGTGCCAATCTTTGGACACCAGCCTGTTTGGAGGATGGGATGTCAGCAGAGCCTGCAGCCAAGGCAAGGCTTGATGGGAAGCCAGAAGTAGGGCAAAAACAGGAGAAGAACTTGTTGGAAGCACGATTTAATGGACAATTCAGGCAAATATTTGACAACTGGTTTGATGGGGTCAGACCAGACCAGTTCTAACATCAAATAACTTTGAGCTTTGAAACTTTCTTATTTCATCTTGTTGTCCTGCTAAATCTGATATTCCCTGGCTCTTTGATTTTTCTCCTTCTCCCTCCCTCCTTTCATTTTAAGCAAGGCTCTAGCTTAGACTTTCTTTAGTCTTTTAACTATAAGCTTATTCCCTCTCTCACACAGCTCCTGTGAATCCTCCTAACACAGTCAAGGATAAAAGCAGCCCAGCCGCGTACACAGGCCATTGCATAATGGATGGTTTGTGTGTCAGAGTCTAAAATCTACATATGTTTAGATCAGTCATGAAGTGGGAACATCTGTATATATTCATATATAATGGCTTTTACCACATGAATGAATAATCTAACTCCCACGATTTGGTATTTACTTTTTTTGAAACATTGCTACTTAGCTAAACACTGAGAGGAGAATCACATTTATGGGAATTAAGTCTTAGTAAGGTTTAGCAGAGCTTCATGGATAAGCTGGAAACAAGTCTAAATGGGGTGCCGGAAATCTTTCTTTTAAAATAGTTAATGCTGTCTGGAACATCTTCCTTATTTCTTGACTCCCACTGGTTTTTAAGTACTTTGCATCAGAATGCAGTGCAAATCCAGGATAAAACACCTGATTTGCAACCTACTGCATTGAATGTCTTCTCGTATGATGCTATCTTCCAGCAGTACTAGCTGTCTTTGCAGCCCTCCTAAAAGAGGTTCCCAAACCCTGGGGGCTGCATTGCAAGTGGGGGGCTCCAGCTGGGGAACTGCCCCATTGCAATGTCGCTGGCAAACCTGGCTGTGAGATACCTTGGTGCGCTGGCCCGTGGGATGACAGAAAAAGCTGGTGGACATATAGCCCCCCTGCTTAAAAGAAGGCTGAGGACTTGCTACATCTGCTCTCTGCTGGGTCAGGCTGGTTTATTCTCTCCCCACACTCAGCAGAGCCTCTGAGCCACGTGCCAGCCCTGCCCTCGCCGCGGCTGGGGCTGAGCACCGTCCACTTGTAGGCTACAGTTAGCCAGGGTTGTCCTGGTTCACCAGACTCTGATTGCTCTGATTTTTCATTGCTCCTTTTGAAGCTGTAGCCTAGTTGAGATGATAAGATCAGTGCAGTAGCAAATGAGGTCATGGACAGCTTTGATATCTCCTTCTCATCGTTTATTTGACTTTTTTATGCTAGTGCTGATGACATCCTTTAGGTTTTATATAAATCTGTTTTCTTGCTCTACCCCATGATCCCTGGGTCGTGCTTTTATTAAATGTTACTGCATTGAAGTGCATCTCTTCTGTTGCCTGTTTTGCCTGGAGGTTTTTTGTTTTGTTGGTTTTGTTTTCTTGTGGTTTGCATGGATTTTCTTATTGCTCTTGGCACTGAGATTGATACAAGTCCATGCGTGGTGTGAATCAATCTCAGCCACCTCTTGAACTGGCATGGCAATCTCCCGGATTTGATTCCTCATTTCATTTTCCGGGCCTTTTCCCTGAGCAAGAGCAGGCTTGTAATTGGGGCAGAGAGGGTGCTAACCTGGACAAGTGGCGGGGGGACCTTGCTTGCAGCAGCCCTGCTGGTGCTCCCCTTGCCCACTCCTTGTTAAATCTTGCTGGTGCAGGGGTTGCCCATGTCAAGCTGATGTGCTCCTGGAGATTAGCAGGGAAGCAGGATGGGATTCCCTGTAAGAAGGGGTTTTCCTGAACTCTTCATCTAAAGAGTTATATTTCCTAGCAGCTTTCCTTAAGATTGGTTTACCACTCTTAGTTGCTCTCCACATCACATGCTGTAAGTTTAGCACAGGTGCTACAATTTTATGTGTGCTCTTGGGAGCACTTAATTTACTTGTGTAACACGGGCTCCCTTGGAAGTGCTATAGGAGTAAAACAAAAAAAAACATATTATAACTGTAGTGAGTCCCTCTTCAAAAAGGATTACGAGGCTGAAGGGTGGCATAGCGTCTTGTTGGCACGGTGTCCTGTTGCCACCTCGTCTTCCCTCTTTGCTGATTCCGATCAGTTTTTCTCTGCCTTATGTACTGCCTGCAAGAAGAGATTTGATCTTGACTGTTTCCCCGCTGAACTGGGAGAAGTTATCCGGCTGTAGCAAAGCCCAGAAGAAAAAACTTTTGTCTCAACCCAGCAATTTATGAACTCAAGGATATCCAATGATAGTTTTGCTTACTCCCACTTTTATTTCAAAACTCGTGATCTCTTTACTTCTGATTTATGTGTGTGTTGGGGAGCGGGTATTCCAGTTTAAGTTCCAGTTAAGAACCTCTTGATTGGACAGGTCTTTTATAAGACCTTGGAGGATGAAAGACAATGGGTACCATTTTTAAAGCAAAGACTGTAGGGACCAAAATGGAGTTTGTAAAAGGTGAAATAGGTCGAAGAATGTACCATCACTATCACTGCAGCAAACTGATCTCCATTTCAAAAGATGGAAGTCCTGATGTCTACCTGTTCTGTCATCCCCAAGCTGCTGACTTGTGCTGTGTATTCACATCCAGGCTGTGCACGAGGGTGCTCAGTTCTTGGCACTGCCAATGGCACCCGAGTCCTGTCTCTCCATCTCCTTCCTTGGACCTCTATGAGTCCAAGCCTAGCATTAGGTAAGACAGAAAAAAAACTAACACAAAATATTTTGTGATATGGACATTGATAATTTTTATTTTTTTTTTTGCTTTAACTATGGATATGTCAAAAGTAAAAGCTTTTGCCTGCTCGGGTGTACCTTTTGACAAACCTGCCCAGTTGGGAGGCAGCTTAGTGCCAAACCCTGTGCAATGAAAGCGATCATGATGGTTTTCAATAAAACAAAGCTTGTTTTTGCTTTTTGACTAACTGCAGGGTTTTTAAACAAGCAGGTAATAGCGGCCGCTAGGTTTAGGTGGCACCAGTGATTTGAGTGCTGAAGTCTAATAAATTGACAGTATTTAATTTCATTTGATTGAAAAGCCACAATAGAGCTGGGTTTTTTTTATTTGATTTCACTTCATAGTCACTTAGCACGGCATTTGTTGCTTGAAAGAGGGAAAGTCCCCACGCTCTGGATTCAGCAGGCTGTGTTTCTTATCCATCTCCATATTCAAGAAAAAGTTTGGAAGCTTGTGTGGACTTAATAGAGAGAATTGTATTCCCTTGCTAGCTAGGATTTACTGCTGCCTGCTGCACAGATTAATAAACCCAGTTGTATCTAGAGAGGCATTCTTCCCTGGGAATGGTTTTAGACTTTATCGGTCATTTCTCACCATATTACAATTGCTCACTTGGATAACTTTCACGAAAGATCAATCTGAAAATGTGTCTTACTCCTCTTTAATTTTGCTCTTGAAAGGTAGTTTCTTCAGATAACACAATCAGTGTATCAGCAATATTTCATCTTCCTAGCTTATTGTTGGACTCTCCCAGTACAGTCTACACTGCTTAATAAGAGAAATTGCCAGATTGACTGGAAAATGTAATTTTAATAACATCATTTCAAGCACTAGAACCATTGAGAAATAATAATATCATTGAGTTGATTTCAGCACTATTCTTGTCCCTCCCTCATGCACAAAATTACCGCATATAATGTGTGTGTCTGTGCGTGCAAATGTGACCTGCGAGGGGGGTGAGAAACTGCGTAGTTTCCCCTGCTACTGCGTCGTTCGTAAATATAAACTGATGAAGCTGTCTGAAAATGCCTGGGAGGGTGAGAGGGATTGTGGGAAGGGAAGTCTCTCTCCCTTTCTCTCTTCATTTTTATTCTTTAACACTAGAAATTAAAATCCTGCTGGGGAGCGCTTAAGAAAAGCAAACTGGAGAGGGTTCACTGAGTGAAAAGGGACCTTTTTGGTATGGACTTTTTTACTGGATGCTTTGGAAGAGGTGGATAAAAGTGAGGATGTTTGGGGTTTGTTTGGGAAAAGCTATTTGTGTTGAAGACCCAGCCTATGTTATCCTTCAGGAAGCTCTTAATAAGCCTAATTTAATGCACAGAAGCATATCCTCACCAGAATGGGGAAAGAGTTGTCACTGATATTTTTAAATTAAAGAGAGAAAAGAAATCACAAGCTACTTTGGAAGAACAATATAAACTCCTCTGTGAGCAGAAGAGCTAGAACACTTATTTTCAACAGTTTTGCATCCAATATCCCTTGTTCCCCTGCCTACCATGCAGAGGAAAATGAGTGGTGAAGCTGGTCTAGAGCTGGTTTGCACAGCAGCTCATGGGTCTGTGTTTTGTTTAGAAAAGACCCAAATTATTATTATTATTTAATGAAAGTTACAGGACTATAATCCTCTTTCAGGCTGCTTTTTCTCCCTGCCAGGTTGATGGATATTGGCCACTTGGTTCCAGACGTGCAAAAGGACAGTAGATGGATGGATATACAGACAGCACGTGAAGTTCATTTTCACAGAAAACCAAGCAAAAAAATGGAGCTGGGTTTAATAAAAAATTGTAGTCACTTTTTCAAGTATTTTTTCTTCCATCTCTCAGTACAGCTCGAGTGGAAATTAAGATCTGCTTCCAGGTCCTCTATCGCACACTCCCTCAGATGTGCTGATTAGATAAATAAAGTTGCCCTGCACTGGCTTCCAAAGCAATAATGGGTGACGGACAATACATTGCAGCAATGTCTCTGGTATATAAAAGACATGACTGTAATGGCAGGTTGATTGCAGAGTCTCAAATCATGTCTTTTTAATTTCTCCTTCCCCCCCCCCTTTTTTTGG
>VXBL01003516.1:226327-351693 GCA_013400195.1 Aramus guarauna
CACGAAGCGGGGCGGGACTGGGGGGGGGGGTGCATTGCTAATTGCCGGCAGTGGCTGTAGCTTGGGTCGCTGCTCTTGGCTGGGGGTGGAAGCTGTTGTTAACGCACGGGCAACCTGGATGCTTGCTGAAAAGGAAGCCAAGGCAGGTTTACCAACAGCTATTGGGGTAGGGAGGGTAGCCGTTAGTAAACTGGGGTTTCATATCGATAGTGATTGGGGGTGTGATGGGGAAATGAAGCACAGAAGGGTGCTGGTGGCTGGCTGGTTCAGGGCAGTGTGTTTATGCGAAGCAGATGGTTGACTGTTTTACTTTGCCAGCAGATTACGGAGTTGGCTTTGAACCATCATGTGTGGTTTCCTGGGAATGCAGGGATCCTGTCCATGGCAGAACATTGCTGCTTTGAGTGTGTTACTTGGGGTCAGAGCTGGCAGCAGTGGTCTTGCGTGGAAAGGAGCTGCACAGTCGAGTGGTCCTCGTCATCCTCAGTGTCCTGCATCACCAAAGACATGCTGCTGCTCCAGTTGCATTGAGAGCAACTGGATGTCCCAGGGTATTTTGCAGGAGCCTTTTGCAGACTCATCTCGTGTACTGAAAAGTAACCTCATGTTGGCCATCCTGAGCTGCTGTTTTGGGGTTCCCCTTCCAACGTACTGCTGCATTTGGAAAAGAAATAAAGGGAGGTTGTAGCTGCTGGGCTGAGTGGTGTGGGGAGGGAATAGCTGGATTGGCATTGTACTGCTGCTCCCCTGGGAAAAGCCACCTTGCTTTATACTCGCAAACCATCCCTGTTTTCTGACTCTGCAGTTCTGCAAGACATGGGGTGACAGAGAGAGGGTAAGGCAGGATATTAGGAAAAAAAGAGAAATTAAGATGAGCATGGCCGACAGTGGTAGAGATTGAAAGAGCTGAATCTTCATCGCTATCAAACAGCTACTGAAGAAATGGCATGGGGCTTTGCTTTTAAAAAAAAAAAAAAAAAAAAAAAGAAGCTGGAGCTAAACTATCCCAAGTAAATCAAACTTCTTTCCAGAGTCATTAAGCCCAGATTATCCTTGACCCTGGCCTCCCCATCACCCAAAGAACCATTGCTATTAAAAATGCAAATTTCATTTTCAAGCCTTCTGCTCTCAGAGTTGATGCCAGGCTGTACCAGCACCTATCTGAAATCAATGGCTTGCCTTGGTGCGTGCTGTAATTCTCTAGCCAAGTGCTGCTGCTTTCACTGTCAGCATTGAGTAATGCTACAAGATCTCCATGGTCAGGACACTGCTGTTTTATCCTATCTGTTCTTCCCCTTATTTTTGGAAAGGCAGAGCTGCTCTTCTCTGGTTCTCGGAGGTCCTGGATGCTTGGGTATCAAGGTTCAATGTGTTTTGGCAGCAATGGCTTGGCATAGTTTGGTGATGGTCTAGTGCCAAGTGCTAGTTCTTGCTTCATTAGAAATCAGTTTAGTGGTGATGGAAGAGCATTCAAGGTGATGCAGGAGAAGAGTCCAGGCTCTGGATATTTACATTGTCCCTCTGTGGGCTGCAAGATTTGGGCTGAAAAATGAAATGGTGTTTCTTTTTCACCTGGAACTTTTTATGCTTAAAAGTGCAGATTTGAGTCAGCCAAAACATTTTACTGATTTTGTCAACTTGTGAAGCTACTTCAGCTGGGGCAACAAGAATTAATACTAGGTAATGTTTTTTTTCTTTTTTTTGAAATTATTTTAGGTGGAACATTATTTCATTTTACTTTAAAAAAAAATTCAAGCCCTTCAGCAAAGTTCCCCTCCTAGGAGTTAAGTGTAACTCACGTGATTCAATTTATACCACCGTTTTTCTGTTTGTGGGGAAAGTGGGCTGCTAGCAAACTGAGCACTGGTTTTGATTTCTCTGTGTACAGACCACTGTCTGGAATGGGGCTGAGCAAAAGTCATTGTTCCCTTTGTACACAGCAAGACAAAAACTTCTCTGTAACTTAAATATAAGTTACTTAAGGGCTGCAGCCAGGAATGAATGGATCAGGTTTTCACTAACCCATATTTATACTGTCATGTACAACTTCTAAACCTGCACAGCTACTGAAAAATTGGGAAGGGCAATCCAGGAATGTGGTCACTGAGAATAGGAGTTATTTGATACTATGTGGTTACTGGAAATTATTGATTGAAAAAGCACCAGCTTTTTAGGAAATGCCATAAAAATAGACATTTTAGATGGATGGCAATGAAATTTGCAGAAGCATGCTCCCTTTTCTGCAAATAACTCCTGTGCCACATAGGAGTCTTCCAATAGGAGAATACAAAGATGTTTAAATACTTTAAATTTCAACTTATGCTGGATGGTGCATTAACAGTGCGTAATGCTATTTTCTCTTTCGTCTGACCTTTTTTTTTTTTTTTNGAGAAGGTGCTCTCTATATTGTACAGAGGCTGGAACAGCAGCAGGAAAATGTGACTTTGAAATAATGGGATCTATAAGAATAGGCAATTTCATTCAAGTATAGTGATTTAGTGCCCTGTTAGTGTCCTGATGTATAACTCCATTTCCAAAGACCGTAAGTTTCTTCACAAGCATAATGACAGGCTTAAAACTTGTAAGACTAATGCCGCAGCTTTCTCTGTCCTCAGCTGTTCCACATAATTACAGGAGTAAGGGAATTTTGTTCTCTCCTAATGGATTAGCTCCAAGATGAATAAATCAGATAATGTTATTGCCTTCTTGTTTCTTTCCCTCCATCTCTAAAAAGCAAGATACCCTGCGCAGGGCAAAGCCAGCACTGCTAATGTGTTTTCTTGCCTACAGCCTGTGATACAGATGTGATCCCAATTCCGGTGTCACCAGGACAAACTTTTTGAAATGCTCTAGTTCTGTTGTTTGTTGCTTTCGGTAGTAATTTCAGTTTCTGTGTTCACTCTACTCACAGATGATGGCCCTTACTCGAAGGGGAGCAAGGACTCCAGTGGGATGGACGCAGCCCTGGTCTCCAGGAGGCAAAGTATCCCAGGTAAAGGAGGGGATCAGCTCCAAAACATCGGGGCATCCATTACACTTTACCTGGCTACCCCTAAAATGGGTAAGAAACACCCATTTTGGTGCATCTATGAACAAGGCTTTTGCTGAAGGGCAGATATGGATAGTAGTAACCAGTTTCAGTGAGTGGTATGTTACTGGTGCAATCACAGTCTGGCACGGAGCTGTTGATGTTGGTTAGAGGGAGCTGGGAAAGGACCGGTTCCTGTGCTGGGCTGACACCCACGAAGAGGAAGACGGCAGCAAAGGAGAGAGCGAAGAAGCGCTGCCACATCCGAGCTGGCAGTTCCTGGCAAGCTTCATATTTCCTACGTGTGACTAAGTTCGTTTTGATGTTTAGTCAGTCACAGCAGACTTTTGTGTAAGATAAACCTTCCTGTGCAGAAACACCCCCAGGGGCTGAAGAGGGAGTGGAGAAATGGTACTATATTTGCCTCTGTTGGTGCTGGCTTTTGTCTGCCAGTGGCGTGCCAGCAGATTTGGATGGGCTGCTCTGGACAACTCATCTCCTTCCTAATAAAGCCCGAGGCTTGATTTTGAGTTCTGACTGTTAACAACCCAGTCACAAGTTTGGTTTTGTGTGTTGTAGGGGATGGGGAGCACATGGGCCCCTTTTGCCATTGCTTCACCATTCGGCAATTTTTCGAGGGGATCTGCATCCTCTGGGGCTGCTGCAACACGTTGCCACCATACCCCCACCCTGTTGGAGAGAGGCTGGCTCCCCACTCACAAGAGCCAGTCTGTCCAACAACCCCAGCTCAAGGTGTCTCAATGGTGAGGGCAAAATTCAGGTGTGCTCTTCCTGCCCTGGGATGCTTTGAGCAGCAAGATCCAAGCATATATGCCAATAGAAGAAATCCAAGACTACTCTTGTACGGCACTTAAAGACTACATCTTGAAAGACTAGATCACGCTTTACCAGCTCACTTTCACAGCTCTGTGTATCTGTGATAGCGGCAGTAGATTTATAGAAGCATTGGTCAAAATCTCTTATTGCTTACCTTGATAGATTGATCTCAGGGACTTGCCTTTTTTTTGAGCAGTGATTTCTCCTTGAACCCATAACAGTGGGTAATTGCACTCTGGGACTTCTCATTTTAAACACTTATCAAGGATCAGAATTAACCCCACTGAAGAGCTAATAATCTTCCCTTGCAGCACCATCTGTGTTGATCAGTCATGTCTGTAGTTGAGAGGAAATCTGCAGGATAGTGCCGGATGGTGTTCCTTCCAGCACGGCGGGGAGCCCCCACAACGTTTCTGGCAGCCCCTGGGATCCCGGGTTGGTGAATTGAAAGCTAAGTTACTGTAGTTGGCAAGGGATCAAAACTGAGTTTAAAAAGCAGAAGCATTATGGACCCGATGTTTTACAATGAGCTGCCAGTGCCACGTTAAATGGGTGCCCAGCAGTGGCTGAATGCCTTCCAGGCTGGTATTAGATTGCAAAGAGGTTCCCCACTCGCGTTAATCAAGTGCACGGATTATTCTTGGAAGTGCTTTACAAACCGGTAGCACATGGCAGGACTCAGTGAGGTGCAATTTCTGGTGTCACAAGGAGCAAAGTGCTAGTGACAAGGCCCCATGGTGCCAAATGACGCTGTGTTTTCTCCCAGTGAGAGAGGATGGAGGGGAGAAGCCCTGCACCAGCATGGATCTTCTCTGTCAATAAGTTATTTAAGAGACCCTGCCTTGCTCTGGAAATCACGGTGTGCAAGAGATTTCAAATGTTCTCTCTCCAGGTAGAGCATCTCATTTAAGCCTGGTAGGGTTTGCTGTGCAAACAAACTTTTGGGCCATTTACAGCGTGGGTTTTAGTCCACAGCTGTGGGACTGCTCTTTGCCCTGTGCTGCCAATGCCCATCACCACCTTCCCCTGCAGGGTCTTGGAGAAATGCGCCTTATGTGAAGGAGACTATTTTCCTCCTGTAAAATTGTGGGGCATTTCAGTACCCAAAGATAGTGGAAATGGATGGATCATGTTGTAGACAAATTCTGCAACAGTTTCTTAGAGGAGGCTCTGGCAAGGCATGAAAGTCATCTGATTTGTCCCAGGGCTAGTCCTCCTGCGAGCAAAGAGTGCAAGTGCCATCATGCAGATTAACGTGGAGCTGCCTTTTGCCAAGTCTGCAGAGCTCTTGGTCTTTCCTCGGGCCGGTGCTGGCTCTCCCGCTAACTTACCCTCCTCCTCCATGTCAAATCTAGAAGTTGCAATAGTTTAGGGACCTTATTTTTGTAAAACCCAGAGATGAGCTGTAATGGCATCAAAACTGGCATGAGGTTGGACTTATACATAGGTTCTGGACAAACAAGAGTGTCATCTTGGACTAAAGGAAGGCAAAATGTACACTGCCTACAGCAAATGGAGAAGCGGTACTGGTGCAGCAGGCATAGGGTGTGTGTCCCCTAAACTTGACCCTGCCATACGTATTATGGCTGCAGTGCATGCGGAACCGGTTATGTTTTAAAAGTGACTCATGTCTTCAATTCCAGCTGTAGATGAGGTGGGTAATATGGAGGAAGTTTGACTTAGACCAGGTGCAGATGGGTGGGGAAACTGCTGTGAAGGAATGAGGTTCAGGCCTCCCCCTCCTTCCCCTGCTGATGACAGGATCCCACCTCCACTCCATATTATCTTCTTCATCTCCCAACTGTATTGATGTCTCGTGACATTTTCCTAATCACAATATTTTAAGAGCCACCCTGTTCTGTCTATCCAGGCAGCTGCTGCAGGTCCACAGCATTCTCCTCCCTGGTAACTGTGTCTGCCTGACATGTAGCCCTCCTAACACCCTCCCCACGCTAGATCAAACGTTGTTCCTGGGGTAGTCCCTGGACCATTGCTGAGATCCCATTTGAGTCCTTCCGCTGCCACCAGCACCTTGAAACACATTTTTTTTTTTCATCCTCTCCTAAGCCCTCAGTCCTATGCCTTCTCCTGCGTGGTCCTGCCTGCCAGACCTGCATGAAAACTCTTTTCCTCCACTGCTGTGGGTCCACCAGGACAGACTTCTGTTTCACAACTTAATTTTAAATAGATTGAAGCTTTCTCTTCATGCTAAATGTATAAATCATCCCAGGTCTGCTCTCCCACCACCTGTAGGAAAAAGGTGTCCTTCTAATTGGGAGGAATGTGCCTTCCACTGAGGTGTTTGTCTTTATTTCTGATATTTCAGAAGAATTCAGAGGGGTCACCATTGTGGAGCTGATTAAGAAGGAAGGAAGCACCCTTGGGTTAACCATTTCAGGTGGCACGGACAAAGATGGAAAGCCAAGAGTCTCCAATCTGAGGCCGGGAGGACTGGCTGCAAGGTGAGAAACTGAAATGGGGTAAAACTGGAGAGGAATAGTTGCATGTTCTAGCTACTGAATGGTTATAATTAAAATAGTTGGCACCTGACTCCCTTTTTTCAAGTGCCCCAGAATGCAAAGTTGTTGCTTCAGTAAATAGAACATCTTCTATTTTGAGTTATTTCCCATGCTCTGTGCAATTATGCTCTGAAATTTTGTGTAGGGATATTTGGGAATCTGTGAAATTAGGCAGCCTTGTCAGGAGAGCTGCACGGTACAATACATCTTGATCAAGCTAAGTGGTTTAATATTGTATCTGTTCTGAATACTGAGTAAGTAAGTAACGTTATTGGCTCAGAAAAGGAATGGGAGAAGAAAGGCTCCAAGAAGCAAAGAAAGGGAAGGAGTAATTGAACAATTTTGCATAAAAAAGGCAAAAGGAGAGATGTTTTCTTCTTCCGTGCTGGATTTTTTTTCAGACAGCTCTTGGTATGCTTCTCTTTGACTGGTTGCTCTACATGAATGAGAATTGAGCAACAAAAAGTTGTGAACGTGTATACTGTGATTGTGGCTGTATGTACAGATCTGAACACTTGCCACCAGGAAAGACAGATGGCTTTGGGTTTAGCACTTCTCTCTGATAGCAGGCACGTGCAATCAGACGGCTAAGATCAGCCCAACGTTGCTGGCTTGTTCAGGAAGTCCCCCAGTTACCAAAGGTTCACACCAGGCACGTCCAGGCTGAGCGTAGCAGAGACTTTGTGCTACCACTGCTTTTTTTTTTTTTTTTTTTTCTTTGTTCGCAGAAGTGACCAGCTGAACGTCGGAGATTACATCAAGTCAGTGAATGGCATTAACCTGACCAAGCTGCGGCATGATGAGATCATAAGCCTGCTGAAAAACGTGGGCGAAAGGGTAGTGCTGGAAGTAGAGTATGAGCTCCCGCCAGCCGGTGGGTGCCTCTATGATAAAGCTACTCTCTTTTCTTGACTGCTTTTTGTCCTGGGGTACAGATGGGCTTGCTCGTGCATTAGCTGTCATGGCCAAGGCAGTATCCAGGGGCATTTTGATGTTCTGCCTTCATCTGCTCGCAGCATCACGGCGGATGCTGCAGCGCTGTGTGCAGTCGGAGCAGAGCGCTTTTTCCAGCACAGTGGGTGCCTGTTCATGCACACCGGCGGGAGATGGCTGATTAGGTCTGTCTTGCCTCGGAGTGACTCGGTAGCACAGGCCAATCTGCCTCCTGATGCTGCTTCAGCTTGTTTTTCTTTTTTTGCCATTTTGGAGCGTGGCTACGGGAGATGTTATTCAGTCTTAAGCGTGTATTGCCAGACACTCTTTTCTGAACTGCAGCAAGTGCGGTTATTCCTCAGGATGCTTTGAAATGTGATGTATTTTCAGAAAGGAAGCTGAAGCAGTCTCCTTTCCAGCTAAGGGGCCCTGGCAGAAGCTGGGAAGCCCAACACACACAGCCGGGGCTTGTGTCCCGACGTGGGAGACTGCCGCGATTTGTTTGTTCTGATTAAAACAAATTCCTCGATACAGTTTCGCATCACAGTCTTTCCATTGTGAAAATGATCTCCCCAGCTATTACTCATTCAGTTACCCAGATCAATCAGAGGATGATTGGGCAGAAGAAATAGAACAACTAAAAATAAGATGACAGGAAAAACAAAACTAATGAAATCTAAACATTTTGCCCCAGATAGGAAGCTATCTTACACTTCATAGCTTTGCTATAGCTGCTGCCTTTACATGAAAAGTATCAAATATATAAACTACCATGTAAAGCCCTAAGAAGGAAAAAAAATCTGAATGAGCTGAATCTCTATCCATCATCCCTCTGTTCTGCTGTAAATGCTAGTTAGCTTTTGCATACAACCTTGGTAAAATGAGCAAAAACCCTGTGGTTCAAGTTTTCCATGTTCTCATACTGACTGGAGATGACAGCTCTTAACCTTTCTCCTGGCTATCACCAATCTGATGAGCTGTACTTACCAGCCAAGGAGCAGTGCCAATACCGCATGGCTCAATCGATAGCAGCGATGCAAAATGTCCCCCCGTCCGCATGAGCAGGGAGAGCACACTGAAATAGCGACCTCTCCAATGAGATTATTGATGCTGTTTGCGACTAATCCAAACAAAGAGGCACTGCAAAATACAGGGAATTGTCAATTATTGCCTTGCTCCAGTTCATTGTGGGTTTTTATCTGCGGTGAGGGTTTGTTATTGCTGTGGGCACCCATCTCTCTCTCTCGTTCTCTGTCTTTTCCTGGACAAAGAGCAGAAATGGAGTGAAGTTCAATTGCTTGTGGGTTTGAATTTTTCTCCCCACTGTGTAATTTCCTGCTTTGGAAAAGACCTTGCAAGTCCAAGTCTGGTTTTCAGGCCGCTGTGTCATATCATTTCTTTAATAAATAAACCAAGCCCTGCGTTAACACTAGCTTAGGTTTCCCCACTCCCCACTGATCTTACGAAAGGCTGTTGCAAGAACGTCGTGCTTGGATGCTTAGGACAGAAATTGGACGGTTTGCGAACTCTTTTGTGGATGCTTTATACCCTTTTCGTGGTATGTTAGTATCGCCCATTAGCTGGGAGCCTTCCTGTGCCCTGAGCTTCTCCCCTCTGGAGTATTTCTGGGCTGCGTCCGTTAGCAGTCAGGGCACAGCAGCAGGAGCAAAGCGGCTGCGTTGGGGGGGACAGTGTTTTGGGGGTTTATTTGGCCTCGCTGTAGCCTTGTCCCCGGGGCAGCCTGCCTGCAGGGCAGTACCCTGTCTCCACTGTATATCTTTTGGGTTAGTTTAAGGCTTAGTTTAACCCTAATTTGAGTGCAGGTTGCAAGCCCTCGGGGTGCTTGGCAGCGAGGACCGATGTGGTCAGTGAGGACAGTGGGGAGATTCGCTTCAAAAACCCCCTCCTGAGCCAAGGGGAAACGCTAGCGTGGACGTGCCTGGGGGAGCCTTCAGCTCTGATTTGCCAGGTTGAAGTCAAGCTTTTAGTCTTTTTTTCTGATTATCCTCGTGGCCGTTCATTGCACTTGGTTTGAAGATAGGAATTGATCTTTTCGGAGGGGACCGGGCTGAAATGCCATGTGCAGTTCTGGATGGGGAAGACTGGGAAATTGTCCCTTATTCACTGCAGTAGTTCAATAAATCATTAAATAGCAGGGGATGGCAAGGGATGGAAACAGTTTCTTTCTTTTTCTCTTTACTTTTGTACATTAAATAGTACTGTGTATTTAACATAAAATTACTGAATTGCCCCTAGGATCAGTTTAAAGGATTCACTTAATCTTTTTTTAAAGTCAAAATATGAGAGGTAAGGGGGAAAAAACCCAACCTTTTGCACTGAGGATTTGGGATTTTCATTTTCTTTAAGGTCAGCCGGTGACTTGAATCCTGACGCTGCTGCTGTATGTTTTTAATAAGTTTCCATCTGTGGCAGAAGCTTCTGGCTTTTGAGTAATGCTGAACGCAATAAAGCCAGTTGATAAACGAGACGGTTTTACTTGAATGTCAGAGTATTAACCAAGACAAATTTGAGGGGAGATGCACAACACTGAGCTGGTGAAATCATCCTAAGCCGTGATGGTTGGCTCTGACAAAGGTTCACACGTCCAGGTCGGGCACTTTTTGCGTCCAAACAGGGAAGATACAATATGGGTATTGGGCTGGACTTTCATTTCAATGCCGTTTGGATGAGTTTTGGTATTATTTTGCAGGGTGGCATGGAAGAGGTTTATCTGGGGGTAACTGGGTCTTCCTCTCTTCCTTTAGTGCCAGAGAGCAGTGCTGGCATTATTCCCAAGACCATTGAGGTGTCCCTCTACAAGGAAGGCAACAGCTTTGGCTTTGTGCTGAGAGGTTAGTAGCTTCTGCAGTGAAAAACAAAGGGGGAACAAGCACTGGCAGAGGTGATTTGGGAAGCGGGAAAAGTAAAGTGTGAAGATGAATATCATAAACCTCAGCTGAGAAGTGAAAATGTGTCCTGGAGAACATCCTGTGCAGCCTTCAAGGACTGCTGGCTGCCTAATCCAGGGCAGTCATTTTGCTTTCAGACTGTGTCAGGTGTTATGTGATAAATGTCTCCTCCTTTCTCAGCACTCTCATTCAGACTTTCAAGCCTTCAGTGACTTACGGCTTTCCCGGTTTGATTACAGGGGGAGCCCATGAAGACTGGCACAAGTCCAGGCCACTGGTGCTCACCTACGTGAGGCCGGGTGGCCCAGCAGACAGGTAATGCTCATGTTGCACCTCCAACATTTGCCTTCACAAGACAGACCAGCAGCTCTCATCATGCTCTGGGACACGTGCACTTCTTGTCCTTGCTGGTGCCTCTCCAAGGCTTCTCACGCTGGTGGTGTGGGACCTGTGGGTGTGTGGGGAGGATGGGTCCGGTGCTTGTGGGCTGACCCATCTGTAGATGTTATAGTTATAAGCAGAAACTCCTCTTCCAGAGGCAGCCACTTAATTAACCCTGTGCAGATGAAGAGCTAATGTTGTGTTAGAAAGCAGTAGGCAGTCTATCTATTCTCATTTAATATGATGGGCCTGGCACTATAAATAACCCAAACTATTGTCCCAAGGAGAATTCAATTCCTAAAGGATCAAAGTAATTGACTTTTAAATATATACACACACACACACACAAAATATATATATAAATAAATATATATAGAAAAAATATCTAAATATAAATACATATACACATACACAAAACCTTTTGCCTATGGCTTCCTACAGGGAAGGGTCCTTGAAAATCGGAGACAGGCTGCTGAGCGTTGACGGGATCCCTCTGCATAGCATGACCCACGCTGACGCCCTCAACATCCTGCGGCAGTGCAGCCAAGAGGCACTCTTCCAGATCGAGTATGATGTGACCATCATGGGTAAGGCCAAGATGGTTGTGGTGGCATTTTCTGACTGCCTGGAAAGTATGTGAGACTAGACACAGTAATGGGGATTCTCGGTTTCAGTGGAAAAATCGCTGAGCAATGTGCTGCCAACATGGGTGTAGGGGGTAGATTTCAAAGCTGGCTTAGTTGAATGCATTTGAAATGCTCTTATCTGGTGATGTGTCTTGATGGGAATGACGACTGATTTTAGAGGAGGAGGAAAGAGGGGATTTTCTAATGTAAGCAAAAAGGTCATAGGAGAAGTCAGAGTTAAAGGGGGCTGGAGCAGTCTGCCAGCACTGCAGATACCGCTGTTGAATGTGTGCTCACTCATAAGGGAGTGAGCTGCAAGCAGGCAGCAACTTGATGTGACTGTGGCTTCAGTTCTGAATTTTGACCCTGCTTAATTCTAGAGCTATTTCCTTTCTTAGAAACATTAGTTCAGATCTGCTTCTGAAATAAGTGAGGGGTGATCAACTGATTGACCCCAAAGACGACAGAATTCACTAGAAGGCAGAGGATGGGTATTTCTGAAAAACGTTCTACACAGTAAATATCAAGTTTGGGGGTTTGCGGGGTTGGTGGTTGGGTGGGGTTTTTTTTAATTTGATTTTCAGTTTCAAGCTCTGGGAAAGGGTTTATTATTAGCTACTGTAAAGTCATTTTGAGCTGGCTTGGTGACACACAGCTGTTACTGCAGGGAGTGTTGTTAATGAGTTTAAGGTTACCACAGAGTCCGAAGCTGTGTTGGCTCTGGAAGCTCATTGAGCTGTGCGTTAGATTTTGATGTTCCATGTATGTCTCCAGAGGGTTTCTGCCTCCACTGGAGCCACAAGCTGGACAAGGTTGGAGTCTTTTCTGCAAATCTCGCACACCAGTCCAGCATGTCCCAGCCTAAGAGTCCATGATATCAGGTTGTTTTCTGATTTGCCAGGGAGGAGGGAAATCAAAAGGATCTGTAGCTGAGAGATCCACCCCAGCCCCAAGGAAAGAGAGCTGAGAACTCCAGAACTTGCTCCATGCCATGTGCAAGAGGGTTGCACCAGGATAAGGGAGCTCCTCGTGCCAACTTTCTGCTTCCTTTTGAGCCTCCTTCCTCCAAGCTTTCCCCTTCCTTTCAGCAGAAACTCCACAAGCATGGACATACTGGGTCTCCCCTGGGGGAGGAGGCTCCAGGACGTGGACAGCCATGTGCCACGCACACATGTGCTCCGCTGGGAGGAAAACTTGATGCCTCAGCAGTTGTCTGCGTGCTGCCTGCCTTCTGCCATGCTACAGAAGCAGTTTCTCTTTAGAAATTGGCTGATATTCACAAAAAAGAGGAAACAAATGATGGAAAACAGAAACTACCCAAACCCTATTTTCTACCTTTCTCTATGATTGTGATTGTGGTAACTCTGCAGTGGTCAGTCAGGGATGTCCGTTCCTCTCCTCGCAGGCTGGCTGGGCTGGCAGCCCTGCCCGAGGAGGGGGTTGGCAGAGGTAAGGAGGGATTTTGCACAGAACTGTCAAGTCTGAACAGTAGCAAACAATTAATGGTGCGTGGGTTTTGTTGTTTGTACGGTCCCTTGGTGCCTATGTTGCAGAAAGCTGATTGTTTTAAAACCTGACTTGGAGCAAAAATAGCTACGAAGTTGTCTCGGTATTTCTTCTTGAGTAACTCTCCCACCTAAAACTGTTAGGGTTGAGTGAACACAGAGCAATTGCAGGGTTTTATGCAGTGATTCTCTATCTTGTGTTGCTATACAGTGGACCACGGCCAGATAGTTCCCAAGATGTAAACCCAACCCCTTTCTTAGATAATTTCTGCATGGAGAGTGCTTCTCCCCAGCCCTGTAAAGGGATATACTTGCCCTGCTTTCTTTTAAGGCAAGATGATGCAGAACATGTAGCTTAAAACAATCTCTGCAGATGGTTTTGCCAGGCAACAGCTAATAACTGCAACTGGAGATTAGTGCATCTCATCCCCAAATCACAAATATTACAGACATTCTGTTTACCAGCCATGGGAAGATGATGGGGGAAGGGAAGAGCAGGTGCTGGAAGCACGGTGAGGATGTTATTAGCCCGAAGGGAGCAGTCCTAATTCCCATTTTTAAAACTTGGTGAAGGGGCTGGAGAGACACGTGGCCACATAGTTCACCTGATTCATTCTAAGAGCTGGAGGTACCACCATGAAGTGGTGCTTGGCCTGTCCATCCCCAGGGAAAATCGATGTTTTTGCATCACGCTCGATCTCCGCTGCAGCCGAATGACTGGGGGTGGGTGGGCGGGCTGACCCTCAAGGAAGGAAAGTTGGTTTTCTGCATCTGTCTTTGGTGTAGAGACCAAGGCTGCTGCAGGGGAGTGTTGAATCATGGTGTTCCCCAGCTGGCTGTGTGGTTTTCCAGCCAAAATTGTGCGCTGAGGATGAACTGCATGGGGCCAGCCCCCCTCTTGGTGTGAGGGATGCCGCAGCTGCTTGCCACCACCACTGAGCATCCCCCGGCTGTCAGGCTTTCACCGGGGAGGCCAGCGTAGGACGAGGCCACGGTAGGCTTTTAATCAAATTGACTGATTTGATTAAAAATTCTCAAGGCTACGGAAGGAATTAAATTAATCTGCCATTTCCACTTAAAAGGAGTGCAAACTGGGCATGCACCTCCCTTGGGTGTCGGGAAAGTCTCTGCTCTTTGCCGATGCCAGATAAACGTTGCGATAAACAGATGCTTTCCTGTGGCACCACTCTATCTTATGGGCCTTTTAAAAGAGGGGGAAACAAGAAGGAAAAAATCCAAAACTGATCAGCCATCAACCAGTGGCATTTGAATAGTTACTCTGTAAATAAGCCGTGTGTGCCACGACACCAGGACTGGGCTGCAAGCCTTCAGGGTTGACTCATGGAGGGGGGACGCGCTCTGCCAGAGATGACGAATGAGCGCAGCGATTTGCTGCATCCTCCTCTCCCTCCCCCTGGCTGCCCTGCGCCCGTTCCTTTGTAGGATGGAGATTTTTAGGCCTGCGGGGTTCTCCTGCTGATGGACTTTGGGGCTGGAGTGTCCCACAAACGGGTGACCGCTTGGCGTCTGCAGAGCGGTGGCAGGGGGTAGGGTCTGACGAGGGGCCTGTGACGTCAAAAGCCTCCATGTGCCTCTGAAGCCAGAGGGATCACGAGCTGCTGGGCTGTGTCAGGAAGCGGGCAGCTCCCTGGTGTGGTTCTTCTAGGGGGTTTTGGTTTATTTTGTTTGCATTTGCAAGGGGGGTGCTTTTTCCCTTTCCCTCTCCCCCAAAGTGCAAACTGGTGAGCAAAGCCAGGTGGGGTTCCAGAAAACCTAGTGCAAGAAGTCAACTCCCCCCACCCCACAGTATTTCCTGCAAAATAAGCTGTTGAGAGAAAGATCTTTAAGGAAACACCTGCCAATCCCCAGCTTTGAGTGATGGGGTAACCAGCTCTCCTGTACCCTTGGCACTGGGGTGTCTGACTGCCTGGAGCAGACTCTGCTTGCCTTGAATCCATCATGATATTGGTGAATGCCTCTCAGGTGTGTGGGTGTGAGCAGGTTTTGCACGGCACTTTGTGTCCTTCTGGGACCTGGGGTCACAGGGCGATGGGATTTGAGCAAGTTTTGGTAGGTTTTCCTCTTCCTGATTTGGTGGAGAAGATTAGAGGGTTGATTAGATCTGTAGTGAGTCACCTGGTGGCTACATTTTGACTGGAATTTGGGTTCGGAAGAAAAAATGCAGGCAGGATTTGGGGGAAGATGTTAACTGGGCTCCCAGGACTGATTCAGGCTGGAGCTGGTGATACTGAATTTTAACAGGGTCCTATCCAATTTATTTATCCTATTCATTTAGTCAATGCCACCCAGAAAGATCCAGATGTCTTCAAAAAGGTGGAGGGCTTAAGGTTTTATTTGGTTACTAAAACTATTGTTTCTGAAGATAGATGAAGATAGCATACATGCTTTCCCCCAGCTGTGTCAGAAGATGTAACATTATTCATGCAGCAAAGGGGAATGGGTCCCTTGGACCCTGTCTGACTACCCACTAAACAAGCACATATTTTTGGACAAGTTGTGTGACAGCTGTGCCTCAGTTTCCCAATCTGTAAAATGGTACCATCCTCCTCTGGGAAGCACAATTCATTGCTTGCAAAACATTGCAAACCCTTAAATGAAAATCTGCGCAGCCATGCAAGGCAGCATACGTGTTTTTTCTGTTCCTTGGTAACAAAACCCTAGAGAAATGATGCAAGCTGCTATGTTCATATTAAACTCTGTGTCACTGGCCTCAGTGATGCTTGTTCTGCAATGGTGTGATTTTTGGCCCTCAGTACACGCTGAGCACTTTTTGAGTTGAATATCTCTTGAATGCTGAGCCTCCAGAACAACTGCTTAGACTTTCTTGGCTTATGAGAAGGGATCTTGCTTTAAGCAAGGTGAGATTTGCTGTGAAATGCAGAAGAACCGCAGATGCCTTTTCCACAGGTGCTGGGTGAGATTGCAAATGTGCCTGATGGTGCAGAAACACCTCGTAGTGCCAAGGCAGCAACCCCAATTGACTCCCTACAGTAAGGTTCTTGCATGGTCTGCCCTGGCCTCTCTGTGATTCTTTTTAAATTAGCTTGGGTGTAATAGCCCCATGTTAATCACGCCTCACAAATATTGCTAAATTGCAGACTCCTGACCTTTGATTTGAGCCAAATCTTTCCCTAGAATAATTAATGGAGTCTTGGCTGGTATTTCCCCAACAAATGCCTCTATAAAATGGATTTTGGAGCCATTCTCATCTATGCCACTGGAGACAGGAGTTAAAAGGATCGGCGGGGTGGCCTGTGTTGTGTGCAGTGGGAGGAGGGAC
Source organism: Aramus guarauna (assembly GCA_013400195.1). Classification (NCBI taxonomy): domain Eukaryota; kingdom Metazoa; phylum Chordata; class Aves; order Gruiformes; family Aramidae; genus Aramus; species Aramus guarauna. The sequence goes on from VXBL01003516.1 coordinate 242,367, forward strand.
TGTGGGCTGGAGGCAGGACTGTGATTTCCTACAGTCTTATTGATACCTAGGTCCTGGCATGGGAGAAGGTACCCAAAGCTCTTTCCTCTCATCATCGTGCTGAGACCTGCTCTGGGAAACACTTGGCAAAGCTGAGAAGAGTAGGTATTTTCCTTGCGAAGAAGGTCTACCGCTTCAGCAGACTTCTTTCCATGATTTTTTTTTTTCCCTATCTCTTTCCGTTCAACTGGAGGAATAGAAGTCTCTGGCCCTCTTCAGAGGATGTGTGCTGGACACGCATGGGCTGCAAAACCAACATATAGCTGGTGTTTGCTGTTGGAAGAGTCCCTCGGTCTCTTGATGCTTCCTTTGCTAAGGCTTAAGTGCACCTTCTGCAGGATTTAGCTGGGGGATTTGCACATCTTTTGATTGGACTGGGGCTGTGCTTTTTGCCAGGGCCTGCCGGTCTTCCCCGTGGTCCTTTTCAGCAGAGAATACACACTTTTATTTGAAGCCTTGCATCACCTTTAACATGGCTCATTCCTCCTCCTTCCTCCCCTGGGAAAAAGTAGACCAGAGCCTGAACATCCCCTGGCTGATCCCCAGGGGAAATTTCCAAGAGAAATTTCTGTCTCCAGAGACTCAGCATCTTCAACAAATCTCAGGAAAGACCTCACTGCAGCTTAGCTTCCGAGATCTGCATCAATGCTTCTGTTTATCAGAGAGCAAGAATGAGCCATGTATCAAGTTTTGGAGCCAAGTAGCATCAGCGTTTTTAGTGGAGCATAGCTTTGGAAGAGAAAAGCCTTACTATGAATAATTAAGAGCTGAGGAGGCATCAAGCTCTCAGAGGGCTCTGCTGGCCTTGTCTTCAAGGCAGATGGCTGGGTTTCCATCAACTGCTCTTGTGGGGGGTCAAACTACACATAAGGTGCTGGTTGTGGGTTGTGTGGTGGTGATAACACGTTGGTGAATCCAGCCTTTTTATGATGACTTTAGGTAATCTGGAAGCAAACGTGTAAAATAGAGGTGGAGGAAATTTATGTCTAATCAGCCTGAGACCCAGGCTTTCTTCTTCCTTCCTCTTCTTCGGAAGAGATTAATAGGTACAGTGCAGACTTACGCTAACAGGTGCAATTTTGTAAGAGTTTCATAGTCTCACTTACAACATCTATTAAGCTTATTGCAGAAATGCATCTTTTAAACATGAGTTGCATCTAATGGGAGAGAGGAGGCTTTTGTAAGCATGCAGGTAGGCAGCTTCCACCGTCGCACAGGAGCTAAAACCAGGAGTTGAGGTGATACTTGGAAGCTGGTGCTGAAGCGCACAGGAGTTGACTACTTGTGTGCTGGTCACCAGCACACAGGACTTCTGGGTACTTCAAAAAGTACAGGGATCCTGTTTATTTGTGCCTTTTGGTTTGGGAAGAAGCCTATAACAGTGATGTCCTGCTGATCTTCCTTTTTTGTGCTTTTTCTTTAATACTGTTGCTGTAACTGCTGCACAGCCTTTGAGCAGTATCTTCCTCCATCTTGCTATTTAACTCCATGAGAAGAGGCTGGAGGGTTGTTTTTGTGAGTAGTTGTAATATCTCTTCACTTCATTATCATATATATTTTATGCAGAAGCAATTTTGCTTCTGGAGTTTCCAACTTTAGGATGTCCAAACTACAGGTTAGCTGATAACACGCAGCAAGTCAGCACTATTGGCTGACCCTCTGTGTTTAGAAATGGGAAAAGCTGTATGAGAAGTATCTTCAGATGCCTTCTTGTTTTGCAGATACTGTAGCAAATGCTTCAGGTCCTTTACTAGTTGAAATAGCAAAGACTCCGGGGTCCACGCTGGGAATCACACTGACAACAACCACGCACCGGAACAAGCAGGTCATTGTCATCGACAAGATCAAGCCAGCCAGTGTGGTGGACAGGTACAGATCTCAACCAGCTGCTCCTAGCTCTGCTTTTCCCTTCTCCACTGCTTTTTTGTCCCCTTGTTAGTTATATACCATTCTTCCCTGCCTTGCCTTGAAATGACCATGTCCACATGTTCGTAGCACTAAGTGTACTAAAAATATCTGACCCAACGCCAGTGGACCCTCCTCACCGGGAATGAATGTAACTCAGTGCATGTGAAAGCTGAGCTCTGTTTTCAAAACCTCAGATTTGACTGCCCTGGAGCTGTGGAATGGCAAACATTTATTCTGGAAACTTCTGGCTAGAGCCTTTTCCTGATAGGCAAGTCAGCTAGTCACCCTTTACATGGGGATGCAGAAAGACAGACCCTGATGCAGTGCTAGCCATGGGTAGTTGCATTGCCAAGCTGAACTGCTGGCTTGTAGGATTTAACTACACTGCTGAGTAAGCCCTCAGCCATCCAGACTAGCTATGAGTGGGCACTAAAAAGATCTTTCCCAAGCCACCAGCAGCACTGACTCAAGCACGTACCATCTTAGTTGGTATTTTGGGCAATGCTTGAACCTAAGGTTCAAACTGGAAGTAAAAAAATGAGATATGAAAAAGAAAATCACAGGAATTCACACAATAATTCACAGCTGGATTTTGTAGGTTTCTGCTCCCAGCTGTACGGACATGGATTTTGGCCATGTGTATAATTACTTCTCTTGCTGTTTTCTTTGCAGATGTGGCGCCTTGCATGTTGGTGACCATATTCTCTCCATTGATGGCACGAGCACAGAGCACTGCTCCTTACTAGAGGCAACTCAGCTTTTAGCTGCCACTTCAGAAAATGTCAAGCTGGAGATATTACCCGTTCACCAAAGCAGGCTGCCTTTGAAGCCTCCAGAAACAGGTGTGTCCTCCATGCAAACACTGTTGGTTGCCCTAAAAACTCACTTGAGATCCCTACTGGGCTTCTTGCTGCTTTTGAATGCTGACATCAGACTCCAGAGAGAGACATCTGTGGAGGAAAAAAAAATGATGTTTTGATGAACTGCATGTGATTAGATGACGTTCTTCAAGGATGTGAATAGGAAAAAAAGGTAACATCTGTGCCTGAATGGGGAAATCGGAGTTGGGAATCCCAGGGCTTTGCAGTGCTGAGTGCTGCGCAAGCCACTTCCTTAGTACCTCAGATAAGAGACTTTAATGGAGAGGGAGGAAAACAACCTTGGTGCTGGCAAATGTATTTCCAAGCTCAGTTTTCATTTGCAGATGCCTGGTAAGGCTTTGTAAAGGACGTGTCAGTAGCTAGGCAGGGTCCTGCTGGACTTCCTTAGGAAACAAAGCTGTAAGAGTAAGTGCGCATCTTCCAGAGCAGCCTGTTTGAATGGCAGCTGTGTCTGGGCAGCCAGGGGTACAGTGAATGTGTCTGTAGCTGCTGCTTTCCACCACCCCCACCAAAGAAAGACTGGGGAAAAAAAATTTGTCCCCTGTGAAATCAGACCCAAAGTGCCTGTAAACATCATTAGGAGTTCACCTTGGTGAGCATCCTTGTTGCCTACCTTTAGTTTCTCCTTCCACGTGAACATAGCCTCCGTACTAGTAGATTTGTTGCAACTCTTGCCTGCAGTTTTACTACAGTCTGTACTGGTGGTCTTGTAATTCAAGTGTTTCAGATGTGACTGTTCAGTACCAGCCCCTTTTGCAACAATCTTCAAGCACTTGTCTCTCGGGAACATGCATTTTAGTAATTTTGGTGCACAGTAGCCCTGGGCACAGTTCTTATGGGGGGGGGGGGTTGGAAAAAGGAGGAAAATGTGTTGTCTTCTTTAACATGATGCAGTGAAACATAAAATCTAATAACATCTCCATGTCTAGAAATAAATCTCTTGCATGGCCAGTCCAATATGTGTAGAATTAAAACATTTTAACAAAGGGGATGGATGATTTGACCTTTGTGCCCAAGAAAAAATGGAAAGCTATAATCCTTTTTCAATGGCTGTTAAAATGAACTATTCTCCTCCTTCCATTAGTGCCCTGGTCCTAATCTTCTTTCAGAATATATGCATTCAGCAGCAACTCAGGAGAAGAAGGTTCTCTGGAAGGAGAACTCAATGTGTTCAGAGCCATACATCAGATCAGTTTGCTGTGGCAGAAATACAGAACACAAACTCGGGAGAATAATTGCAACACATGAATATGAAAAATAAGGGATATAACAATTGTTCCCACTTTTGATTAAACTCTTTACCGTTTGAGGGATCATAAGGAAGGATGCTGTTCATCCACGTGGCTGTTAGGAGGCAGAGGTGTGTGGTTGGAGACCCTTGCGTGGGCTTGAACCTTCACCAGTGCTGATGGGGATGGGAAAGGGAGGTGGTGGGGACAGGAAGGGGGGAGCACTTTGGGCAAGAGGAGCAGCTCACAAAGCATGCTCTTCGGTGGTGTAACCAGCCACAGCGCTGTGCGGCACGTGGTGAGCAGCCGAGGAACCACACCAAAGTTGACAAACTGCGTTTGGACCCGGGAGAGACACTGCCTTCTGCTCCAGATGCCAAGTGCCAACTCCACAGGCTGCTTTTTCTGAGCTTAGGGAAACAAACAGGGGCAGTAAGGAAAAACGTGCCGTGCAAAAGCAAACTGTCGTGGCTGGCAAGAGAGTGAAGCCTGGGAGAAGCAGCAGAGGAGACTGTGCAGACGCATCCCTGTTCAGCACTTGCATTACTGAGTCATGCCAGTGTGTGCCTGCACGGGGCTTGTCGTTTTGTTTTTTAAACGTGGCTTCTCATGCAATAAAAATCCAGTTATTGAGGAGGTGGAGAGGGGTCTGAAGCTGCAGCTGCCATGCAAAAATGCAATCTAATGCTGAAGTACAGGATTTGTCAAACTGAGTTTGCTTTCTCTGGGTATTTGGAGAGTTTGTGGGAGGATTATGCCCTGCTCACCAGATGAATGGGAGCGGGTGGTGCCCAGGAGCGGGGGGGTGGGTTTCCTCAGGCAGGGATGATGTGTGAAAGCTTGGGGAAGGCTCTTGCAGGTTTTTATCACAGAATTGTCCAAAATCTCTTCTCTTCCCCAATGCACTGACAGCTGAGTTTCAAAGGCACTTTTTTTTCTGTTGTCAGATATGAGATAACAATTTATAGGCAAATGGGAGAGTTTTAATTATTATAAATGGATTAAATGATTTTGTATATATGCCCATAAGCTCTGTCCCTCATGTTCAAAGTGTTTAATTTTATTAAGAACTTTCCTTTTTGTCTAGATATAGTTACATTTAGCAATTTGTTTTTTGTTTTTAAAAGCTGCCTGGCTCTGAATTTACTTTTGAATCCACAAAATAGAAACCCCAGAGCTGGAAATGTATTTTTTAAGAGCTTGATAGACTAAGGCTAAACTCACTAAATGTTTAGAAAAGACTAAATTTAATCACTATATTGGTTGGAAAACCTGACCTAAGTGATTCGATGCCTGTGATGCATGCACACAAAGTGGACTTCCAACGTTAAAGGCACTAACAGATAACCTTTATATGAGATCTCTTGGTGGACTCACTAAATAAACCTAGTCCCTGTACCAGGTTTGCACCCTCAGAAAGCTCAGGTAGAACCGGCGCTGATGGCATTTCTGCCTACCTGGAGGACAGAGAGCCTGAAGGAGGTCTCATCCTGGAAAGGTGGTTGCCAGTCACTGCAAGTGGTTGCAACGTTAAGAGCTCTGGGATAACTCGTGGCTCCAGTGACGCTCCACTGTGGGATGCCATTTGTGCTTAGCTGAATAAAAGAGACGCTTGCAATCTTGCTCGTTAGCCAGCAATTCTCTTGGAAGAAAATAGATCCAGACAGCGTGGTGCAGAGATTGGGGAGAAAAAACCCAGTGCTGCTGGGCAAGGAAAACCAAACTGACCCTGTGCTCCCCCAGGAGCAAAAGGAGTGTCAGTGAGAACAGGCAAGGGACCTGTGTCTGGGGGATGTTTGAGGCACTCCGGAGGAGACCTGTGGCATCGTGACCTGACGTTGCAAAGCCACAGTTCCTGGGACAAGGGATTTCCAGATGATGGATGTCACGCTGCAGCAGATTTCTGCCAGCATGTGCTGGGCTGGGGTTCGGGTTGAAGCTACAGCAGTTGTGTGGCCTTGAATAGTGTCTGCCACGTTGGTGCCACGTTTTAATTTACTGTTTGTCACAGCATTGGCATCTCTTCCTGTCTCGGTGGCCCTCTGTAATTGCCTTTAAGCAGCAGTGTATAAAATCCCTTTTGTTCTGTTGAGCTGGAGGCGGCCCTCCACTACTCCTCTCTTTCATCCATGTGTGCACCCTGCAATGGATTCCTGGCCAAGAGCAGCCGCTAAAAAACCAAAAACTGAAGCCAAGCAAGGTACTCAGAGCAGTCCTTGGCATGTGTGGAAGGCTTTGTGCCTTGTCCCCAGGAGGGCAGCTCTGTCAGCAAGGTGGGAAACAGCACAGGGAAGTTTCCCCAGTGCTGTCGGATGATGCTGATGGCCTCTGCAGGAAAATTGTGGCTGGAGGGAGCTTCTGCATGTCGCACAACAGACTGCAAATGGTAATGACATCTGTGCGCTGCCAGCATGGCTTAGTCAGGCCATTGGCTCAGGTTGCGGAGTGTTTTTATGAGGAAGGGGTGGATTTCTGCCACTTTGCATCAAGTGTCATGAGGTTATGTGGGGATGTTTTCTCCCTGCTGGTGCTTGACACACTGTGGCTGGGTCCTGACTTGTTCAGAGCCATTATGAGGCTCTTTTCTACTATTCCCTGGCTTGTACTGCTTACCTTTTCTTTCTCTCACTTCTCCTCCCTACCTGTGGGGATTTCTGCTCCCTTGGGTGCCATCAGTCAAGGTGCAGAAGAGTGACCACCACCACTGCTGGGACCCCTGTGTCAACTACTGTCACACCCACCACCCCGGGCACTGCAAGACACCCACTTGGAACCAGACGTCTGGACAGGATTACTGCAAATGTAACCTCAGCGCACAGCGTGGTCCCTCTCCCTGCGCATGTTCATTTATGTTGTGCCCCTCCGTTTCCTTAATACCCAACTCCGTAGCCTGGCTTGTCACTCATGTCCTCCTCAGTCACCTGGGTCTGTTTCCAGAGGTCCAGGGCTGAGGGACACAATGAGTATCTGCAGCCCAGCACGCACAGGTCTGGTGACTGCAACAAGAGCAGCGTGCTGGGCAGACCCGCGCTCCCATCCTCTGACCCCATGCCCCAGTGCTTGGTTTCATACGGCAAAAATGGGGTGCTGTGGGACAAGGAGGGCATTGCCGGTGGCGTGTAGGAACGTGATACAATGCATCTAGCTCAGCCCTGGTGCCACACGATGTGTTAGCAGCAGGATTATGGTTGTTTCAAAAATCTGTAAACCCCCCTTTTTCAGGAAGCAGGCTCTGTTCAGCCCCAGTTTTCTTGCCTTACAGTAGTAAGATAGGGAGAAGGAAGCATTGCACGGTGGGAGGCAAACAGGGCAGCTCCATTGCCCAGCAGCTCAAATTCAAGCTATGGTTTCTCTTTGTATGTATTTAAGTATCGTTAGTGCCATGGTGCTAACCTGCTGTTGGGTGCCCTGCTTCCATGATGCATTTCTCACCTGGTGGCCTGGATGCTGCAGTGACAGGCAGTCCGGTCGCTGGAGTCACTGCACACCAGAGAGCAATGTCCATCTTGAACCCATCCCACTGTCACAGCTCTCCTGGAGCTGTCAGCCCAGGACAAGGTTCTCATCTCAATCTTGAGCCCTGGTGCTGGGAAGAAGGAGCTAATCCAAACACATTAGTTGTTAGATGAAGCTGCTGCTGCACCTCTCTGTGCACATCCTTAACGCTCTGTATTTCCCCAGCTCTGGTGGCTGCCAACTTCTCGTCTCCCACCATGAACGCGCAAGGCTTCCCCTGCCAGAACTCGAACACGCTACCTCGCAGCTCCCACCCCATGAGCCCCCGCACCACCATGCTGAGGAGGAGGCAGAAGAAGAAGGAGCACAAGAGCTCACGTAAGAGTGGTGGCGGGCTGGGTTGAATGGGGCGTACATGCTTTCCTTGCTGTCTTTATTGTCGTTATTGTTGACTATTAGCCGGGGTAGGACCGCTCATCTCAGCACTGATAGTGCTGCCCCCATCCGCGGTCACTGTCCCCACCACTGCCAGACTGAGGTTGGTGACCAGACCTGCTACACTGACCACGGCTACCCTGACCTTCTGCCTCTCTCCTCCTCTCAGTGTCACTGGCCTCCAGCACGGTGGGTCCTGGCGGGCAGATAGTCCACACGGAGACGACAGAGGTGGTGCTCAGGGGAGACCCTTTGAATGGCTTCGGACTTCAGCTCCAAGGAGGCATCTTTGCTACTGAAACCCTGTCTTCCCCACCTCTCGTCCGTTTTATTGAGCCTGACAGCCCGGCAGAGAGGTTAGAGACCTTGCCCTTGGATGCTGATGGTGCTGCTGCTGAACATTTCATGGTTTGGTTTGTTTTCTCTCCTCAGAGGCTCATTTAGATATTTACTATCATCCTTGTAATATCTCCCATTCTTCACTGGGCATGGTTTACTATCACTGCCATTTCTGCACTCGTCGGCTGACCGTGACCTCCCTCGCATCCCAGGTGAACGTCTTGGCACCAGGCTGCGGCTGTTCTGGGTCCCTCCCAGAGGAGGAAGGGAGCATGTGTCTGTGTGAGAGCACCATTCCCATTCCTTTTTTTTTTTTTTTTTTCCCTTTCTCTTTGAAAGATAAAGCTTTTGTCTGGGTGCAGAAAGGGGAAAGACCTAAACAAGTGGGCCCAGCAAAGTGTTTTCTGCCTGGTTTCATTGCAGCAGAGCCCAGCTATATAAATTGACTTTAAAGCCAAAGTTTTGAACTGCAGAGGAGGGCTCTGGTTGAGGACAGATAGGTGCTGCATTTGAACACTCTTGCTTTTGGCTCTGTAATGCTGGGAAAAGGACAGAGTGCAGGGGTGTCGTTAAGTTCTGCACGTCACCCTCTGGGGATACTGGGAGCAACGACTCCTCCGGCAGCCCAGCCTCGGCTCAGGAGCTCTGGCTGCTCTGGCTAAACTTTTTCCAATACCCTTGCTGGCTGGATTTAAAGTCTGCTTGAGTGTCTGTGCACTACGATGTAGATGCTGTCTAGCAAGGTTTTTCTTACTAGACGGACCAGGTCCCAGCATGGCTTAAGCTCTTGTGGGGTGGAATGAAGAGCTGGTTTCGCTAGGCAAATGAAATAGTGAGGGGTGAGTGTGCTGGCACTTACGCTCCCATGCTGGTTTCTCTTCCCGCCTGTGATTTCCACTGGTGGTCCGTCCTGCCTAGGAGAGCCTGAGGTGCAGCGACGTGGCGGTGCTCAGTGCCTGCTGCAGACCCTTCCTTGGGAGAAGTCTCCAAAGGCCTCATCAGCATGTGCTGATGGTTTGGTGTCCCCAGGCCAGCCTGGGTAAACAGCACACGGAGGAGTTGTATGTCAGGAAAAGCACCTGCAAAAGGAAACGCACGCGCTTGCCGAGCAGAGCGGTGCCTGTGTGGTTGCTTCTCCAGGCGGGATGCAGGGTCAGGGAGGAGCAGCAGCGCTTGGCGCTTGTGTCTGTGCAGGACAGGGACACGGGGCTGGCACAGGAAAAAGAGTTGTCCTGAGTGATACAGGTTAAGAGAGATTTCAGAAGGCTTCTATGCCTTTTGTTTGTTTGTTTGTTTCTAAACAGGGTTTAAAAAGGAAAGCGGTGGTGTTTTGGTTTTTATCCTCTATTACCAGGGTGAATTTGGCTCACATTGCAAAGCACCAAACTCCTTTCATAAATCAGGCAGCTTCAAAGCCTGCTGTCTCAGGGGAGGAGGTAGATGTGCTGAAATCTGCCTGGCTTTGTTTTATCCTCTTGCCAAGGCTGGAGTGAAAGCAAAGACTCCCGGAGCAGTCTCGCTCGGCTCTCATGTCACACACGCTGCTCTCCCTCTCGGCTGCCCACCCAGCAGGATTCGTGCTCTCCTGGCTGCTGCTTTCTGGCGACAGGGAGCAATCCTCTCTGCGTTTGCAGCCTGGATTTGATTTGGGGATTAAATTTCTTCTGTGTGTTTCTTCCTTTCTTAGACCGTGCTGCTCTTCCTAGCTGGCAGGAAAACATTGTCTTTCCTCCCCATCTTGAAGTGCTAAAATGCCCTGAGTTTGCAGCAAGGTGAAAAAGGCTTTTTTTGTTGTTGTTTTCATTTCACTTTTTGTTTCTTGCTGTCCCACAGAGCTTGTTTCCTCCATCCTTCCTAGATACCTTATTCCCTGCCCTTGAGAGGTTCTGCCATAACCGCAGCCCAGGGCATTAGAGCCATTTTTCTCCTCTTTACCAAGCTGAGCTCTTGGCTGCTGCTGGGCTGTGCTCTTTCTTGTGCTGCAGCTGTTGCCCTTTGCAAAAGAGGGTGAGCAGTGGGGATGCAGGGATCAGGCTCAGCAGCCTGGGTCTGTCCCGCGTGTTCACACACTCCTGTGCAAGCCCTGTGAACCTGAATGTGCTGTTGCACAAGGGCGTGATCCACAATCGCTTTGTCCGTCTGGCTTGCTGTGGAGCAGCTGCCTCTTGGGCGTCCAGCAAATCTGAGTGCTACCGGGGAGGAGGATGGCATCACCCTCTTTTTCAGAGAGGCTGGCCTGCCTCACATTTATTATCTGCTCCGTGCTAGCTTGTGACAGGCGGTTTGAAGCAAAAGCTCTCAGCTCCCTGACTTGTGATTTGTTTTACAGCCAATAGCCTCTAATAAACCTCCCTCCCCACCTGTTGTTTTGTTTCCTGGGTGCAAGATGAAGCCTTTGGGCTCTGCGTGAGACAGTGGTTCAGCCCCTGTTATCAGCAGGGAAGGTGGAATAGGAAGATGCCTGATGTCCCCTCTTGGCTGCCTTGAAACATGCAGCTTTTGTGTCCTTCCTCCCCCAGCTGTCATTGACAGCAGTGGGAGAGTATCTGGCTTCTCCGTCCCAGTATCCAAAATCAATGCTTCCTGCTGAGTTACATATTTTCTAGCTCTGCTCAGACACAGTTGTTTGATCATTGTGTTTCTGGCTTTTGAGTATGAATAGTTTGTAAGAGGGAAGTTTAGCAGCTGGGTGAAGCTGTCAGCAAAGCTTTATCTTTTGGGGGCTGGGACCTGCCCACTGATGTGCAGACACAGATGTACAGACATACACAGACGTGCAGGTCTGACCTGTGCAGACCAGCTTGGGGGTGTGTAAGGGCACGACGGATCAGTTTCTGCAGCCAGCAATGTGGCTGTGATCACAGCTGCTGCCACCCCACGGCTGGAGTGACCACGCAGATGCTGATGATGCTGAGTGAGATCTTCAGTGTGTGTCCTGCCCAAGGCTTGCATATGCACTGCTCTGTGTCTAGCAAGACACCTCTGCTGCTCTGTTGCAGTCTTTGAGCCCAAGGAATGAGTCATGGTAAAATGCAAATCTCTGCAACCCCAGGGAGACGTTCCCATCATGGACTCCAACGCCTCCATAGAGCTGTCTTTTACTCTGGGAGGTGCTTGTACTCTTGTTCTTTTACACAGCATCAAAGCAAACATTTACCACCTTTCCCACCAGAGCTGCCTTCTCACAAAACAGCCATTTCTTGTGTGTCTTCACTCAAGGTAGATTTCCCTGGGTGTTTTACAGCCAATAGCTCTGATAGGTCAGAAGTGTTTTATTTCTTTTACTATTAGCCTTGGTCAATTATGGTTGTTTAAACCCCGGTCTTGCAGGTTTATAAAAGTTTATGGAGTGAAGCCACAACCTTCTGTCTCTCTCCATGAGTGCAAGGACCCCCGACATGCCTTGTTAATCCCGCAGAATAATTCCAGAGAAACCAATTTCCAACTGTCCTGTGTCCTTGTTTTGGATCAGGGCCTGGGGTCCAAGGCAGACCTCTCCTGTGTAAAAGTATCCTGTGATCTCCCAGCCCTTCTGGCTGAAACAGTGGTGCCAAAATGGGTTGTGTCCTTATGTGACCTTGAAATGTCAAAGTGATGTCTGTGTGATGGCAATGTTGATCCCTTCCTTCCAAAAGGTGAATTCTGGCCATAGCAAGAGAGCTCTCAGTGCTGGAGGAGGCATCTCTGTCATACTCCTTGCCATCTTCATATTTATAAGCTGCTATTTCCAAGCACATCTATGTGGCTGCATATCCACAAGTCCAGTAAAGGATTGTAATTAAACTTGATGTAATTTATTCACAAGGGCAGATTCATTTGTACACTATAGAGTTGTCTGTCCTAATCCAAGTCTCCTTGAACAAACACTTCTGAATTTACATCTCATAAAATAACCAACGTTTTTCCATGGGTGGCATGAACTCAGGCAGCAGTGTAAATATACTGCAAGTATAATACCTTCCTAGCAGTAAAATAACCTCCCTAGGCTCTCTCCAAACTTGCTCCATACTTCAGCTTTTGATAGGCCACTGAGAAGAGCTTGTGCATTTTTCTTGATAACCTGACCTTTCATATATGTCCTGTTGTTTGGAGGTGAATAATATAGCCAGCGTCCATTGCCTTTGATATCTTTGTGTGCCTGGAAGCTGCAGGACTGTGTTTCCTTACAACTGAATTGGGTGTGAGTGACGAAGAGTGGCTGGAAGGATTAGTAAAAACCAAGGGGTCTTCTGTGAAGTATCAGTGGAAGCTGACATCTAGAAAGGAGAGGGCAAAGGATGTGTGTGATCATTAAAGAGCAGGGAATAAAGATTCTCTGGAGAAGGCTTAAAACAGGATAGATGATGCCTTCTGGGAATTCTTTGTGGCAAAATAACTCCAAATGTAGAGGTGAACCATAGCTTTGTTCCCATAACCCTCAACATATTTCAGAGACCACTCTGTAGCTTATGTTAATGATGGAGGAGGAATGGTTTCCCAAGCTCTGCCCAAGTGGACAGCCTTACAGACAGGTGATGAGTGGAAAACCTGAAAAGATCTGGTTACAGTGAACCACTGTGAAGGGTCCACGGCCGCTCACAGGGAATACTACACTGTTGATGTGCAGAGCCATGGGCCAGCTCAGTAACTTGGAAGATTGTATTTCTGGTATTACATTTTATTTAAAAAAAAAAAAAAAGTGGGACTGGGAGGGTGGATAGTGAGTGTAGGAGTGTAGTGGTTCACGTGTGAAAAAACCTTGCTTATAAATACCAAGTGGTCCCAAGAGACAAACTATGCTGTAGCAGTGTATCTCCAATGTAGCCTTGCCATCATTGGGGTTTTTTTTCCAAAGTATAAAAACCTGCTGCTCTGTGTGTGCTCTTGGAGAAAGCAAGCCTAAACAAAAAACCCCAAAGTGCCAGTTGTGGATATATTGGTAGGCTATCACATCAGAATAATATTGGTCTTTCAAGGCAGTTAATACATTTGGCTTCCAGAAATGCAATTACAAGGGATAAATGATTATTCAATTTGCTGAGACATTTCAGTGAGTTCATTGGATTGTAGCTTCACTCGTAGCCATGTATTAAAGCAGAGGAATCTGTGCAATTTTCAGTGCCGTTAGTTTGGGTTTCAGAGAGCACAGGCACGTGGAAAGAGCCATATGCCCTTAGATAGGGTAGGAGGGCACATGCCCTTACATTTATCACTCTTACCTCTTGGACATGATGTTGACTTTTAGGAAGGTGAGGGTTACATTTTTTTTCTGGGAAGTTGCAGGAAATATGATCCAAAACGGCTATTTAGGAGCAAAGTATGTCTGAACTGAAGCAAACCACAAGCGTTTGCTGCCCTGTGACCTTCCAGGGGCTCTTGGCACTGGGATGAACATTGCAGAATGAGTTCTCTTTGGGTCCACTTCTGCAGGATTTGTCACTGCTCTGTGTGTCTTGTAACAGATTTGCCTAGCAAAAGTAACTCATGGATGGTTGTGGGGTTGTTTTTTTTTCTCCTTTCCCTTTTTCCCCACCTCCTTGTTCCCTTTCCCTCTTTTCCCAACGTGGACTGCAGGTGTGGGCTACTACAAGTAGGAGACAGAGTCCTTTCTATCAACGGCATTGCAACTGAGGATGGGACTATGGAGGAAGCTAATCAGCTTTTGCGTGATGCTGCGCTTACGAACAAAGTGGTGCTTGAGATTGAATTTGATGTCGCAGGTATGTTGCCAAAGGAATTGCTGCTCCTCACTACAGCTGGACTCTGCCAGTGCCTCTGATAACCCATAGGAGGGAGTGCCTTCACACCAATATGTAGGGTTTTTGCTAGAACTCAGAGGGAAGAGTAAGAGGAACCTATGAGGACCTTTTCCATTGCTGCTTGTTCTCTAATGTGCACCAAGATGGAGGGTCCTTCTTCTGATCCCATCACAAACGCCTTGTTCTCACCACTTGACTGAGATAAGCCTAAGGAGTAGATGAAGAGGCCACCTGAACTTTAAATATTTACCCATTAATATGAATAATATTGATGTTAATTTATGACCTGGAAGCAAGGAGGGAGCTAAAGCTATTGGCTGGGGCTAAAGTGCAACTTTACATTAGAAAAAAAAAAAAGTTTTTTTCTTTTTACGCTGGCAGAGCTGTCTCAATCTTGAAATACAGCATGTGAGCACTTCACTTGATGTTCAGAGCATGTATTTTTAATGAGAATCCAAATTTTAACGTGAAGTCTGCAGGGCCTCAAATAACAACCTTATTTGAACCAATAAAGCTGAGTTTTATTGCCTTGTTTTCCTTGGTTCCAAAGAAACCATCCATGCAACTGAAAACTCTTTCTTTTCTCCTATTTTCTTTTTTGTCTGTTTCTGGTTTTATAGAGTCTGTCATACCCAGCAGCGGTACTTTCCACGTTAAATTGCCCAAGAAAAGGGGTGTAGAGCTTGGAATTACAATCAGCTGTAAGTATTGCTCAGACTTGCACTCACAGTTGCAAGAGCTGCTGCTTTCCACCCTGGCACATCAGAGGGGCCCAATGGAGAGAAATAAGATTACATGGGGTTTCCTGGTAGTGCTCGCAGTGCTTGTGATTTATATCCCAAACTGAATTAGATGTGCGGTTCCTGCCTCCACGAGCTGGCAGCCACAGAGAAAAGCAGCTGCATGAAGGGTTGGGGCAAAGGATGGGTCTCAACTGATCAGTTGGTCTGTGCTGCAGACTTATTATATTATCTTATTATATTATATTTAATATTATTTTTATTTCCTTGCTCACAGTTGTATTATGTTTGTTTTAAAAAAGAATTGCCTGGGTCTGGTGGGACCCTTGCAGAGAGAGGTGGAGGGAGGAGAGCAAGTGTGAGGTGAACCCACAGCTTGAAGGGTAGAGAGGGGAAACTGCCAAGAGGATGATGAGGACAGAGATGGTGGCATGCCTTAGAGGTGCAGGGAAGGCACTTTAGGGACAGGACAGTGCTGGGCAGGATTTGCCATGAGTCCTTGTATTGCCTCACCCCAGCCATGGCGGAGGAGATCCATGTGCCAAGACTTGGTGGCACTGAGTGAATGAGACATAAACCTTTTTCTTTCTTTTCTCTCTTCTCTGCTCACTCTTGATTAATTATTTTTGTTCCTCTTCTGAAGCGTATTTTTCATTTAAAGACCTTTTGGAGTCTTTGGAGGGAATACTGCGTGGAGCAGACCCATCCCAAATTTCTGGCCAACTAGGGGTCTTGGTATGCCTTGCATCAGTGAACTTTTCCTTTCTGACAAATGTGAGCAGGTCTCACATCAATCATCCCTCTTTTACTGCTGGGTAAACTGAGTTGAATCATCTCAGATTTGCCATGCCCAGAGGCTGCTACCATCTCTCAGCTGAAACAAAGAAACTGGTAAGAGTGCGGTAATGGGATCTTGCCTCTTAGCCCTCGGGAGCGTGGACCCAGCTGTGTCTGGGGAATGGAGTCGCTGGGGACACTTTAAAACTAGGGTTCATTAAAATAGAAAAGCTATTTGCAATTACCTCTTGGCATTCACAGCATTAGTCACTGAGTTAATTGGAGGTGTTCTGGTCTAAGTGGGGTGATTCTCAGGAATGACTTCAACATCCACAGGATGATGGCTTTGTACCCCCTGTTATTTCTTCTCCCTCTTCCCAGCTTCCTCTATTTGTGCCATGAGGATAAACCTGAGAAATAGCAGCACGGTATTTAACATTTGGCTTGGTAGCAATTACTGTCTGAAGACATCAAAGTGCTTTCTGAAAGCAGCAGGGTACCCGTAACGAGATTTCACTGCCGGGGAAGCGGGGCACAGTGCAGCAGCCCGGCGAGCACCGGGTCCCCAGCCTGCTGCCCTGCCCACGCGTTGGCATTGCAATCTCGCGTGCCAACCTAGGACAATGGATCCGGTAGCAAAAAAACTTCGGGCCTGAGCACGGCCAGGGTTTCACCCCATTTAAGCTTCAAAGCTTTGTCTGTATCCGGGGCTAGAGAGCAAAATGAACCTGAGAGTTGCCGGCAAGAATTTTATTTTTTATTTGTGGAGTCTCACTTAAATGGGATCTGCTTCAGGTGTGCATTTACACTTCAAACGTATTTTTATGTTGAAAATGTTTTCATTTGAAATTTGTTAAAAACATGGATTTCACACGCTTTTTTGAAATCACTACTAAAGAAAAAGAAACTGACCCCTGGGTTTTAAATAGTTAGAGACCCATTATCCAACTACAAAGCAGTTTTTAACAATATAATAGGTTTGATCTTTTTGATTGTTGGACAAGTTTGCAGGACATTTTTTTAAGTAATGCATATGCATAAACTTAAGTTATATTTCAGTCCTTTGTTGAGCCAAAGCCAAAATTATATTTACAGACGGAGCAAGAGACAGCCATCTAGAAAATGCAGTGGCAAGGATGAAATGCTAGTTGAATCCTAATTCTGTTTTCATATATTAGTCTGTATAAGCCTATGTCCACATGACCCTTAGAAAATTAGATCATCATTTTGTCACTCTGCCTCTGACCGGGCAGATAAATATACCAGTTTCAAACATTAAAACCGAAGCAAGCAGCATTATGGTAAGTACCTCCTGCAGAGACATGATGTGCATGCAGGAGTGTGATGCAAGCAGCAAGAGAAAAGAGGTAAAAATAACTCTGTTTTGCTCAGTTCTTCCCAGTTCTGCTGATTTGAATGCTTGTATAGATCTAGAAACAGCTTTTATAGCTTTTTTTCTGATAAGGAAAAGTGTATAACTACTGTTTTAAAGTCAGGGACTTGGTTTACTGGCATCCCGCATTGGATTCCTGTTTCCTACTCTGCAAAACTGGGGCAGGTAAATAGATGACAAGGTGGAGGGGTCGGTAGAAGACCCCCTGCACTGTTGTGGCCACAGAGTTGGGTTTGTTCATAAACTTTGTGGTCCAGCTGCACTGTAGATGAAAGATGAGTTGCTTTTGTTGAGTTTTACCTCTCGGCTTCAGCAGGCTCATCTGTAGTTAATTCCTCTGTCTAGGAAGGTTTGCCTCTGCCTTCTTACACGGGCAGAAAGTGTTACGACCTCATCAGAGGAGCACTACAGAAATAAAAGCGATCAAGTTCTTGCTGTGCTGTGGCTCTCAGAGCTAATCGGGAGATGGGCTAAGTAAAGGGCGGGGGGGAGAGCAGGATTCTTGATGGATGTGTTGGAAGAAGTCGTGTAATGGAGCTGGCTGCAGGAGGAACCATAAATCTGCTGGAAAGCCTCATAAAAGGGATGAAAACCCCAGAAGGTTTTTGTCTGAGGAGAGGAGGCACTGCTGGTTCTGGAATGAACACACAGAGAGGGTCAGTGCTTGCTTCTGGTGAGGGGTAGATGTTTGCTGAGGGCACTCATCATCTCCGAGGTCTCTGGGTTTGCTAGAAAGAGGAAACTTGGGTTGAGCGAGCCACTGGCTGTGGTCTGTGTGCATGGCTGTGTGTACGCAGATGGGTTTCTTCCCCCTGCTCAAACACAGGGTGGCAAAGGGATGCAGCAAATTAAGATGCATGATGCAAATATTTGCATATAGCATTATTTCCTATTCCGTTCCCCAAAGGATGAATAGGAAATCCAAGGGGTGAGTCTTTCACTGGCTCTGCTTTGTATTTCTGTGACACTCTGGTGCCCTTAAGCCTCATTGCAGTCTCCTGTGTTTGCTAAATGAAAATTAGCAAAGCAAAACACTGAAGCTACCTCACGTGCGCCGCTTCCTTGCACTTCGTCCAGGGGTGAAGGGACAAGAAGTCAGCAAAATCACTCTTGGTTTCTCCACACTCCAGTGCCTCGGTTCCTGGCTCGGGGAGAAGGCTGCGTTTGTAAAACAGCTCCTCTGCTTGAAGAGCGAAGCGGGCTCTCCTTTCTGCTCCGTGTGGTTCAAAGAGCTGTGTGGGCTGTGAAGCTCGACTGTTTGCAGAGACCTCTGAGGTGCTCTGAATGGCGGGGATGCAAAGATGTGCAAAGTGAGATTTTTGACCCAGGGGTGTGAATATTTGGCTCTTGTTAGGCTGAACTACTCATCTCCATTAGCAGAACACAGCCCTTAAGTGCACTGATCTTGCTGGCTGCATTCGGTTCTAATGATACAGTTATGCCTTTGTAGGTTTTCTGTAAATCTTCTACAAATTAAAATCTCCAACAGTGAGACGCTAATAGTCGTGTATTCTTGTACGTTCAATACCTGACCTCTTAAAATAAGATATGGATTTGTTATTAGCCTCTGGAAAATGATACTTGATTACACAAAAGATTGCTTTTTGTGGTTGCGGGGTTTTTTTGCCTGTCTCAAATATCCTTTCCGAGGGCTAGTTGGGAAATTTGCTGCAGGGTGCAGGTGTGTTGTTGCTCTTTAAACAGATACTGAAATTACCGTTCATTTTAGCTATGTATTAATGCTTTATATAGCATGTTTGTCAAATTACCTTTATATATCTTAACAAATCAATTCCTGTGCCCTTGGTGTGAAGTACTGCAGATAAGGAGTAGGTAGTATATCTGCTTGCAGGCGATAAAACTGGAATTTGGGTAGATAGATAACTTCGATTAAGTTGCTTAAGCAGTATAATCACTGTCCTAGCGAGAAGATGGATCTGTGAGCCGAGCAAATCTAGCTTTGCTGGTGCTGGATTAACCTGGGACCTGCTGCCAGCCCGGCAGAATGTGTCTGCAGGCGGCGGTGTGCCCGGCTGTCCCCTGTCCTACCCCCTTGGTAACGCTGCGGCTTCAACTGAGATTTGCAGCCGATTCACTCTGGTGCTTTTCCTGAAGTGAGATATTCTGTCCTGCTTTAGCTACCTGGAGATTTTGAAAGGTAATAGATCTGTGGCGGGGTAAATATCCTGCTGGAGGCACTGATAATTTATGCACCTGCTGCTAAAACTAATGAATGATGGAGGAAAAAGTTGGGTACTGGGGATTTGATTTTTCACTGCTGCTTTTTGTAATCAATTCTGATCTGCTTTTATTCCTCTTCTCATTCCTTAGGGATCCCAAGATTATTTGGTTTCTAATTCCGTTTGTTTTTTCTCCTTTATAAATGTTTGCTTTCTTAAAGGTATTCTTATGGAATTATTACAATTTCTTTAATTACACATTGGCGGAGTGCTGCTTTGACTTGGTCAATAACGGAGGGCGTTTATAACGGGTTGAAGTGTTGATGCGTGTGAGATATGTGCTCGTGCTCCTTGGAGGGAAATAATTTACCAATACGAGTCATTATGCATTCTATTAAAAACACAAACCGGACATGTATTTCTGGCCTCATCATCCATCACAGAGTAAACGCCGAGCGAGCCAGAATCCCAGCAGAGGTGGCGAGAGACTGAAAGCAATTTATAAAAAGTAAATAACAGTATTGATCAATTCACCTTTTTATCACTGCCCTGTCACCACCGCCAAGCAGTGTTTTCATTTTGAGTTTCTCCCCCACCCCACACTTCTACCTTCACCAGCTGTTGATTTATGGAGTTTTGTCTGGGCCACTGGAGCAGATTTAAACTATCTTTTGTACTGGTAAACCCGCCAAAAATACAAATGTATCTGAAAAAGAGCCTACTTCCACCCGAAGTGGTTTGTCCTGGTAGATGGAGACCACAACCAGAGTGCCTGCCAAGAGAGAGCATGGGTGTCTGCACAACAGCTTCTGTCTCTCCATCCATCTTTTCCCTTGACTCCCTTTGCTGCCGTCTCCACTTTACCGTCGGGAAAGCAAGACCCAGAGAGTCAAGGCTGGGCATCGAACTGGGTCTTCCTGCAGCAAACAGAAATACTCGGACAACGTCCTTGGAAGAGAAATAACTGTAACTGGTTTATCCAAAATCTCACCAGCGATCTACACACCTAATACCTCTGACCTTGGCTGAGCCACCCCTTCAGTGACGTTGCAGCTCTCCTGCCTGTAGACAGGGCAGCGGTTACGCAGAGGCACGTTGTCACCCTGCGTCAACAGCCCGGGACTGTTGGAAACGTGGGTCCCGGGGCGGTCAGGGCACCCTGGTCCCAGGTGATGGTCTGAAACCTCTGCTGGGGCACTGGGAAGGGCTTTGGGATGCCAAAGGGGAATTAGTGGCATTAGTAACTACTTTGTTTTTAAAACGAACAGCAAGTGACTGTTCTGTGCTTTGAGATTTCATTATCTTAACTTTGTATCTTACGCCTCTTGAGAGAGAATGATTATTCATGAAGTGTCTCTAACTTACCTTTCGGATTTGTAGTTGCTGACTAATAACGATGGTTTTCTAAAGCCTTTCCTTTTTATGCTAAGTGATTATTTAAACAGATGGCTGCCGTTTATTAGTTTGGGTGCTCTGATGGTAGAAACTGTTGCATGCAGTTGTACATGGCTCTTCCATTTAACTGACATCTCAAGAAAATCTGTTTGGAGAGTACAACTTCCAAAAAAATATGCAGACAAAACTCAGAATGATTTTTCCTCAAAACTTGCTTTGTTTTCTAGTGGACAAAGCACTTGGTTTGTCACCCTGCTTCTGATACGGGAAGCTTGTGCTGCGTTCAGTGCTGACACCAACTGCAGAGCTGCAGAAGGACGAAATCCCACTTTGCTCAGGGACTGGCCATGGGCAGGATCCCCCCCACATGTTGCAGGGCTTGTAAGGCAGATGCTGAGATAAACACCATTTCTGCAGAGCTCGAGGCATGTTGTTGTCTATACTTTTTTTTTTTTTTCCCTTTGCTCTTTTGAGTGTTCACAGTCTTCAGACACGTCATTCCAGCTGTGGCTGGGTCAGGTTTAGAGATGGCCATCCCCAACCCACCACCAGGACTGTGGAGACCCTCCCTAACCCCTTTCTGTCACGCTGCCTCTGCTTTGAAGCTAGTAAACAAACCTTGCAGTGAAAAGTATTTTTGCTAACCTGGATCGTTTTGACAGAACCAGGCTAGGGAGCGATTAAACATGCAGCGATGCCAGCCTGACCCAGGGCTCAGGGTGTGCTAACAGTCTCCCATCACCACCGCATTGTACTCCTCTCTCAGCAGCGAACACATCTCCTATACTGAAAAAGAGAACAGCAATGGTAATAACAGGGTCATACATCTCTGTCCTCTCTGCTGTTAGTCCATGGTGTGTGGCCTTCTCAATCAGAGGGGGGATTTCTGTGTTATTTTAGCTGCTGCACCCCATCCTTCCCCCTCCCTGCTTAGTTCTGCCCAGGGTGTGTTGATCTATCTGTTGGCTGGTCCATGCTGTAGACAGGTTGAATATAGAAAAGAGCCCTTGGTGAATCTCCACAACCCATTTGCTTCTCTTCGACCCATGGCTGCAAGCTGAGCATGAGTGTCCAGACCAAAATTGCCTGGCACCACTTTCCAGTAAGACATGGGGAAAAGAATTCTTCTAGGCTCTGTATCATTCAGCAGTTGCATTGCTGTGACGTTTATAAAATCAGTCACGGTCTGCTCTTTGCTGTCTGACCTAACTGTTATACTCAGCCCTGCTACGACTGAGATTGACTGTCTTTTTGCTCTGTTCAGGACTGAAGGTTTAGTTATATCTGGGAGCGGGTGTTATTAAAGGTGATGGGTTAGCACATGTTTTTTAAATCTCATACATGAATGTAAACAACAGAAAGAGCTAGAGCAGAGAGGTTGGTAGGAGGAAGCACTTACTCCTTTACGTCTGACTTTCTGTGGTGCTCTCTAACTGCTGTTCGGGCAGGTGGATCTCTGTGTGGTTGATGCCATGTGCCTCACAGATATTTTAATCTCTGACCTGCACCTGATATGTTCAGAAGCTGCAAGTTTCTTCCCACGCAGTTTTTGCTGAGAAGCTCTGTCAGCTTTAAATAAGACGATGCAATTCCCATAGCAAGGCAGGAGGGAGTGACGCGGGGTGAAAAGGATGCTTTTGGCATATGTTTGGTGTGTGGATGGCAGAGAGGTCAGGAAGGGTTTGAGTCACAAATCCCACTTGGGTTTCTCATGAGAGAAGCAGGTCTTGCAGGCAAATTTGAAAATGCAAATGCTTCTAGAGACATGTACTCGCATCTCTTGTGGGCTGAAAAGTTATCAGGGTCAGGGAGGAGAGGAGAGTTGGAAACCACCCCTTCCAGCTCCAGCACTGAGACCAGCCCTGGTTTTTCTGGTTGTATGATGAAGTGGCCTGGGGAGTTGAACCAGCCGGAAACCAATGTTTTATCTAATTGTTCCTGGGTTATTTTCCACCCGGAAAATTTCCCAGCCCACTTTACTTAAAGAACATGGAAATGCTTATGTTAAACACAGCTCTGAGCTAGGTACTCCCTAGGCAGCAGTGCTGATGTCTGACTACTGCCATTGACGTTGACTTGCTGTCTCATGTCAGAGATGTGGATGTTTAACAGTGCTGGGATCGGGCAATCCCAACCTCTTGCTGCCGGACACCACTTGTCCTCCCCTTCTTCAGGAGGAGACCAAAGGTAGCAGCTTGTGAACCTGGACAAAGGGCAATCAAACAAATGTTTGCAGGGTTTCACTTCTTTTTTTTTCCTGGTGTGGCTTCCAGAGTTTGAGTTTGAAATGTCATTTTGTCAAAGGAATATAAATTCTCTTTCCTTACAACTCTTTCTCCCCATTAACTATCCCTGTCCTAGATAGCAGACTCAATACCAAGCTTTGTACCCATGTGTCTCTTTTGCAGCTGCAAGCAGAAAGCCTGGGGAACCTTTGATCATCTCAGACATCAAGAAGGGGAGTGTAGCACATAGGTGAGTGCAGAATTTCCTGTCTGCCAAACTCATTGCCAAATGTCCGGCCCAGTAATGAGAAGTAAAATGAAGCTCAAGCAGTAGCACTTGGGTCTAGATTTTGCCAGCATCCGAGGAGACCTCAACGCTCGAGGTTTGTCTTAGACCACAGTAGGGTTTGCAGTAAAAACTGTCTGTGTTGAAGCAAGTAGAGTTGAGCCAAGGGAGAAGGTGTCACTGATTCAGAGGTCTGCTGACTCTATAGGAGATGGATGTTTAGCATTTAAGAGCATGTGGTAAAGGACTTAATACATCCCATAAGGTGCTATGGCTTATCGAGTAGTTTGCCATGTCTCAGCTCCTGCTCAGGTGAACAGAGTGAGTGAATTGTGGGCGCTGGTGGAGAACTGTGCAAATAACTCAGCATTTATTGACTTCACCTCTGATCCCAACACCTCATAGCAAGGTTTTCAGACAAATTTAGTGCTGCTGGAGGGCTCATTTCTATGAGTGCTCATACAGGAGTTTCCATAAAAGGCAGAATATCTGTCAGTTAAACATCAGGCGTTTTTCAGTGCTGTAGGTTACCCAAGCTGTATATCTAATCTTCTTGCCTTGTTCTGTGTTGATGCGCGCTTTACAAACTTCCTCTCTTAAGTTACAATTGTCCCAGTCTCCGTTCATGGTTGTTTCCCAGAAAAGATCAAGGACAGCAAAAAGTTAATATTGTCATTGCCACTGCAGGACCGAATGTGTTGTGGGATCTGAAAGGCAAATACAAATGTACTTTTAGTTTTCTTTTCCTTTCTACGTAGAACTGGCACCTTGGAGCCAGGAGACAAGCTGTTAGCCATTGATAACATCCGACTCGACAATTGCTCAATGGAGGATGCTGTGCAGATTTTAAGGCAGTGTGAAGACCTGGTCAAATTGAAGATTAGGAAGGATGAAGATAACTCTGGTACAGAAATCCTGATGCAAACTGGTGCCTGTCCACTGTAATGACATTTCCCAATAGGCAGTGCAAACTAACAAAGATAAGGGCTGCTGCCTGTCCGGTCACCACTTTCCAATTGATTATAGTCTATTTTTGTTATTCTGCCCTTAAATGGAGTCTGGAAGGTTAAAATCCTATTTGGTATAAGCATGGCTGAAGAGCTCAGGCTTTTGCTTCTAAGTATTGCAAGTCTTTCCTATGACCTCTTTCATGTGACTAATTAAAAAATTCAGCATTCCTCTTTCCTCTTTCAGATGAGCAGGAGACAACCGGTGCTATTATCTACACAGTGGAACTGAAGCGATACGGCGGCCCCTTGGGAATAACCATCTCTGGGACAGAGGAACCTTTCGATCCTATCGTCATTTCGGGCTTGACTAAACGAGGGCTAGCAGAAAGGTGAGGTTTGGGGGCAGAGGCATTGAATCGATGCGGAAAGGGATTTTGAACTTTGCAAAGTTTCCTCTGCCATCATAAACTTTTCTTAGGTGTTTTAGTCTACTAAAAAGGAAAGGTGCTATGAAGGTACCAACCGCTGCGAAGCAGGGACAGCCCTGCCAGTCTGGCTGTGCAGACCCACGTGCAGGACGTGGGGTGGTTGGGGCTGTGCTGTCAGGACAATGAGAGAGGCTCCAAGCAGGGCACTTCTGCAAGAGTCAGCCAGTGTGTCAGCTGAATGCAGCAGTCAGGAAAACGTGTTTATCTGCCCCTCTTCCACAGAGGTGCTTCCTGGTCTGTGATTTCCCAGGCACATGTTATGTGGGGAGAGTGCCCAGCCTGCCCGCAAAACCACCATAGACTCCTGTCCAGGTCTCGCCTATTACTCAACTACAGCTTATGGCCATGACAGTGGCATGTCCTGCTGAAACCACAGGAATTCAGGGGTCTTCTGACCCGTCCTTGATGATTGCTTAATCTGCTGCGTGTGGAGGTATCTCAGTGCAGGGCTGGCGTGCCTCACGGAGCAGACATTTATAGTGCATAAATGTAGGTGCAGATTTACCTTCAGCAACCAGGAAGGTTGACTGTGTGTGTGCCTGTGTCTGAATATATGTGCGTGCGTGGGCTTTAAAGGATCAGGACATTGCTGAGAATATAAGGTGGAACTGAGTCATACGCTGTATCTCAATTAATCTGTCTATATGGTAGCTGTGACTTGTAAATAGATCATTTCAGCAGCCCTGACTCATGCTTCTCATAGGGTTGCTTTACCCTGTGCTGCCTGACAGGGAGAACAGCAGCAAAACCACCCTGAACAAATTGGTGTAAAGTGCTAGACCTTGGGGACATTTGACTGCAGAGCTGGCCTTCTGGTTCTTTCTGTTTCAAGGCCACGCTCCTCTTAGCTGGACTCTAAAACAGCTCAGTGCCTCTTTCTTTCTGCATTGAGGTGCTCGAGCTCTCACAACACATGCTGCTGCACATTTCCATTGCTTCCCTTTGGTACAGAAAGCAGAACGTCAGTCTCTCCCGAGAATTACAGAAGAGGGATGGGATTTAGTCATTAGTGGTTCTTCTCTTTGGGGATTTTATATCACTGCCTGCCACTGTAGGATTCAGTCTTCTTTCCTAGAAAATAATAGCCACAGAGTATCTGAGGCTTTTCTGCGTAGCAGGTCTGCACTGTACCTGCAGCCCAGCATGAGAGAGGTTAAGGACAGAAAGCCCAAACGCTGTCAGGTGTCAGAAGACAGTCTCGTACCCTTGTTGCTCTCAGTTCCCTTTGCTGTTCCTCCTTCGAACTTGGATACACATCACTGACTGCTCCACAGAGACATGTAGTGCAGGCAAGTGCTGCGGTGCTATTGAATTTTGATCGGGAGCTGGCAGGCAGTAAGGAATGAAAAGCTTTGTGAGAAGAACGATGGAGCCGTTCAGCGTGTTCGTCTTAGCAGGCTAACAAATAACAGTGCCTGCGCAGAGGAGCTGCATGGGGACAGAGCGGCACGGGGATTTCTCTGGGTAACCTTGGCTCCCTGTGGGGAGGGTGAGGAGTGCTGGGATGAAGGCTGCCTGCAGGAAAGGTGCATATTTTTCTGCTGAGATGATGCATATTTTTCTCCTGGGAGTAACAGAAGGGAGTGGCTTGACCTTGTCAAGGGAAGAGGAGGGGTCCTAGTGTTATCCTAAACTGTCCCTTTCCTGCCGTCACTACCCTTCCCTGTGCCACGGGCACCCTTAGCCAGGCTCCGAAGGGTGGGACAGGTTTCTGAAGTTTTTAAACCCAAAGCTGTGCCTGGCTTTTGCTGGAGCACAGGACATGTTTCAGCAGCACTGGTGCAGGGCGGACAATTCCCGGTGTCTGGTAACGGGGACAGGCCGGCCACCCTCGTAGGGGCACAAATGAAAGTCTGTGCTGCGGCTTGGGCTGCTCACTTGGAGACGGGGAAGGCAAGGTGTCCTTTAGGATCTGTCATGCATCTGTCACAGCAGGTGACAGGCTGTCTAAGTGGAAAAGGCTCCAGAGTTAGATGACTTGGGTTTTATCTTGACCTTGAACATCTTTCTCCTTGTAGACGTCTGATCCTATAGGAACCCACAGAGGCAGCTCAGGCTGTTGGGTTGGTGTTGAGCAGTAGCTCTCTCCCATGGTAGTTTCTGTTTCCCCTCCTACAGCACCTGCGGGTGGCTTTAGCTTGGGCCATGGGACTTGCTTTCCTTCTTCTTGGGGAAGGGAGTGTGCCTGAATATACTGTTCAATTCTGGTCGAGGTTCTCCAAAAGCAATTTTGGGGTATTGCTGGCATTTTAATGTGCCTGACCAGCCTCCTCTAGTGCCACCTGGTCAAGTAGATGGAGGTGGCTGCAGGAAGGTTTTGTCCAGGAGTGCTCAGCACCAACCCGTGTTGGCAAGGGGGAGAAGGGATGGTGGCCCTGATCATGTGCCAAGTAAATCTCACCATATGCATGCATCCACTTCTTCTCCAGCACTTGCTGGAATGTGCCTGCAGCCCCTTTGACACCTTACAACTTACCTGTTGCTTAATTCTGCTCTTGCATGTGTCCTCTGAGCAAGAAGGGGACATGGAACATGCAGCTCCTTGGGCTGGTTTGTGTTTGAGGTGAATTAAGGACTGTCAGCAATGATGGAGACACACAAGGGCCATTAGCTAGAAACAGCTTTCTCTGTCGCTCCCTCTTGGCTTCTGTCTGCTTGTCCTCACAGGAGATGGACGGATAAGAGGACCGGACTTTGATTAACTTTTCCTCTCTTGAAGAAAAACACCTGGCTGAACATGACCTTTCTCTTTAATTGTTTCTGTATTTTTCCCTTCTGAGAGACTTTCACAGTTTCTGCAGAGCAGTCGTGTTGTTCAGAGGGGGGCATTTGGGCTGGTGTCTCGGGTAGGAGATGCATCCTCATGCTGGGTTCAGTGCTACAGCAGGAGGCCCTCAAATGCTGAACCACTGCAGTGAGCGAAGGATCGCATTTAAATGGGCAGCAGTTAAGCTTGTTTTTTTTCGACTACGTAGATGAAACTTTTAAGACAAATACTCCAGTTCCAGTTTGAACCGTAATTTATTTGAATGCACGAGTTTTCCTTGAGGGCTTTTTCAGGCTGATTTGGATGGGACAAGACGGACATCTAGTGGCTGCCTGGCACTGCCATGACACTGTCCAAGCACTGCAGCGGACCCAACCGTCCTGCCTG
This sequence comes from Aramus guarauna, assembly GCA_013400195.1. NCBI lineage: Eukaryota > Metazoa > Chordata > Aves > Gruiformes > Aramidae > Aramus > Aramus guarauna. The sequence goes on from VXBL01003516.1 coordinate 269,980, forward strand.
CTGTTTGGCTGCATTTCCCAACTTGATGTACTTATAGGAGATGTTGCGCAGCAGCATGTCTACAAAAGTTTCATATTTTGGGGAAGGAAGGGTAGTTGTTTTGCTTGCAGCAGTATATGAAATCCCAATTCAGCAGGAGCAGCAGTCTAATTTGGAGATGTAACCTGAAAGAGGCACGTTGCCATGGACAAAAAGATATTGCAGTCCAGATTTGCATCTCCTCCTGGCTCGATCACACAAGTTCCTGATAGCTAAACCTCATGGCACTGCTGGAGGATTGCTGCTCTCGCTTGCTGGCGTTAGGGAGCTGGAATATAAATGTGGTGAGCTTGGTCCAGCCAGCAGTGAGCATGAGCTCCTGCCTCGGCTGCCAGCTCTGGCAATGGACACATCCTGTCCTGCCTGCTCTTCCCGGAGCTGCAGCAAACACCAGGAGAGGTAAAGTGAGCCCCTGTCTGTGGGCAGACACAGAAGGATGGAGGAGAAGAAGGGGGGGGAATTGCTGTGAGTTGTTAGTTTGTTCCTGGCTGTTGATGAAGCCTGAGGATTTATTTAGCTGAGAGAAGCCAGTGCTGGAACGTGGCTGTGCAATAAAACACAGTAACCTCTTTTAGGGCGCTGGTCCTGATGAGAAAGGCACAGTGGTGTAGCTGTGCAGGGATGAGCTTTAAACATATCCTGAACTGATCTGCAACTGGTTCAGCCCATGCTTGCACACACAATCTGTGTGTGTTGGGCCATTTTCATTTTTGCTTTTTTTTCCATGAGTTCCTAGGTTTGTCTCATCATTTCTTTCCATCAGTGTGGACATGGCCGGTGGACATGTTCGACTGGTGGACATCACACACTGGAAATGCTTATGCTTTTAGCGTGTAGACCCCTTTGCCTTGAAGAGTTTTTGCTGTAAGCTGGTCTGCAGTTCCAGTTCCTGAGTGTGTATGTTCCTGCACGTATTTGTATGTATATGCACAGGTGGAGGATGTGGCGGGGAGGAGAAACCCAGACTCCTGGTAGTGGTGATGAAGAGGAAATCACAGGTATACAGTGTATCAAGGGGAAACCAAGACATATTTGCAAGTGCTGAGGGTTATTATGGTATTGCGTCAGGTGACAACTTAATGGCTTGTCTTGCAGAGCTGAATTGCTTCTCTGAAGTTTCTAACAGTGCCTTTTCTCTCCAGAACTGGAGCCATTCACGTCGGTGACCGGATATTAGCAATTAATAACGTGAGCCTCAAGGGCAAACCGCTGAGCGAAGCCATTCACTTGCTGCAGATGGCAGGAGAGACGGTCACTCTGAAGATCAAGAAGCAGACGGAGAGTGAGTTGGGGAGCCTGGTTTGGGATGGGAGGGTGAAGGTGCACCCCAGCAGGGACCCTGGGCGAGGGAGTAGGTAGCACTGTGGCTTTTCCTTCATGTGTTGTGGAAGGTGAGATGAGACAGCGTGTCAGGGGCATGGCTGGGGACGGAGGGAAAAAATGGGTGTTTTTTGGACTTCTGACTCACAGATTTTTAAAAAAAGGCAGCACAGCAGCTCTCTGGGGTACGGGAAGAGATTAGACAGCAGGTTTATGGGCAATAATAATTTTTTTTCAGATTGACACCTTGTGCCATTGGTGCCATTCCCTGTCTGTGTGGGTGTTTCACTCAGCAGTGAAGCAGAAGATGCTTTTAAAAGTAGAAGAAGGGGTTTTTTGAAATGTAACTCCCCAAAATGAGCAAGGGGAGTCTGAGCTGGTAGAACCCATGAAAAAAAGAATCCTACCTTTAATTCAACTTTTTAAAAGTGATTGGCAATAAATCTTTTACACCCCTTTTCCTGGTTTGGGGTCCTAAGATCATCTTTCAAAGCATCTACCTTCACTCTAGAAATCCCCATCTCATTTCCCTGTCAAGCTGCCTGTGGCTTTGAAGCTGTTCTGCCTGACACGGTATCAAAGAGCTTGAGCATACTTAGTAGAGGCAGGCCACTCTTTTTGGGGACAGAGAGGGAGGATCAGCAAAACCAAGGAACACACAAACTTTTTCCCCCAACTTCTTCGAAATCACAGCCAAACAGAAGCTTTTTCATCACGTTCAGAAAGTGACTGGTGCTTTTTGGCTACATTTCTATCTGTCCCCACACCTGGCATTTTCTATCTTTTTTTTGTGCTGTGCTTCTGCAGTCTCTAGGTTTAGCTGGACCTACCCAGCCAGTGGCCCACCGTGCTACAGAAACTGGAAGAAATCAAGTGATAAAACTCTTCCAAGCAAGCCTGGCCCATGGGATGCCTGTCCTGCATCTGGAAAAGTAGCATCGCTCTTAAACATAGCACTTCTTTAGACCTCAAAGCAATTTTCAAACGTGTAGCAATGCACCTATTTTACAAATGGAGGAAGCCCAGGCAGGGGTGGAGACTTAGCAAATAGAGGCAGAATGGGGGAATTGATTCCTCTTCAAGAAACCCCAGTCTTGTTCCCTGCAGCCAAGTGTCTTCATCCTTGGTCTGAAATACTCCTTTTTTCCCCTGCTGACACTTAGCATTGTCACAGCAACTCGCTGAAATAATTGACATGCAAGTGCCAGTTGGAGACTCGTTAATCTTTCTGAGAATGAAGCAGGTGTAATTGAAATTTCAAGGTAATCTTGAGTTAATCATGGTGAGCAATCTTCTGAATGCTTGGAAAATAGGGAGTTTCAGGGCACTGGCCTTTGTTTGGTAAAATAATCTGTCCTCATTGACAAATGGAGAGTTTCAGGGGGCTTTTCATCCCAGCTTCTGTGAGTCGGAGATCCAGGGTGTGGATGGCTAACAGGATATCTAATCAACGAGGACTTTAAAATATTCAGTACAAAGAAATGCTTGTGCTGAGAAACCAAACCATTCCTTGCATAGCTTTTGCCTGAAAGGGAATTTGATATAATGATAATAAGGGCCTGTTATTACTAAATAATGAAAGGGAAGGTCTGAGCTTCATCATCCACATTCAGCTTTCCATTTTCCAATCACTAATCAGGGGAAATTCATCCTCAAAATACCAGGCCCAGGAATTCCACAGTTGTTGTGAGACTGCAAGGGAGACTCGGAGAGGTGGTGATTAGCCCTGAATTGATACGAGGTTGTACAATCTTGGAAGGGGGCTATAACTTCATATGCGGGAGTTTGGGGCCAGGTTGCGTTGTCGTTGTAATCTCATTGAAACGTGCGTGTAACACAAAGTTTGCAGCTAGCACCTTGACCAGGTGCTGCTCTGGCACTGTTTGGGTCCTGTCCCCAAAGGCAGATCGTGCCAGAAGCAATTTGGCTGGAAGCACTGCTGATCTGAGTAAAAAAGAGGTTCTCTGAGACCAGACAAGCTATGGGCTATTGCTTGTAAAGGCCAACACTTCTCTGGGCAGTGCTGTTCAGAGGAAGCTTCCAAAGGCACAAGAAGATGCGTTTGTGAATTGAGATTAGGTCCCAACTCTCTTGTATTTGGGAATCCTCAAATCCCCCTGGTTTCTCCTTATATTCCATGTGCTAAAAACTCAGGCATTTTTTCTCAATTCAGCTTGAGATAAGAGTACTGCATGAAATCCTTTCAACTGTATTGCACTGTCCTTTCTCAGCTACTTTTGAAGAGCTAAAGAGGTTCTTCAAAAGACTTACAGTACTGGGGCTTGCTCCCACATCAGCATAAGCCTTTCCCTGAGGCTTGCTCTTCATGCCTGCTAAAGTGGCATGTTCTGGTTTCAGAATCCTATCCCAAGAAGTCGGGGAGTATAAACGAAGTGAGCGACCCAGAAGATGAACTGACAGACTCCCAGAAAACTAGCAAGCTGTCTGAGATATACTCCACCACAATTCCTAGCGTGGACAGTGCTATGGAGTCCTGGGATGGCTCCGGCATTGATGCTGGGTATGGAAGCCAAGGTAAGCCAGGGTTGTCTTTTCTTAGGGGTCTGTGGGCCAAGGTGAAGATAGGCAGAGCCTCTGAACCTGTCTGGAGACTGAATATGGGCTGCAGCCTGTGATCTGACTGCATTTACATGGCTTCTTGCTTCCAGCAAGGAACAAAATGTATTTTAAAATGCACTCATGTGGTGTTCTGAGTTGATGTATCTGGTTTAGGTTTTTATTGGCACATTTTTTCTGGCTTATGTGGCATCATACTGTTCACAGCATTTTCAAAACCATTACAGCATTTTATAATTCACATAATCAGAGGAAGATTTCACTGGCTGTATGTCTTACAGAGTATTTGGTCCGTAGCTCACTTTTAGTTCTCCAGAGAGGCCATGCAGGACACATTAATCCCTTTCAGGATGTTTTAAAATCCACAAAAATGTTTTGTGACTAGAAGCACTCACTTAACAAAATAATTAAGGTAATATGACAAGAAAGTATCTCTAACACTCCAGTGAGTGATCAGATGAACACATGTCTTTGAGGCCAGGTTTATTCAGCTGTGGCTTCTGGCAGATGTGTGGAATTGGGATGGAGGATGCTTTAGCCAAGGGAATAGATTTTTACCTTGGAGGAAAGCACTGGAAAATAGTTATTCCAGTTCAGATTTAGTGACGTGAGCTAGTATTAGCCCACATTGAAACAAAACAAAACCCTGAATTACCTCTGCAAAAGGAAATTGGGGAAAAGACTGCTGTCTAGAACAGAATGTGAAAACAAGGAGGGATGCTGCAAGAGCACTATTGCAAAGCATCTTCTGTGTGCTGAGCGAGGTGTTTGCCTGTGCTCTGACTTAGAAAAGTTCAAGGGACAGCACCGTGTGGGCGTCTCTTCCACCATGCCTGCATCTTCCTCCAGCCTCCGTTGGTCTGAAATCTTAATCTGGGAGTGCAGTTGGGACTGGAGGCCTCATTAAGGAGGAATCCCCTGGCCTTCATAATGCTGCAATCCTTCATCTAGTTGAATGTTAATACAGGTTGGACACTGGATTTAGCAAAGCAATGACTTTTACCAGTAAATTGAGAATGAGTAGTTGAGCCCCGGGGAGCGGGGCAGATGCCAAACTGTCCAACGTCCATAGACGGCACCTTTGCTTCAGGGGCTGTCTCATCTTCCCTGGTAACTGCCTTTAGCTGCATGGTGGCTGCGAAGAGGGATGCTGGAGGGTAGGGAGGACACGTTGGGTCACCCGTGGGGTGGACCAGGAAGAGACGATGCAGGGAGACCCGGGACACACAGAGCCTGGAGATCGGGGCTTACACCCCAAATGGAGAACCATAGATTGGGCTCTGCAGCCTTGCAGGTTTTAGGTTCATCCACAGCTTTAAGAAACTGCTGCGGGAAGGGTTTTGTTGAGGGAGCTGTGCTGGGCCTGGTGGGAACGTGCCACCAGGTGGCTCTGAATCCCAGGGATCCAGCCCGTGGCCCTGGTAGGAAGAGGTGAAGCCGGTGGCACCCAAGTGACAGCTCTGTACCCATACCCCTGCGGTCCCTGACCCCTGCGCCCAGCCCAAACCTGCTGCCCACCCGCTGCAGTGACCTGCATCCAGGGACCTTGCTCTGCTCTGGCAGGCAGCGAGTGCTCCTGGCTGCTGTAAGATGTTGGCAAGCACTTTTCTGGGGCTCTCTCCAGAGCAGTCTAACCTTTAAAAACACACAGAGGAAACACTCAGCTAAGTGAAATAACAGGCCTTGGCATTTTCAAAGAAAGTGCTGGCGTTGTCTTTGGGTATTTCCAGTGCTCTTTGCTGTTTGGGAGGTCAAGTCTCCCTTAATTATGTGTTTCTCTGTTACCTCTTCCTGTTTGCTTGGCACAGCATGTGATGGAAGTGCACAATGTTTCTTGGAAAGGCTGTGAGTATTTCTCTGAAATGTTGAATGGGCAGCAGGAGGTGGGCAGGGGACTTAGGAGATTTATTTCCACTGCAGATGGCACTGACACTGCTGAGGAATGCTCTGTTTTGGAAGGTTTCTGTCCAGGCAGCTCCTCATGAGACCTGGGGATCTTATGACTTCGTAGTGTTGGATTTGCATCTCTGGAGTAAGATACCACAGTACAGGGAAGTCCTTGGGGGCAGACATAGCAAAACTTGTCTCATTTCATCCTAACAGTCCATACTGATCTCCTATCAAGTGTGATACAAATGAGCCTCCCCTTCTCTCAAGTCAGCAGAGCTTTTCCTTGCCTTACACACGTATGTCCCTGAAGCAGTTTTCTGTACCTGCACCAGCTGATCCCGAAGGCATGGAAGGGCTCTGCCACCCGGGGGAACGGGCTGGCAGGTTTGAGATCAAGGCTGGCTTGTCCTCCTTTACCACTGCTGAGCACACTGGAGCTGGTGACCACCACCAGGTACCCTCAGCACCATCACACTTGTTGAAGGGAGGCTGTTGCATCAGGCTGCTCTGGAGGCAGTTTCTTTGCTGCTGTCCTTCTATATGCTATTAATTTTTTTTCGTGCTGTCCATTAAGTCCCAAAAGCAGTTGAGAATCTAAATGAAGATTGTTTTTTTCCTAATAGAAATCAGGCTTCCAAATCCTTCAAAATGAATGGGGTTCAGCATGCTGAAGGAGGCTTAGCAGCATCTTCTCTTTATGCTTTGAAGGACCTGCTGTATTTAAAAAGCACAGTTTTCTCTTTTCAGCAGCACAATTTCTATTTGGTTTGGTGTGGAAACAGGAGATATTAACTAAGACTGGAGCTGGCTGGGGGTAAGATCTGCATCTGTGGGTATGTGTAGCCCCAGGTTTGTGGATCCTGGACCCACACCACAAAACCTGCTTAGAAGCGGGGAGCAAAGGAGAAATGGCCACTTTATGACAAGATCCGGAGAAGCTGCTTGGTTAAAGCAAGAAGAGATGGGAAGAACAACTCCTTTTGGATGACTTGAAATGGAAGTAGTATGCAATCCAGATGACCCCAGGTTTGGGACTTGGGGAAGGAGGCTCTCCTGGCCCAGCATAGCTTAACTCCATTAGAGTTTCCTGACCAGTTGTTACCCGCTCTCTCCACCCCCTCTTGCCTTCCCTAGGTACATACATACCTCAGGCTGCAGGCATAGCTCTCCATCCACATGAATGGAGACACAGCAGGCAAAAGAGCAGCACCCCTCCGGGGGACCCCAGGAAAAACTACCCCTACATGGATGGAAGCTTCAGTGAAGATGACTGGGACAAGCCCAGCAGGTACGGAGGGGTGGGAGGAGGCAGGGAGGTGCATCTGCAAATGTGGGTGTCACTACAGAGGGACAAGGGACATGGGAATGTGATGGAGTGGCCAGTGATGTCCTCATCTTGTCATCAGGCAGCAATGGTGAGGGTTGCTGGGGTGGTGATCTCCTCTGTCGAACCACCTCCACATTGCCAGGTTACTCTGGGTGTAGCTCCTCTGCTGTGGCCAGGTGACATTTGTGTCTGGAGTTAGGGTGGTCTCAGCTGCATAGACCACAGGTTCCTATAACATCTCATACTCCTGCCATGAAAAGGCTGCAGTATTTTCATAGTTTAGGTGTAATAGATAGGCATGGCCAGGGCTGTCCCTGCTTGTGTTGGCCAGACACTTTTGAGTGAGGATGCAGCTTCACAAGAGCTTGGTCCACGAAGCCAAAAAGGCCAACCAAAGCTCTTGGAGGACCAGTATGAGGCTGCATGTCCAAGTTAAAATCTCCCAAAGCTGTGGCTGGGCGTCTGTTTCCATCACACTTTGGTCCTTCCAGCACCGTGGTCAAAGCCACGCTGAGTGAGCATGGTTCAGTAAATCCCCCAGCTCAGCCAGCACGGGAGAAATCCTGCAACACCTCCCTTGTTGCGCTGTGCTTTGGGTGAAAATCCTGCTGGATCAGCCCCGGCCAGAAGGTGCCCCTCGCTGAGCCATACATGGTGCAAAAGCCTCGTTGCTTCGTAACTAACCCTCCCCTCAACATCCACCAGCGTCCCCATAGCTGTGTTTGTCGTGTTGTTACTGTCAGTTCTTTTTTTTTCCTTATTTTTTTCCTTAACTTTTGTTTGTCCAAACAAAACCCTTAGAACATCTCATGGCCATTTCCACCTATTTAAAGATGATCGAACTGGCAGGAAGGCTGGCAGCGGTGGAGACTTTGTTCTTGTTTTGCCTCTCAGCGAGAGCCGGCTTGCAGAGGTCATTGATCCCTTGCGGCCCTCCCAGCGAGGCCGCCGATAGCTGAAGTTAGCAAATCTGAGCACTCGAAGCCCTGCGTGTCCCTAATGAGGGCTCCAAGCCCTGATGTCAAAGTGCAAGTGAAACAGTTCATGCTGCCGAGCCCTTTTTATTAGGGAGAAAAACAAAATGTCTCTAACCCTGGCTGCCTTTAGCCTGGAAAAACCTGCTGACCCAGTGGTGTGAGAAGCCCATACTGATTCATCCACGTCCTGGACGTGTTTGTTATATTGCTGAACTGAGAGGCTAGAAACTGGTAGCTGGAAGGGACGTTTGCCTCTTTGGGAACCTGGGAGCAGAGGAAGGAAATGAGTAAGGGGAAAGAATCAGAAATTCCTTCTGGAGTGAAATTATGGTTTGTTTTTATAAAGTCTTGCTGCATGTTTTTTTGACCTTTCTGCCTGGTGTAAAGACTACTGTCCTTTGAAAGGGAATAAACTTAAAATACAGTAAGACATGTCAGATACTGCTCTCTCCAGGCAGGCCATGATCCCGCAAGATGCAAAAGTGTGTGTATGTAAGTTTATGCCTGCTACAGACTCCCACTTAAACCAGTGGATGGAAAGCAAAGTGTGTACTAAAGACTTTGCAGTTAATAGAGATCTGAAAAACATCTCTATCAGTAGCCCAAAGGGTCATTATATATTTAACGGAGGCCAACCTCTCTTTGACTTGTACTCAAGTAAAATGTTTTGACTTTGCTAAGTGGCTCTAGTGGATGAGCATCCCTTCCTGTCTGTGGCGCTGATGACCATTAAGCGATGAGAGATGTTGCCAGACATTGCAGAGGTGGAGCCTCGTCCATGCAGCTCCTAATAAGATGTGTGGAAGATGCATTAGGGCTGCTCTAATGTCACTGTCCCCTTGGGGTCTCTCTCCATGACACTTTAGTGGGTTTATCATGACCTTGATTTAACACTGCAGAGAGTTTCCTTCAAGAGGCTTCTGTTAAACTGAGCGCTGATGGTCTGAGTTTTGCAGAGAGCCTGCTGTTCAGTAGGCAGTGTCTGGTGTCACCTACTTCTCTGACTTGTTCAGAGGAGGACTTCAGCAGGTTTAATTTAAAATTAAATTTAATTTCTTTGCTTTAGAAGTCTAAGAACTGAACGTGGCTTGTCGTCAGAGATAAGAGATGCTGAAACTGCCAATGTGGGAAATTGCAGAACCCCCAGCAAGACACACACAGTGTTCACATTAACATGTGTTTGTACCAACTTGAGAGAGATTCTCTCTATCCTTACTCTCTGTTGTAGACAGAACTGGTGGCAATCTTTACACGGCTGTAAGTGCCATGACTGTTATACAGCAAAAAAACCCAAAACAAAACAAAACAAAAAAAACCAAAAAAACCCCAAAAAAACCCGACCTCCTAAAAGTAACAGCTCAGGTCCCTGGCCATCCCAAAGCAAATGAAACTCGGTTTGTATGCATTATACATGACATTGTTGATATAGCTGGCTGTAGTGTGCATTTACTTGTCCAGCCCAGGGCAATCATTTTTATATACATCTTTGCATTATTTACTCTCATAGAGACCTAATGTATTTATCATTTTCTCACCATGTCTGTTACCCTCTGTGTTTTTCTCTCTCTTCTCAGGTGTTCTGTGTCTCAGATCTGAGCTCTATCCCATCAGCCTTTGTACTAACAGTCTCTGAGGCTCCTGGTTTACCCATAACGCATCCTTTTTTCTTTCACTTCTCTATTTCACCAAAACGTCTTCCTAAACCTACAATCTTCCACAGGCACTTTTTAATTTACCCTTTGAACTTTGACATTACTACACCAACTTAATTCTTCCTTTGAAGGACGCTTGCCCCGTTAGTAAATGCATGGAGGTCTCGTATTCGGACTCTTGTCTGAAAAGTTCATATTGTTTGCTTTGTATATGAAGACTCTTCAAGTCTCTGCTTTTACTGGTGAGACACTTGCTGTAGCCTCGCGGCTTTCATCCCGCTGCAGAAGAGTGCTGACAATGTTTGGTTCCTACGTTACAACAGATACCCCAACCGCCAAAATGGCCTTGAGACCACTCACGAGGATAGTTTTTGGCGTGTTTTTGGAGAAGCTCTGGAGGATTTGGAAACATGCGGCCAGTCTGAACTTTTGAGGGAGATTGAGGTAAATCACTTTCCAAATTTGCTGCTGACCTGACTGTTTTGCTCTTGCCATAAATGTTAGACTGTTTCCCCGGATCTGTTAATTGCCCGTAGCATCCCTGCGTTGCCAGTGGTGTGAAGAAGGGTTCGAGTTTAATCTATGTCACTGCTTGTGCTAATGGATAACTATGTCTCATTAGACAGTTGCTTGCGTGCACTTTTTCCCTGAGCCAATGACTTACCCACCAGGAACTCCATGCTCTTTTTGCAAACTGTTTCTGGCCAGCAATCTTCATGTGACTGTTGGCAAATGTTCCCTATCAAACGGTAAACCCTCTGCTTGGAAAGATACTGTCTGCCCAAAGCACTTAAAGGCCAAGCAAAAGGAGCCCCCAAAACCCCCACTGGGACCAAAGCCTTGGCTTACTTCAAATATAGACAGGCTCAACATATATCATGCATTCAGCTGTCACTCTGACGGAAACTGTTTCAGTGAAATAGGTAATTGGAAGCTTTTCAGGCAGTCTTCCCCATGGAAAAATCTAAGAAAGTAATTGCTTCCTGCAGAAATAAAGGTGTTTCCTCTCTTCACAAAGTACTTTCTCTTTTCTTTATCCAAAATGCTTTGGAGGTCATGTTATTGTGTCCGGTTATAGGATGGGGAGCCTGGATTTCTAAGACATGGGATGCAAATAAAGGCCTCCCTTGAGGCTGCTGAGCAGCGGGAAGCAAATCTGCCCAGCAGGATGGGACCCGTGCTGCTCCCCTCCCTGATTCAGGTCCTGCAGCTTGGAAGGAGGAGGGGGACGCCGCGAGCTCCGCTCTCCCCCTGCCTTCTGGGTGCAGAGGACTGGAGAGATCTCGCTGGGTCGTGCCCTCCATCACCTCCAGTGGGACTGTTTTTATGCACAATTGCATGTTACTTAGGCTTCAGAGAGAAAAGGCAATTTCTGAATAATTGGAGGTGGAAAAGGAAAGTCCTGTTTTGGTTTATATGGGAAAATATTGGTGACAAGGGACTTAATAATTGTTCTTTCCTCCTTGATCCTTAGCGACTGTAAGTGGGGGAGGAAATCTCAATTAAGTTTATTGTACTGAAGCATGAAATGGTGTATTTATTATCTCAACTGTGTAAGAAAATGCTGACATTAAAAAAAAAAAAAACCCAACACACAAAGCCCCAGCCCCCATAAACTATAACTTCTTCCCTTGATGACTTATTTCCTGGACCTGAATGTATTTAGAAATGAGTTTAAAAAGCCACTGCCAACCTTTCTGAACTGTTGTTGACTGCTTAAGAAAAAGTACTCCTCTGAAATGATGCATAGATGTTTCTCTTCTGCATAATGGCTGGTATCTAAATGTAAAAGGAGGAATTTGTTGGATCACTGTGAAATGCCAGGACAGACAAAATATATTTCTGCCCAGTCCTTTTCTTTTTTCAGGGATCTATGGTGCAGGGATGCATGGGCTTTTGATTCATGCTGTTTTAAGACTTTGGAGCATTGACAATTATAGCAATGCTTTAAAAAATGGTAAGAAATTGTACAAAAAGCTGAGCACCTCTAGGGTTTTGGTATATTTTGCGCATTTCTAGAATATTTTTTAAAGTTCTGGGGACAAAAGGAAAGTGCTGTGTTTTTAGCAGAAGTCTGATGGGTTTCAACTCCCCTTTTATCAAATCCAAAGTACTGCTGATCTGTTCTTCCCTTTCTGTGGGCCCATCCTTCCTGAGCTGTGGTGTAGGAGGTGCAGTGCTCGCTGGGGCTCTTGTTCTGCTGCAGATTTCTAAGCCCCAGTTCCTGGCCTCCTGTCATTTTATGACAGTCTCAGATTTTTTTTTAATTTTTTTTTTTTTTTTTTTTTAAATTTGACCCTTCATGCTCCACATTTGAAAACGAGTAAGTCACGTATGATTACCCAAGATAGCCTGGAAACAGGATCACATACAGTAACAATCCACTCCCAGACTACGGGTTATGGGTAGATACAGGCTTTTTCCAGTATGTCTAGTGGAGAGTGCATCCCCACTTCACTTTGAGGGCAACCAAGACATGGGGAAAAATAATGTGGGGCAGCCGCAGGCTGGAGAAGTCTGGAATTGCCCTTTCTGCTCCTTGCACTTAACCCAAAGGACCTAACTAACTGCTTATGATGTGGCAAGGAGTATTTAAATACCATGAAGACAGAGAAGGATTCAAATGCTGTCGTAAGGGCATGCCATTGGGTGCTGGCCAGTTGCGGTATTTGTGGCGCACGAGTGAGGACAGTAGCACGACGTGCAAAGACCTTTCTGTTGTCCTCCCTGGGTCTGCAGTGCTGGTGTTGGTATGACATGGCACGGCGTCCTGGGGGGTGTGTGGAGGCTGTCTGAGGTCAGTGAACAAAGGTACCCTGATTAGCTGTACCGCTATTTGTTAAACTGCATTTCAAGTATGTGGTAACTCAACATCCTTCCAATATGTAGCAGGTATTTGAGTTTTGTCCAAACTGAAGCTGATTAAGTAATATTTGCGTGAAGACCTGAAAAGTGCAAAGCTAAAAGGTTTTCTGTATTTTATCCGTCCTTATGTGGGATTACGTTGGTAGTGCTGGCATTTTCATACTGGCACCAGAACTTGCTTTATTTGCCTTTGCTCCAGCTTGGAGCAAAGAGCTGGTGGGCCTTGTTTAGAGATTTAGTCAGATGATATTTCGCCTGTGCACAGGAGCAATTGCTCTTTGACTTGCCACATTTAGCTGAATTTTGCTATCTGCTCCCTACCTTTCCTTTTCTTTCTTCTACCTTTTGACATTTAATGGGACTGCAGACCCTTGGAGCCTGAACTTTGAAATGACAGTTTTCATTATGCCATTTAAATGGACTCTGTGACCTGGAGCCAGCTGAGATTCCACAGACTGGATTCTTGACTCCTTCGTTAGCTTTGATCAGTGTAATCTCATTAGTGAAAAGCATTGCCAAATGGAGTAGAATCTACTTAGAGGCATCTTTTAATGGATGCTATCAAGGATGACCAGGCTTAAAGACTACTTAATTTCATATTTTTAACTCAGTTTTGCTCTGTGACGGCTCCCATTTGCTGACAGATAAAATCCTAATTTCTCTGCTGAATTGGCCTCAGTGGAGTCCAGTGTATTGACTTCCCTGGGCCATTGCCAGCGCTGCGCAATGCTGATGGTGAACTGCAGGGGCAGGCTGAAGAGTCAGGCAGACAATGCTTCCTCTGTGAGCCCCATGCGATCGGGATGTTCATCCTTCCTGACCACCAAGAAGGTTCCTGCACAAGATCATTTCCTGCCTGGCCCTATTTGTGTAGAAGGATCATCAAAAAATAAGATGCTTTGCAAATGTTTCCTTCTGAAATAAAGCTCCATGTTGGGGTGGGAGGGCATGCAGCAGGTCAGCAATAGACCTGACAGCAAGCTCCTGAGATCTGGAAATGTCTTTTATAGCTAACTGGTAGAACTTCTCAGTACTTACTTTTCTGATTAATGAAAACAATGGTGCCTCCCCATTGTTGTCTATCCCAGTCTTGTTGCTGCATGGTCCACCTCTTCCTGATGCTGGCTCAGCAGAGTGACTTTGTGCTCTCACCCTACAGGCATCCATCATGACAGGGAGCGTGCACAACCTGGGCCTGGAGGGCAGCAAGCTGCTCCTGGACTCTGTCAACCCATCAGGACTGAGCCCATTGAGGAAAGGAAACTCCAGCTGTGATGATGGACAGACTGAGGGCAGCAGCTCCCCTGCCAAGAAGAATGAGAGGAACTTGGACATGAAGAAGATTGAGAAGGAAATGCAGGAAATCATGTCTCCTACCCCCCTCGAGTTTCACAAGGTCTGTGTTGCCAAGGGTTGGTCTGACTGTGGCCCTGTGATATCTCAGTGGTAAAAGCTGTAGAAGCTTTGTAACCTTGTGGAAAATCTCCTTTGTTCAGAAGGACCCCCAGACAATGTTCCTTGTTAAAGCTGGCCCCCACCGAGGTCTGCAGCAAAGATTTCCAGAGGCTGAGGTTAAGAGGAAGGGGCCTCTTCAGAAGAGTAATGGGATTTATCTGCTTCAGTGAGGTTTAAACCTGTGCTTTGCTGTTTCCTTTTAGTATATGAGATTTCCAGATCCTTGTGTTCTGGAGTTCATTAATTGGTACTACAGATACAGGTGAGGTAACTCAACATACAGCCCCGTGGAGACCCATCAACCCTTTTCCAGTGGCACACTCCATTCAATAAGCCACTTTTCTTATAAAAAATAACTTATAACAACTTAAAAATAACTTATTTTCCCTCCCCTTCCACTCCACTCCCAGCCCTTCCTGAAGGGGCACAAATGGTAGGACTTCAGTGATGTGATACTTACTTGAATTCAGTACCCATCTGAACGTAGCCAGTTTAAGCATGGTGCAAGGCAACGGTAATTAGATGAAGTAATTAACTGTAGAAGCTGCTGATGCAGAATGCAAGCAGGGAAGGGAGCTGGAGAGGTTTCAAAAAAATTGATTGCCTTTTTCTTTCCTAGTGTGACTTTAGAATGAAACCTGCAGTTATGGTAGCTGAAAAAAACATTTTCATGTTTGATCTGCTCTTGTCCTTCAGGGCATTGCAAATGTGTCTTTAAATAAAACTCCTTCATACCTAGAGGAGGAGAGCAGTGTAATTAGGCGTGTTATAGGGTGACTCTTTGTTCTGCTGTGTTTGGAGATGAGGTTGAGGCCAGGTGGGCTGATCCTGTGCATCATCCTGGGCAGTGTTCTTCCTCAGGACCGCACATCCATGAGGCTCACCCAGCCAAGAATGCAACGATGGAGTTGGAGCCTCACGGCAGAAATACACTCCCAGTTCATGGGAGGCAAAGGGAGATTTTGGTGGTGTTGGGAAATCAGTTGTCCCTGGCTCCCAGTGTTACCCCATGGGAAGATACACCTCCAGCAGTGCTCCCCTCCTTTAGGTGAGGCCAAAGCATGACATGCTCAAGGGAAGGGTGATGAGGTTATCCAGTTCTTGTCCTCAGTATGTCAGCACTTACTGATACAAATTTTCTGAAAAGAACTTGTGAGTAATATGGAAAAGTTTAGATGTTCTTGCTGAGTGATGTATTAAAAATGAACTGTCTTCATGTTTGACACACTATATTGAAAATTCCTCATGAACATGTTGATTTTTCATGTGTTAGTCTGGCATACACAGAGGATGCATAGCGTAACTTGGGCCAGGGAAGGTGATGCTCCATTAGTAACACTGTTTTGTTGCTCCTTCTGTGAAATACGGCAGCTCAGTCTGTATTACACTGCTTGCATTTCCTTCCATGTCCAAGGAGAGGGACTGTTGTGTGGTTGGTTATATGCCAGTCACCAAAGCACTTGTCCATGCAGTCTACCTAAACTGATGGTGTCTGGTAGATAAGGCTCAATCCATATTAGCTGCCCAGGCTAAGAAAAATCTGCCCAGGAGTCCCATCCTGCCAACCCTGTACATCTCCTTCTTCCTCTGCTGCATTAAAACATGTGTTCTGTTTCTGCCCCTCCAGATGACACTCCACAAAGACCCGGAGAGCGAAGACTTTGGATTCAGTGTATCGGATGGCCTGTTAGAAAAAGGTGTCTATGTAAATATGGTCCGTCCGGATGGGCCAGCAGATCAGTGTGGCCTCAAGCCATATGACAGAGTGCTTCAGGTAATAAATGCAAAATGCAGTTCTGGAGGCTGGGACGGAATGAATGAGTGGCTGAGAGGAAGAGAGAAGTGAGACCCATCCATGGCAGCACTAACTTTAATGAAAGGTAATAGTTAGCCAACTAGGTGAGCACTTAGCCACCAAGCGCTCGATGAGACCTGTGGTTTATAATGAGAAATCACTAGGCAGTCCCCCAGGTGGTAGCCCTAGGTCACACCTATTCCAGGACACAGCCTGCCTGGCACTGGCCTTTTTGAGCTCAGGCAGCTCAAAACAGCCAAACAGCTGTGTTGGTTCCCGCTCTCACCCTCAGTCCTTTTCCCATCATGTAAGGAAGTGAGTTTTGGATAATCTAGACCGTGTTGACCAATATGTGTTCCTGCAAAACCCCATGTGGAGTTAAGTGGTGTTCATGAAGTTCTGTGCATGCCTTTAACAACTAAAAGAGTTTTCTAGGAAACACATCCTTCAAGCAAAGCATTTTTCATGGATATTTTTCTTTGAAAGATACTTGATCTGAAATAGCTGATGCAGAAACAGAATAAAAACTCTGGTCAAAAGCACAATCTGTGATAAAGGTGACCTGGGCATACTGAACTACCAGAGGGACAGCAAGAGCATAGTGAGAATTTTGGAGATTGGAGAGGAACTTTATATGGATGAGAAACAACTATTTTAGCTTTGGGGCAACTCAAACAGCAACTGAAAAGTGCAACCCCAATGAAAAAATTGCCACCATTTGGAAATGCCGATATTGTGACCATATTTGGAAACACTCAGAAAGATGTTTAGTTTTACTAATTTCCAGGTGGGGGTTGTTAGCAGTAGGATTAGAGCCAATATATTATGTACATCAGGTAACTGGAGAACTGGCAGCACTGTGGGGAACCTTGTTTAAGCTTGTTATGGTCTCTAGCCAGTTGGCTGCTATACAATTATTCCTTCTCGGCTTCAAATAAAAGATGGTACAAGAATGAACAAGAAGCTAATTAGGCTCTGGGCTGCCTTTCTGTTGAATGTTGGATGTGTCGCTTTTTGCAAGTGCCAAGTGCTCTGGGAGGTGTGCCCGAAATCTTAAACAGAGCGGCGTGGAGACTTTCGACACCCCCTTCCACATGCTGTGCCGCACAGCTTACACCTACGAGAAGACGAGGCGATTGGCATTGTGTTGACGTGTAGAGTTGTGAATGAGGGATTGCAGACGTAGTACAGGCAACTCCCGTCACAAAGTACAGAGATGCATTGCTGCGGATGCTTCACAGTGCTGCTGATTATGGACATGACGATGTGCCTGAAGGCCAGCGAAACACCTTGTCCCTGCTGTAACAGACCCCCTGTCTCTCGGCTGGATGAATTAGCTGGAGCACGGCATTGCACTAATGGCACTTCTGCACGGGAACTGCCTGGCTGGCGTAGAGCAAAGGCAGAGCAAGCTCCTGGCTTACCTCTCCTTTTCCACATGCGGTTTAGAAATTGTCCGGAGTTACTGTGCTGTAAGGAGCAGTATTGGGGTCAACTCTGGACACCAGCTAGGGCAGGGGACACTGCCACTGTCACAGAGCCCAGCTCTGTGGGCATGCATTAATGCTGGGAAAGGGTTTTGGATGGAAGGGGTGCATGGACTCATCCAGCCCTTATCCAGAGAAGGAAGCAACACTTGGCCCCAGTGGTTATGTTCGCTCCAAAGGTGGGTGGGAAATTCCTTTCTCCCTTCCCTGCTTCCCCTCCCCATGCTGTTTGCCAGCCTCTTCCATCCTGGAGCTGTCACGGCACCAGGCCCAGGTGCTCTGGTAGCTGTAGGCAAGAGAGCTGGGGTGGTTCTTGCAGGTGACCCAGCCTAGAAATGTGCCTGAAGGTCTGCAAGAGACAGCAGCAGAAGTGCTTTCACTGCTGAATCCTGCAGAGAGAATTTGCAGCCGCCTTCTGAGCCCATGTGAAATGCATCCAGACTCCTCTGAAATGAAGGATGTAAATGGAGAGAGCAGAAGCAGAAACTGTTCAGTATAGTCTCAATTTACTCCTGGCTGAGCTGGAAAATGGTTGGCAGAAGCCTCAGGGTCTGAACTGTGTTTGTTTTCTAGGTGCTGAGTACCCCACATCACAAATTTAAGGCCAGTAAAAGCCGTGATGGCAAAAACATAATGGAAAATGGCAACCTTTCTCCTACAGGCTTGAACTGGAGAACTGCTTTTGGGCACTGCAGAATTTACTACTTTTAATACAGCCCCAGACACCAGGGGTCAGGATTTATGCCCAGTCCAAACTTTTTTCCCATTTTCCCCTACCAGTTATTGCATCAGTTCCCAGCTAAGCAAGGATGTGCTCAGCCTGGAGGGGTGCTCCCGCTCTGCTGTGAACCCAGAATCAGGGACCCCCCAAAAGTTGTGTGTTTTCACAGATGTGGGTTTAGCACCAACCTTGGATTTTCTGACTAACAAACATGGTCTTTCTGTTGTTCCTCCCCATGGTATGTCCTAAATCCACCCCGGCAGGTAAACCGCATCCGAACGAGAGACTTTGACTGCTGTCTGGCTGTTCCCCTGATTTCGGAGGCTGGAGATAAGCTGGACCTGGTGATTAGCCGAAATCCCTTGGCACTGGCTGCCAACGCTCCCCCGGAGGGGAACGGAGAGCTGCCGGCCCGTGGTGCCGAGGTCAAGGCGAGCATCCAGACGCTCTGAGCAGCGGTAGCAGAACGGACGGTGCCCAGGGCCTCTGTTAAGCTGTTGCGGTATTTGGGGTGTTTTTCCTGTTTTTTGCACTGGTATTTGTAAACGCTGTATGTACCATAACCTGCAAGTGGGGAGGTGGGTCTTCAGTGAGCCTGTAGACCACCAAATATTGCCGGGAAGGTCGGAGCTGGATGCACATCCTGGGCCGTGGGCAGCGCCAGCGATGGGATGAGCTGCTGATGGGAGGAGGGAGCATCTGCAGCCATCGCCTGTGTCAGGGCATCCCCCTGCACCCGGCCGTCGGGGTGCGCGGGGTCCTGCCTGCGACACCCTCCTCACCCTGAAGGCCTTGGCCATCCTACAAACACACATGGTGCTATTATGTTTCTTGTTTGCTCAGTTAATCGCGTACAGCAAGACTGCAATGCCTTTCCTTTTCTGTTGTGCCCAGCTCCATCCTTTAAATGCTCCTGATAAATTGATTTCCGCAGCCCCCTGCACGCCTGGTGCAGGCCTGTGGAGAGCCCTGTTTAAAAGACATTTCAGAATGTGCTTGAGAGTGGATGGATGCAATTCTTGTTCAAAAATTGGTATTTGCAGCTGCCTCCTGCCAGCCCCGTCCGTGCTCCCCCCAGGGCTGACTTGCCCTGTGGTGGGATGAGGCACCTCCTCTCGCCATCGATTCCCGTGAGCAATGTGGGCACCTGCGCCGGAGCGGTTAGAGCAGAGCAGAAGGCCATACCCAAGGCTAAAGGCCCTGAATTCCTGCCCAAACCCCTGACCACCTTGTTTGTCTGGGCTTTATGGAGATGCTTACAAACCTGGCCTGTGCCCACAAGTGAAGAGCAGACTAGTGATCTTCCCAGGGCTGTCCCTGATGTTCTGAACGAACAACGCCCCGTTGTCTCCCGTCAGGCAGTGGCATGAGAAGCCCTTTGTTAGATGGAGGTTGTGTGTCCCGTGTTCCGCGTGAGCCGGGCGGTGTGTGTGCCCGTCCGCCCGTCTTTGCCTGTCGCTGGCCTCTCCGTGGCTTTGCAAGCATGGCGCCCCGTGGTCGGCCCCCTCTCCCTCCCTCCCGAGAGCCCCCAGCCCCGCGGGGAAGAGGGGCTGTGATGTTTGCATCGGTTTCCTCATCTGCCTGCCACGTTTCACGTATTAGCACTTTATGATGATGTTCATGTGTCCCGGTGGTGGCGTGAGCCTGGCATCGCTTTCCCTGGGAAGGCTCGGGCACGGCAGAGACGAGGACGCTTGGTCGGACACCAATCAGCCCCGGCACCCGCCGCCCCCATTCCCCGCTCACCCTTTTGGTTCCTCCATCACCGCCTGTGTGCCGGTGGTGCGCACAGGGTGTCGGATGGGTGTATGCCACTCGTTTGTCGCTTTGCTGAGCCAGGACGTGTCCCCGAGCCACTTTGCAACTCTGTCCCTCTGCAGCAGTGCCACATATCAGGGTGTTTCTTCCAGACACGCTCTCGGCCCCATCCAGCTATTTGTCGTTGTAGCCATTTTCTCTTCGAGTATGCAATATCCCATACCATTGCTGCCACAACTAGATAATGTGCCATAATTGATACTGTGGAGCATTGACAGTGCAGCCGAAAGTGTTTTTATATGCAATATTCTGAGCAGTGGAAGCTCACTGGGGCTTCTCATAGGTTTTTAATGAAGACTTTTATTAAAGGCTTTAAAAAAAAAAAAAAGGAAGAAAAACTTGGTCCTTGTATCCCTTCCTATGCATTTTGAATGATATGAAGATGAAATGCATTACTTAAATGTGTATTTTTATCCATATATTAGAGTGTATTCCTTGTAAAGTATTTTTATATGCTAATTTTCTTATGTATCTATGAAAGCACAATATTTAAAAGTACAGCATTTCAAAGAATATTTTAGTCCTGTTTTGGACCTATTTGTAAATCTCTGTATTTAAATGGGATTGCAATGACTTTGACTTTTTTTTTTTAATTAAATAAAATCAAATGAAATGCATTTGTTTTGGTTTGTGTCTCTGCTGGAGGACAACTCTGCTTCCAGCCCTATTTTAACTTGCCAGAGGACTCCCAGTTAGGAGACACCTTGAAGGATGAGGGGGAGGGCACGCAGTGGGTTTTGCTGGGGGGACCACTGCGTGTGGGGCTGGGGTTGTCCCTTCCCACCATCTGGCAGTGAGACTTGGGTCACTTCCTTCCTTGTGGACATGAAAGCAATTTTGCTGTAGCTCTTAGCAGTGAGAGCTGGAGACGCCTGTGCATGTGGTTGCAGCATCATCTGCAGCTTCACCTGGCCACACTGGAAATCTTGTTGGGTTAAACCTGGGCTACTTCATGATAAAACACTGATGCACCAGAACACGTGGCTGTGGCAGCATTTGCAAAGCTATTGTTAATCCCTGGGGATTGGTTAGGAAACCACTGAAGGACGATATGCTGGCAGGAGGGGCCCCATCCGATGCTTGGCACCCCACAGCCACAGTGGGGTGCCTTGGGGAGCCATGCTGTGGTAGCCAAATCATCCCACCTGTGAAACCAGACATCCAAAGAGATAATGGCTGAGAACTCAGAACGTAATTGCTTGTGTCCTTACGTTGAGGATTTCTTCCCGTTGCTCTTACAAAGGGGTTTGGGGCACCACTACACTCCCAGCATGGGCAGCGCAGGCTGGGACACTCCTTGGATAAGGTCATAGCAAATCTCTGCTCACCGGCGAGGAAAGGGTGAGCTGGGTTTTGCAACCCTTCATGGCTTAGTGGATAATGCAGGAATTTTTGGAGGCTGAGCGTGGTATGGAAATGCTCCTGGTTAGACCTGAGGAATCATTGCCACGTAAACAAGCCTTATCTGCCATCTCTGGCCGCCCTCCTGGGGTGCAGACTTCAGAACAAGGCCCTTCACATGTTTGGCACCGGGGACTTGCCAAAGCCGCGTGGAGCCAACCGAGGCGCTGGGGCGATGGTGGGTTTAACGAGCACCCGTGCAACGTGACTGATGCGTACACCAGGTAAAAGGTTAGCACGGTGCTGCTCCCCTGGTATGCGCTGCCCGTCGCCTCGGTGGGCAGCGTGTCCTCCCACTAATGTCACCTTGTGTCCCGCGGACCTCGGCTGAGGCAGCAGCAGCAGCCACGGGCAGGCACCAGCCGCCCATGGCAGGTACATGAAGCCCTTTGGTGGCAGCTCATGGTGCTTAGTGGCTTTTTTAATTATTTGTTTATTGTATTTTAACCTGAGACTTGTTGCAGATGCTGTATGTGCCAGTACCAGGCTGCTCAGCCCAGGCATTGCAGGCTTCGCCAATGGGAGGAGAAATCCCTGACAAAGTCCTCAAATCTCACCCAGCAGAATAACCAACCAAGCCAAAAACCCCCACCAAATAAAGGCAGCTGTGGGGCTAATCCTGGGCACGGGGCGCTGCAGCCTCTGCAGTGATTAGGGCCTGATAGATGAACGCTGAGCAGCTTTACTTTTCACAAATAATAGCCACCTACATACTGTTTTTTTTATTTCCCTACCTCAAACCATAACTTAAGGAAAGGCTGCTCTGCTTTAACCTTTATCTGCTTGACTGAAGAGGCCATCAGTGAACCTTCAATGACCATTCCCATACACCAGAAAAGCGTTGTTTTTCTTTTCTTCCTGTTGGGCTTTTCTGATGTATCTGAACCCCCATGGCAGTGGTGCCACACAGCCGGGATGGTACCAACAGCAGTGGGCAATGCCTGGGATGGGCTGAGCTGGGGTGGCTCAGCCCAACGGCAAGAGGTCCTTGGCAGCAACTCCTGAGGCTGCACTCATCTCCCTGTGAATGGGCCAAGGAAAGCTGGTGTCTGCAGGGACAGTTTTGTGAGAATGTCAGTGCTCCATTTTCAAGGAAAGAAGTGAAAAAAAGAGGGAAAATGGAGGGGGGAAAAAAGAAAAGGCTACTTTAATGGCCTTGTAAGACTCAACTTGATGAAGAGTTGGTCTGGAGAAAACAAAGCACCAGTGAAGTAAGGCCATATGCTAGGCAAGGCTGAAATGACGTGGGTTGGGACCAGCACTGACCCTCCTTCACACTCAGCCAGTGCCATTGCCAAGGGAAAAAAAAAAATAAAAAAAGCCCTACAAACCAAACTGCTGTTGATGACACAGGCATGTTTTAGCTCTTGCTGAGCAGTGTTTACTCAGCATCAAGGTCTTTGCTGCTGCTCAGACGGCCCCACCAGCGAGTGGCTGGGGGCACACGAGGAGTTGGGAGAGGACACAGCCAGGACAGCTGACCCCAATGACTCAAGGGATATTCCGTACCGTACGATGGTGTGTGCAGCAATACAGCTGGGGAGGGTGGGCATTGCTGGGGGACTGACCGGGCATCACTTGGTTAGTGGTGAGAAAGTGCTTTCTTTGCATCACTTGTTTTTCTTGGGTTTGGGTTTTATTTTTCCCTTTTTTTTCTCTTTTCTCCTTTTTTTAATTATTAAACCATCTTATCCCAACACACAAATTTTTGCACTTTTTACCCTTCCGATTCTCTTTCCATCCCAGTGGGTGAGGGGGTGAGGGAGTGACTGTGTGGGGCTTCACTGCTGACTGGGGTGAAAACATGACAGACGTGAAGTCAGATAGTGCGCTGGGCATATCTATACACACACAGACACACACACGTATAAAAATGGATATAAATAAATCCAGTATTTTATAAGGACCAAAAAAACCCCAAACCAACAACCCCACAATAGGTAATAGGTTTAAAGAAAGAATCGAGCTACTCAAAGACCAAAAAAGCATCCAAGGCCAGAGTTGGTTTATAAAGGAAAATTTTATTTTCAGTTATAAGGTGATTACAAACTCATCTAAAAAAGCAAAGATGACTTAAAAATATCCATGTACATTTTATTTATCTAAAAAGCAAAACAGAAACTGCAAAATACAAACATTTACCATATACACAAAGGCTAGGGTTTTCAGGATTAAATTACACTCCAGGATTTTTTTCAAATACAAATATTCCGGTTTGGAACACACAAAAAATGTTTTAAAATGTTTTAAAAATATTTTTAAGGTCTTTTTTTTTAAAAAAAGTTCAGATGACATTTTTAAGGAGGCCATCGTCGATGTCGCCTCCTTGCTGTATGTGCTACTCATCACATTACTGTAGTCACAGTTTCTAGGAATTTAAATAATAAAAAAAACCACCACTGTTTTTTTAGCCAAATACATCAAACAAGATGGACCACCTCGTATAACGTGAAGTCCCTGGCAACGTCATCAGGTAACAATCACAACATTACACTGGAGAAAAACAACATCCTATTGAACAACAAGCACTTCAGAACAGTACTGGGATGCTGCAACGCTGAGAGACTGTCGCTGGCTTCCAGGACAGGAGCAGATGACAAACCAGCTCAACCTGCCACCTCAGGATTTTTTTTTCAGCCTCTCAACATGATTTTTGCCACTGTTCTTTTTTTTTTTTTTTTTTAATATATATTGAAAAAAAAAATCTTTTTAACATCTCAACTGCAGAAGCAGATAGATTTAGAAACAATATGTATCATGCTAACATGTACTACAATACAGGACCGAAGTCTTCCCCTGCATATGCACGCACACAAAAGCACACATGCACAGCTCCTTAACATAATCAAGTTTCACTTTTTTTTTTAATTTAAAATAATTGTATTTTTTTCCCCATTATTTCTTCTGATTTTTCAAGTCGGGCCATATTTTCCCTGTGCTGCAAAGGGGAAAGCGAGCAGCACTGTCCCGCTGTGCACTGCAGAGCCAAACCACAGGGACGAAGCCTCCAGAAACTCGCTCCTTTTAAAAATGTCTTTAATTTGCTATACTCCTAAAGCTCAGGGCTGTGTAACGCTCGTGGCCATTAAATTCTTACACTTTTACTGATTATTGCAAATAAGGACACAGCAGCGATACAAAAAGGCCATGCCATTCAATAGCCCAGCAATACCAGCAGGGTCAGGCTCTTTTCCAGTTGCAACTACAGTTTTCCCCCTCTGATAGGGACAGGGGAGTGATGTGTTTTCTTCATGTTTTCAACCTGCACAATTTTGATCTTGGTTTTTTTTTTGGGGGTTTTTTTTTTTTTTTGTCAAATGGTGTCTGAAGCTTCTTCTGTCCTTGTTTTGGAACACAGGTAAATTGAAATCACCAATTCACACTGACAACTGGGAAAAACACACAAATAATTCAATTCCTCTGTTTATTTTTTAATAGAAACAAACAATTTCAGATTTATTTATTTTTTTAAAGTAGAGAAGCATTGTCCATGTAAAGGCTTGTTTTGGGAAGGCAGAAAAGAGCCATGATCTGGTGGAGGGTGCGGGGCTGGAATGGGCAGTTTTCCAGCTGGGGCTAGTGCTGGTTAAGCTGGAAATCTTTTTTGAGCAAGCTTCCCAGTAAACTCAAATCGACCATTGATACCAATACAAATTTTTTGCGACTGAAGTCTGGAGCTCGTGGGGCCTCTTCTGCACTAGTTCATGGGTGTGTTTGGTGTCAAGTGTCACTGAATCTACTGAATACTTTTCTCAAGCTTATCTTTGATTACAAGAAATAAAACAAGTTACTAGGGTCTGACAGTTCCTGACCTTTGCTCATGCAAATATACAAATACACAACTACACATCAATCCTAACCACAAGGCTTTGGAGGCTGATTTTGGAGAAAACAAGTCGAAGGCAGCTGCCTGAAGCCACACCGCACCCACCCTCGCCACACCGGGAGCTATATGGCACTTACAAGGAACCAGGAGAGTTTCCAAGGCTTCCTTGGAGGAGCCACAGTCCAGGATTTTGTCATCACTTTCCCCCTTCTACCATCCCCACTTTAGGAAAGTCCATTCAGACACCCTGGCAGGTTGGCTCTTTGCAGGCAAGTGGTGCTTAAACCCTCTCAATCCTCATCCTAAACAGCTCTGCAAGACTTACAGACGTGATTTGCAGCCTTGGCATAGATGCAATATGTCCCCACTTGTGTGCGTGCATATGAGAGTGAAAGATTTCATCTACTAGTCTACTTAAACACAGATTTATTTTATTACTGAAAGTGAGCAACTTCCATTGAATCTCCTGGAAATGATGTCAGGGTCAGCTTTCTTCCAAGTGTACTTGAGCTGCTTAACTGACTTGTCCACTCCATTCAATACACAGCTTATTTAACATTTTATATACATTATGCCTCCATGAGTGATCCTGCAGTGACCACCAGACATGGAAGCTAATAATCAGTTATTCAAAAACGTTCAAATCCTTCTCCCACGGCTGCAGTTTTGCCATTGATGCAATGAGTGGGAGTTTTGAACCCAAGTGTGACAAGCACGACCTCAACGAAACTGTAAGTCTCCTTAGCAAATAAAAACAGACTGGGAGGAGACTTGTAAAAGGCCTATCGAATGGAAATGTCCATGTGTCTTCAGATCTACTTGACTTGTCTAACGCTGAGACAGAGAAGAGGAACCAGGAGTATCTGCAGTTGAGAAAGGAGGATGCACACAGGACTGAAAACAGCTGCAGACATTAAAGGCTCTGCTGATGGTTGTTGGGGTTTTTTTTGTGCTACAGCAACTGTAAAGCTGCACCTCTTTTTATTTTGTTTTCCTCTTTCCCTCCTCTCCCGAAGAACAGCAGCAACAATCAGTTTTGCTGAGCTGTTTCAGCAGACCGTTCCTAACTCCCCTCCACTCCAGGAGCTGCGCTGCTGCTGCGGGGTGACCACCAGTGTTGTTCTAGACGGCAAATACAGCTGCTAGGCGTTTGTATTTTCATTTACAAACACAAGAACAAATCCATTGTGGACCTACTACCTCACACTTTAAAGAGGACTTTTCTAAGTGTGTGGATCTGTTTGGACCAGATGAAAAAGAAAGCTATGGATGAGAAGGAAAATGAAAACAATACCAACAACAACAATAAAAAAAACAGTTCTATTTATGAAATCATACTATTTAAATACCAAAATACAGACTACTGGTAAAGTCCCTTACAATAGATGCCCACTCAGTGAGATCATAACTAGTGACAGGTGAACTGAAAAAGTTTGGAAAAATTGAGAAAAATAAGAAACAGGTCAGAGAATCTTGTGGGGTAGATGTTCCCCTTTACATTTCTACTATCTCTTGATTTCATTTCAGCTGGAAATAAATACTGCTGAAAATCTGCCGTGTTCAAGCCCAGAAGAACCCATGAATACAAGGGTACACGAAACATGAAAAAGGTGTAGGTTTTGTCTTGTTTTATTCTGGTTTTAAACTGAGGGGATCCGGTTCTAAAGATCTCATGCCAAAACTGCACTAACTTTTCCCTGGATCCAAACCAGTTCATCTATGACTAGTCATGATATTTTAATATAGAGTTCCTCATTTACATAAAATAGGTCACAAGTGTTTAAACAAGTAAATTAGAAAAAAAATCAGTTGTATTTGAAGTCAGAAATTGGTAGAAAACACAGACTTTTTAAAAAAATTATTTTTTAATAAATTTGGCAGAGGATCATGTTGAAATGCAAATTTATTACCAAGAAAAGTTCAGAAAGCTAATAATAAAAATGTTTACAAAAAACCGAAACTGTAAAAATGTGAGTGTGCTCACTGGAACTCAAACCCCAGATAAAACAAGAATTATTTTTTTTCCTTTTTTTGAGGGGAGGGAAGAGGGGAGAGAGGAACTGTTTTCCAGAAACAATAATTTCTTAGCTCTTCATGAGTCCCAGCCCTCCCTTGCAGTCATGCTAAAGAGCACAGCAGGGCCCGAGAAGTTTACATAGAGAACGCTTCAATGAGGTTGTTGCATATGTGCGAGACATTTTCACTTGGTACATGGAAGCGACTGATTTGAATGGCACAGTTTATGTGGAACTGGGGCTGGGTTCTAGTTCTCTAGTAGTTGTACTTTGAAAGGTGTAGTATTAGCCCTCTGGTTCTTCTCGCAAAGTCACTCTCCACAAAGTGGGAGATGGCTAAATACCCAGCTGACTTGCTGGAGACATCTTTGATGTAGCCAAACCATTTTTTTTCCCTAACTAAAGCTTGTCTCAGCTCTATAGCACGAAAGTGATGTGCAAACTATATCTCAAATGCAGTTGTATGACAATGTGTATACATATATATAAAAAAAAATATATATCAAGCATCAGTGTTTCATCTGCACTCACAGAAACCATTAATTTATACCCTCCCCAACCTGCTACTCCCTCTTCACCCAGACAAGTGTGCCTGTTTACTGCAGACACTAATTGTAATTCAAAAATGAGAGTCCAAGCTGAAGTCCACTAAGAGAGTTATCTTTGATTACATTTCCTTGCCTTTGATGGTTAAAGGCTATTAGAAAAAATAAATTAGCTGTATGCATGTTTCTTTATTTTGGGCACATTTGATGACACTCACTGGCTCACAAAATTTCTCCAGTGACCTTTGGATGGCTGTTGCCACTGGCCCAGCAGGTGACATTAGATGTTTGCCATCTCCAGCTGTGGAAAAGTTTCATTTATAACTCTCATAATACAGCAACCAGAAAAAGAAAACAAAAGCAATCCTGCCACGGCTGGTTTTGTTGCTGCAACTCAGCTATCTGATGTAAAAATGTGTACAAATTCAAACTATAAAGATTTCAAACGTTATAGATGCCGCCACTTTTTCCTTTCCTTTTTGAAATTATTTTGGTCCATCTCTTTTAAATCACCACTTTTCTGTTAAAGGAAAACCAACAAGCTGTTTGTGCTTCTGTGGCCAGTTAGCCCATGGGACAAGAAAAAAATAAAATAAAACTACTGTGTAGGAATGTTAAGAACTGGATATGTTCCTGTTTAAATTACAAACTCTGCCCTGACAGCAGAATAAATAGATACAAACTCTGCTTTTATCAAGCATTTCCTCTAAATATCTTTGGATAGCCTAACTGTGGTATCATAAGAACAAAAAAAACCCTCTCCCTCTAATGCAATGCCCACAAGAAAAGGCTGCGTTTCGCCGGAGAACCTGTTCCCAGCACAACCTGCTCAAGTGAAAAAAAAAAGAAAGGTGCTTGCCCATGTTTTGGACAGTCTTTTGGGAGCAATTCCCCATGGAAACATCCACCTGGCCCACACGAAGCAGAACCCCCATTCCTACGCTCCTTGTAGTGGTTTCTCTTCACTCCCCAGTCTAACCTGGAACAGTACGCAATTCCATTTCAGTGTTACATGTTTCCTTTGCTTTAACCTAAAATCTCAAAAATCCTGTTTCTTCAGCAGATAAGATTCATAAGCCTCATAAGTATGTCTGCCACACTTCACCCCCCCTAAAAAGAAATTAAAATCATGGTTTAACCCAATGATGGGCAAGGAGACTGGGGGCCCTACGTCCACTGCTGCTATTTAGCAACATGGGACAAGGGACTTAGTCCTTTTGTCTGCTCCCCCAACAGTAACCAAACACCCAACAACCCCCCAATAAATAAATAAAGCAAATCCTGGTTACCGAACTTGGCAAAGCATTTTTGAGATACATGGATGAAAAACACCCGTTTGCTGAGTGATATTATTATATTCATTACTATTATTGTTAACAACGTGTCTGTTATAAATGTTACAACAGGTGTAGGTGAACGGTTTTGTTCCTCCTGTCGGGGATGACCTGATTTGTGTTCACCTTTGGACAGTCAGAGTCCACAAGGGATTCTTTTATTTTTCTGCCTGAAACCAGATTCCAATAATTACCAATGCAAACAAATGAGCAAGCGAATGCCTGTAGCCCCAAGAGGGCAGGTGCTGCTCTTCCCCACTCGGCTCCAGGGCACTCACCCCTGCTGCTCCCCCCATTCCCCCCCAGCTTGCAGAATTCAAATTTACACCAGTGCCACCACAATAAAATACGCTTAGCTGCAAAACTCAGGAGCAGGTACTCAACCTCCCAGCTCATGCACAAACTGCAGGCATTTCACGTAAGTTAAAAAAAAAAAAAAAAANACGAACGGATTTTAAGAAAAAAAAAAAAAAAAAAAAAAAAAGGAAAAAAACCAAAACCCAACACCTGAAAACCTAGGAAAAAAAAAAAAAAAAAAAAAAAAAAAAAAAAAAAAAAAAGAAACATGCCAAATCCTGCAAACACCTTCCTGAAGTCCTCCTCTTGTCTGTGTGACAGGGTCCCATGCTTGGGAGAGACAGCCACAAGGCTTTTCACACCCAACTTCTCTGCCTCCCCTGCAAACTCTCTGCTCCAGCTGCCCGGCTGTATCTTTATTCAGGGGCTGTGCTAAACATAACTCTACCCTTTCCCTAATGTGACCCTGAAGTCTGTCGTTTACCACAATTGAACCAGAGGGTGGAAATACTACACCTTTGAAAATTCTCTTGAAACAGTGTTTTTTTTTAATCATCTCTCTCAACAGAGCTCCTTTTGTGTGTTCTGTAGGTTACCCTGCTCCCAACCATACCAGCACCTAAAATTGCTTTCTGAGACTTGAATGTATTGCTGGCAAGACAATCAATTCAAGTGGTAAGGTGTATAATATTTAGAGATAAAGATATATATATTTAAAAAAACCCAATACTAGTAAATTCCTGTAATATGTCTAGTCTGATATGAAAGCTCTCCCTCTACAGAGAGACATCTGCTGTGATTACATTACAAAATATTAAAAAAAAAACACACACAAAAAATAACTTTCTCTGTGAGAAATAAAAATAAATCCTAGTGCAAATATAAAGCTCTGTAAACCTGGTCCTATGAGAATCTATGGTTAGTAAACGGCAGTTAAAGCAGGTTTATCCTCTCACAGAGAGAGCTCACATCATGGTTTCCACAATGATATGAGTTGGCTTGATCAATCCGCCATTCGAAGTTCCATTGGGGCAGAAGGGGGTGCCGCTCTCTGTTTCTTTGGACCATCGATTCACTTCCTTGGGGGCAGCCACTGCTTTTATCCTCTGAAAGAAAGATGAAAAGTGAAGGTGAGAAGACCAAGCGGCCCCTGCATCTCCACGTGCAGGATGGAGGACGTGGCCATCCAAGGATGGGGACGGTGGCCATCAGAGACGTGCATATGCTGCGTGGGTCTGCAAGGACGTGGAGACCCGGGCTGCAGAGCACCGCCTTTGACTTTTGCTCAGCTGCAGAGCCTGATTTGACGCAGGCAAGTCAGACACGAGAGAGCATTCACGGCATTATCCAGCATCCTGCACGCTGGGCTTTCAGCGCTGCAGCTGCTGCTCAAATTACGTGTGTTCTCCTTCCTCATTTAGAAACAACTATGCCTTTTAGCCCAGCCGTTCATTGCCAAGTGGCAACTTCTCTCCTACATCTCAGTTCACAAAGGAAGAAATAAATGGCATCTGACCACTGTTTACTCTCTTTCCTTTCCTAACATGGTCTTTGTGAAGTGTTTTGGCTACTTTTAGACTTGTCTCTCAATGGATGGTGACAATGTAGGCAGGAAAATAAACACTCATGAAAATGCTCTGGCCACAGCTGAAAAAGACCATTAACACTTGGAGGAAAACAAATGCAAGTGTTTGTGCTCTGGGAAATGTTTTTTTTTTAATTCTATTCTTTCTTTTTTCCTAAGCCAAAGTGTCCCACTTTCTCCTCCAAGAATACCCTGGGCTGCATTTAAGACCGTCTCATTAGGCAAAAACAAAACTAATCTGAAACCTTAGAAGAGAATGGTTACGTTTCATGCTTGCCTAGTCTCTAAAAACTTTCCACTGGAAGAAAAACAAACCAGGGGAACCTGTGCTGAACTGCAAAGGGTAAGAGATCGCCTGCAAATTCAAACCCGAGAGAACCCGCACTGTTAAGTTTGAATCTGACCCAGTTTCCCCAAGATCAGGGCAATCTGGATCCAGTGTAAGTGTTTTGATTTGATTCATTAGAAATAATAATAAAAAAAGAACACAACAAAAAAAGCTAAAAAGTGAAGCCCACTGGCAGGAAGGTTTGCCTTTAATCCAGTCTCCCAGAGTGAAGGCCATGCCTGAGAGCCACACAGTCCACAGGTGGATCCAAATTTCCCTGAAATTCAATAAGCTCTTAGACAGCTGGGCTTGATGCAGGTCAGTCTGTCTGTCTGTCTCTCTCTCTTTTTCTCTTATTTCCTCAGTGCTTTGTAGGATAGTGCTTCCTTGTCCCCATGGGCTGGAGAAGAGAGATCTGGCACTCGGAAGTACCCCAGTCCTTGAGCACTTGTCTGCACATGGTGGCAATGATTTGCCAAGCTAGAAACTGCAGACATGGGATGCAAGTAAAATCACCTGGTGTTTGTCTGAGGACAGAAGGCTGTATGTTTGTTCTGTTTCTACTGTTTGCCCAAAGGACAGGTGATCTTTAACAGTCTTATTTGCATTCACTGCAGGAGAGGCACCCAACTTTGCCCTACCTGGATAAGGTGGCAGCTTTCCAAGCATTGTGCTCATTTTGTAAAAAACACAGCATGTTACAGCTCCCTTTCTCCTCTAGACAGACAACTGGTTGCTCTTACCTCAATAAGCGATCCATCTGACTGTATGATGCGGATGACCATCACCATAGGGATGCAGATCATGGAGGAAAGGGCAAGAACCCAGCCCAAGCCAATTGCCCAGTCTGGGTATGTGTAGACCTTGTTGTAGGTCAGTGGTTTGTACTTGGCCAAAGAAAAGATAAAGCACCCCTGTGAATGAGAAAGGAAAACAAAATGAGGCTGAAATAATGCTGAAAGCAGTACGGCTCTGGTGCTACCACTGGCCCTAAGGAAGACAGGCAGTGAAAGGCAGAGCTGATGGATGCCATATGTATTTTAAACCAATGGAGGAATTGTTATTCCATTTAACTTACTGAAAGAGCATCTGCTTATAGGTAAACTGTTGCTTGACAATAGGATGTCAAGCAATGGTGCTGAACAGCTGGATTATGTTGCCTGTTCCTTTTCAGAGCTCAAATACTTGCTGTACATTGCAAGGAGCTTACTGTGGTGTTCTTCAGGCTGAGTGTCAGCCTCAGACTGCTCAAGCCTTTTTGTTAAAATGTCCTAGTAGTCCTATCACTTCAAGCAGAGACTGCTCTTTGGAGAATGAGTTTTCTGTGTCATGAATGTAATATTTTGCCAATCCTAAGAAAAAAAACACTCAAGCATAGACAACTGCAATTTGTGCAGGCACAGCAGAGAGCTGTCACATTAACAGCTAACATCTGAGAAGACGATGTCTTTGAGGGGTATGTTCAAGCCACCAGCAGCTCTTTACAAATTGGTCTCTGAATGCAACAGCCTTCACTTGAAGGAAGCAGTAAGAGGCGGCTCAAAGCTGCTACGTGGAAAACTTGGAAGAGCCTGGGTCAGTACTCACCACGCAAAGAACTGGTGTGATCACAATCCAGCTCCATTTCATCCAGGGACCAGGTCTGTATCCAATCATATCCTCAATGGCATCATAAATATTATCAGCGCCTGTAACAGACAGTGAGTGCATCTATCAGAATCGAGCATATAAAAGCCATGTAAGAGCTGTAGAATTACAGCTGCTTTCCTAGCCCCCCCCAAGAGGTATTTACAAGGAAGATAAGGGTGTCAAACATATCGTTCAAATGCTTCCCATGACTGTGAATTTCAAGATGATTTTCTCCTTGAGAAGCTCAAAGGTTGGGGGACTCCCTCATCCTATACACTCCTCATTACTTAGAAACAGGAGTGCAATGCTAATCCCTCCTGCCCACTCCTCTCCCCAGGCTCTCACTGATCTTGCCAGGGGGATCACCATGGGAAAGACCCAACAGCAAATGGCACGCCCTGCTTCTACAGAAATTTGACTGATGCAAAATGTTCTTGTTTGTTTTGCTTTCCTAAGGAGACAGAGTACATGAAGAATCAGGGAAATGACCAGTCCAAAGCAGCAAACATCTTCTGGTCATTCCTCGGCTGCCGTCTCAGGCAGCTACACAGGCTACTGTCAGACCTTGGTATTCAGCATCGCCTAAAAAATAATGGGACAGAATACGCTTTTCTGTCAGCTTTCTTTTTCTATTTCTTATTTGGTTGGCTTGCCCCTTGCAGACATTGCAGCTCTGAAAGGAAATTCTCTGAGACAAACAGAAAGTTTCACGGCTGGCCAAACTTTCAACTCTCCTCCCTAAACTTAACACATGTAAATGCTTAATTGTGTCTTTATTAATTAGCAATGAAAAAATACTCATTTTTGTGTGGAAAAACACTGGAGGTTGGCTTCATCCCAGATGCAAATTTGTCTCCAAGAGGTCAGTATGAATTTATATTAATGGCATGTGTCTGTTGCTGGGAAGAAGATTCTGGGGTGGCTGATGATTAAATGTTTGGCTAGCAAAATTGTCACTGACTCATCAAAAGGTATCAGATGAAAGGATTCTTACTTACCATAAACCCAGGCTACAGCAATACATTCAAAGAATGCAACCCACAAAAGGCATACACCACTAGCTGCATAGTAGTCAAAGAGTTGAAAAACATACATGCCACCCTGTAAAAGAGAGAAACAATGGATTACAATCCAACAGGAAAAAACCTGAATACTTCAGGCTCAGCTCCCAGTAACATCTACCGACATGCCTTAATGATTGCTCTCTAACAAGAAGAAGTATCAAGCAAGTTGGTAAGGTAAATATTTAGCATTACCTTCCCCAGGGAATATGCATGTTTACTACATGCATCCAAACAAGACGACGATTAAACAAAATTAAGCCACTTAGTATAATCTCCTGAGACACTTAAATCTTTCCTTCTTAGAAGTATTTTAGGATGGGCATTTATAGAAACAAATGATGTAAAGAAATAACAGGTCGTCTCCTAACATTAATGCCTCCAAAATACTAAAAATGGAAGTAATTTCTTCAGGGGGATTTTCAATTATGACTTCAATGGAAGGACTTTTTTCATGAGAATAGTTAATTTTTTTCTTTCTAACTTTATTTATACTATGCTGTTAGACTCTTTGCTCTCACTACACTGAACTGTATATATCTGCACTTTTACTTGAAAAACTATGTTTGTTAGGCACCTCGGGTGCAGGTGCTATTTTAATTCCCACAATCGTGCTCTTCCAGTTGTTTTTAAAATCTGGCTTGAATTTTGTTTTGGAGATAAGTATCACAACAGTGCAGCCACTGGAACATATTCCTGTCTTGTTTATACTAGAATAAATTCAGGGATATTTCATACAAATCTGTGTAACTAAGATAAAAATCTCTTTCCCTGCATGCACTGGATGGATTCTTAATCTGCTCTGCTGAAGGTTCCCAATGCATTTCATCATTTGGAGCCAGATGTTATTATTCATACTCATGCTGATTAGTACCTGAGATCAGATTGAATTTAATAAGATTTCATTTCTCTGTTCCTCTTACTGAAAATGGGGGGATATATAGCTCTCTTTCAGATCTAGGGATGAAAGATGCTCTGTAGATCTAAAGATCACTGCTCCTCTGAGTGGCTAATTTCATGCAGTTTCATGCATAGCTAAAATTAGTCAAAAAATTGGCTACTTACCTCAGTCACCATAGTTAGTCCCAGAAGATAGCTAAGGAAACATACTATAGCGATGAAGATTTCCCGTCGGTAACCCTTCCTTAGGAAGGATGGGTGCAGATCAACTAATGACGTGATCTGTCCTTCAACTTCAACAAACTAAAGGGGAAAAACAATAACAAAGAAACGTGACTTGAAAATTACCTGCCATGCATTTTATCTGGGCTCATACTTAAACAAAGGCTCCACAGCAACAGCACGACTGCACTCTGTTGCAAAATGCTGCTCTGAATAAATAAATCGGAAGCCATTCCATTGTAACCCAGAGGTTGAAGCGTGGGGGCAGTTTTCAGGTTGGAACAAGCTTTCAGAATTGCCACTCATTTCCTAGCAGCCGTACGAACTACCAAAGGGGCTCTGAAAATGCAAGCCATAAGGATAAAGAACTTAATTTGATGACAGCCATTATGTGGCATTTATGTTGTAGCTGTTCCAGAAGACGTATGCTAGAAAAGAGGCAGAGAGGAAGCACCCAAAAAAAGCTTAAGCTAGAACAGTACCTCCCGGTCTTTTTTTGATGTGCCAGAAAACCTCACAGGTACTGGTTAGGTTAATTCCACAATTGGGTAGAATTCTACTCTTGGGTCTGCTAGTGAAAAATCCAGCCAAGGGAAAGCAGACTTTGATGTGAAATAGCAGCACTTCTTGACTGAACTTGTCTTTTCTGAACCTGTGAGCAGAGTACCTCTGACTGAGACTCTGAGGGTACTTCTGCAGCCAGAACGGAGCTGTAGATACAGTTCCCATACAAAGATTTGGTAAACCATTTGCATGTGTAGACCAAAAATGAAGCTCTGAATACAGGAGCTAAAAATCTTATCTAGCTTCATGATAACTGTATTTCTACTTATTTGCCAGTGGAAAACTGCATGTAAGATGTGTATGTAACTTGAGTTAACCAAATAACCCAAATTGGATTTGAACGAGAGTCTGAAGTTAATCGAAAAAGAGATGCATTTCACCCATGGAGAAAAGCGACTACTGAACTGCGCCCAAACAAACTGGAAGAAGGGATCATTCAGCTGATCTGGACTTTCAGCCTGGCAAGGTACAAAAGCACCGAGTTCACTGAAAACATGAGGATACCATGAAGAGCCAAGGCTGCCTGTGTAGAAATGATCTTCACTTGAAGTGGATATATCATCTCATAACTAATGAGTTATCACGGGGAGTCTATGAAAAGCTACCTTTTCCTACCCAGTATCTACATCGCTCTTACAGTGCCCAGAAGTGCCCTGTAACAACTCTACCCTCTTTGACCCCCAGCTGAAGCTCCATTTTGGAAATACAAACCGTCCTGCAAACATGCCACCAGATTTTGTTGCCTCCTGTCTCGTTACTCTGACTTCTGTAAAACTGGTTTTCTTTTTAAATGCAACCCTTTCCTTTGGGCTGATTTGATCTTAAACTGCTCTGGCATTCCAGAAACCTGCTTGACTGCACTCCAAAAAACCAGAGGGGTGGAGGAGAGAAATTAAGCGCTCCAATTAGTTTTAATCATTCTATGCAGTGAGGAGCTTTTTAAAATTACTAGACAGCTTCCAATTTGCATAAGCACAGGGTTGTTGAACCACGGCATTGGGCACTTTTACATTTACTTTGGAATGACTGAAAGTTGCTCACTAGAGTTCAAAGATTAAGCCGTAAAGAGGAATTTAGGGCAAATGGAATATAAAAAAACCTAAGAGATTAAGTACACAACAACGGGTAAAAATCCATTTACAGATCTCTCCTCATACAAGACAGCATTTGATGGCTAAATGAACATTTTATCCTTACCAAATGGGTTTTTATAATCTTAGTGACTTTCCATTTGAGTGTAGAAAGCTGCCTGTTGCCCTGAAAAGCAGCAATTTTGAATGTGTAGTTACTGCATAATCCCTGGTCACCCATGGTTCCTTGTAAGTGGACTGTCTAGAAATGATTTACAGGTTCTTTTGTGGTATTTAGTCCAACATTCCTATAAGCAACCACTGGGAAAAATAACCCAACTTCTTGGACTGAATTTTTTTTATGTTTTTTAATGCTCAATAATTAATAGCAACATGTGCTGCAAAATTAGTACAGCTGAAACCTGATACACTTTCTGGCCTGTTTGGAGGTATTGAATGTGCACTGGTGAGGTGAAAGTCAGCAGGATCCCACATTGCTCAGCACCTCTGAGCCCAAGGCCACCAAAAAGGCTGTGGTGCTGTCCTCTGACTGTTCACAAAGCCACCCTGGATGTACTGTATGAAACATTTTGTGCTTTTTGTGCCTCACAATGGCTTTGCTTTTCCTTTTTGGCACTTGGCAACTATCAAAGCCTGTATCCCTCATAGTTATTAATTCTTACAAAGTGTTTTAATGATGGTGTATACACACTGCAGGTGATCACAATGGCACAATGTACTCTGTGGAACAGACTGCTGCAGTCTTTTATGTTTCAAAATGATTAAGCTCTTCTCCAAAGTAGGAAAATGTTGCACCATGACCAAAATGGTGGTATTCTGCAGCCGGACTGGGACTGATACTTAGGTTAGGGGGTATTGCCCTGGTCTTGTGGACTCCATTAACTCCTGATGACAAAGACTTACTGAGCAGCATCATGCTATGAATTGACAGTCATAGATTCATCAAATTCAACTAAAAAGCAACCCAGATGAACTCCTCTTAAGCAGCATTAAAAGAACTCTCTTCTTAACTCATGCTTGTAAAACCAGGTTTTCTCAGTCAGCAGCACTGAGACAATAAGCCACGCATCTCTTTCTTACCCATCATACTAACCTGGCTATCCAGTCCAAGCAACAGAAGCATAATAAAAAAAAGGATTGCCCAAAAGGTGGGCAGCGGCATCATGGACACAGCTTTTGGGTAGGCAATAAAGGCCAGGCCTGGACCTAGAGAAAGAGAAAATAGGAAAGGGGGAAGGGAAGGGAAGAGAAATAGTAAGTACCAGCTCTTTGGTAAAGGTAGCCACACTCAAATGCAGGAATGCCTGGTTCCGTTCAGATAAATCCAAACGCGGCTGGAAATACCAGAAGTGAAACAGTTTGGCTCTTTTATCTGAAATCGAAGCACGCATGACTACAGAAGAAACCACAGGCAAACCCCCAAGGCCATTGCTAACAGATCACCAGTTTTAACATCTGTCTCAAACATGCCAATAATGGAGGTGGTCCTACACCTGCCCTGCTCGGACACTGGACAGTATTGGGGCCAGGGGGAGAAGGGATGACCCAGGGGAATGGCAGAATCCCACTGCTAGCCCACACGGTCACGATGAAGATGATGATGATGAAACTCTTTTGCATGCAGGGAAGGGACTCTACTCCAAACACTCCCTGGGATCTTTGCTAATACAACCACTGCCTCCCTCTATATGCAACCTCCAAACCCAGCATGGCTTTTCTAGAGCGGGTTTGCACTCCAGTAGTCTGCTCCTTTGCTTCTGCAAACCCTCACCGCTGCACTGAAGTGATTAGGCTGGCCCTAGTTATATCAGCTGTGGTCCCTGGAAAAAAATGCCTTCTGCTGTTAGGAATTGCTGGGGTGTAAAAATCACTCTGTGTAAAATCGCTTCTCCATGCTGTCATATCACCTGCCCCTATCTGGCCAGCCTAGGCAGACCTGCCACGGTGATGCTGAATATGACCAACATCATCCCCAAGTGCAGGACGGATTGCAACAGCCTGGGAGCACCAGTGGGGCTGGTGAGAAGTGCCCCGCTTCTCTGCTCGGGAAACCAAAGCCTTGTGTGCAAGGGCTCATCAGTAGACTGGGTCTTATCTGAGCCGTGGACCAGACGGCATCTCACTCATACCCACACACCGCGCATACGTGCAGTGCTCTCGCACGCTGATCTGCAAAGGCGCTCTCACCTGAGCCAGGTGCTATCAGCTATCGCTTATGAGAGCTTTTGTCGAGAGGGAAAGAGCCCTCTCCAAGTGGGAGACAGGAACACTGGGTAGCCGGCATTGACGGCAGGGTCTCAAAGTGGCCATAGAAATTTAGTGAAGGTGACAAAAAATTCTGAGGGCAGAGTTAAATTCAGAGTAAACCCAGAATGCCTGGCTTATCTGCTTGTTTGTTTTAAGGAGCCTCAAAATGCAGCATTTTCCAGGATTTTGAAGTGGATTCAAATAGTTTTCAATAGGAAAAGGAATTGTTTTAAACCGCTGCAGTGCGGGGACAGAAATCTTATCTCTCATCTGTACAGAAAAATCTCTAACACTGCTCTTCCTACCTCCCACTTTTTCTTTCCAACAAGAAAGATGGAAAAAGAAGCAAGAGAAAGAGGTAAAAAAAAGATGACTTTTTTTCAAACTAAAGAAACTTTAAGTCACTCAAAATACCTGAATAGAAATGAATACAAATTAGCCAACAATTGAGCAACTAATTTTATTTAAGATTTCATACGACAGAAGATACCAAAAAATTGGTGAATGTCTCAAATTTTGGAGGGCTTTGCTTTTTTCCCCCTAATTCAGCGGATACAGTAGATCTTCCCTGAGGGAGAACTGCTACCAGATGGTATTTGCAGCTGATCTGTGCAATTGATGAGACAGATGTAAAACTGCTCTCCTCAAAACCTGCTGCAATTCTGTATGCTTTGGCCAGTGAAATTGTCCTTGCACTGTGATACAGTCTAATACCAAGTGCCCTAGGCCCTGTACTAGTTTTGATTTTCCTGGGAAACTAAGTGTTGAAATATAAAGAGAAAAGTCCATGTGCAATAAAATGTTCCTGGCATCCCCTTGACTGAACATAAATAATCTAAAAATCATATTTAATTTGAAACTGTTGCTCTGAAGGGTGTTTTGCAAAAGTGAAGCACTTGTGGCTGCTATTAAGAGCTAATTAGGACTGCCACAATCCCAGTCCAAAGCATAGTGCTGCTCCTCTCTGCAGAGGCAGAGACTGGACAGGCATTAGGAAGGTCAAGGCACTACAGTCAGGCCTACTTAATCTGAACTTGGTTGCAAATGGGATTTAAAAACAACAACAGGAAAAAAAAAAAAAACAAAACCAAAAAACCCCCCCAAAAAAACAAACCAAAAAAACCCAACCCCCAAAACAACAGGCAACTTTTGTGCTGTTTTAACACTGCTACAAATTGCACAGGTGGTACAGTATTTCTTCCAAACAGAGACACAGCACAGATTAGACAGAACTCACTATGGCTTTGTTGAGCCTCCACTGCTTTCCTCTCTCCCTTTAAAAATATTTCTGAAAAAAAATCAAATGCTATTTATCAAAAGCCTCCTTTCACTGGGAAGTCAAAGGGGTCTAATGTAAATGTCGTGTAAGTTTAAGCCAGTGAAAGCTGGCAGCAGTGACCAGTGCTTTAAGCGGGAGCCACCCCTCGCTGGCGAGGGTGTCCCAGAACAATGCACCAAGGCTGAATTTGGCACAGGTAAAAAATGTGGCCATGAGATTCTGCTGTCAGCAAATTTGATGATGTTCCCCTGGCTTGCAGGAGGGCAAACAAGAAAACAAATGGTGTCATGCAGGAGGGATTTAACTCACTGGGCAGAGATGGGGGAGAGCAGGAAGTCTTGGCCCCATGGACAACGTCCTCTCCCTGGCGCTATGACCAAGCGGCAGTGACTCTCCTCACCTTTTTCCTGACCCAGGGAAGTGGTTCTGATCTTACATCTTAAGAAATCAAAAAAGACAAGGCCAAAAAAAGAGGCCCAAGCACCAGGCTGAATGTCCCTGTGCTGAAAAGTCAGCAGTGGGGCAGCAAGTGCTTCCCCATGGCCCTGCGCAGGTCCTGGGATGCTCATCCCAGAGGGACCAAACAGTCTCCAGTGGTTCTGCGTTTGATCTGCTGAGAAAGGCAGCAAGGGAATCCATAGGAAGTGGTTTGGATAATTTTGGTAATGCTTACTATCATGTAAAAATGTCCCTTAAGATTTAGCTGAAGACCAGCCAGTGATGATGGGCAACCCACTGAACTGTGAGTTGGTTGCAATCTCTGGGCATTAGCGACTAGGTCTGAAATCAAATAAAATAGAAAACCTGAAGGAATTGACAACAAAATATGCAAGAAACCAAAAACCAAGCTCAGAAGCTAATCAGAGCCCTTGTTGTTTCTATAATAAGCTACAAAATTCCTCCTTTAAAAAAAAATGGGTTTTGAGCCATTGATGAAAAAATGCTA
Source organism: Aramus guarauna (assembly GCA_013400195.1). Taxonomy (NCBI): domain Eukaryota; kingdom Metazoa; phylum Chordata; class Aves; order Gruiformes; family Aramidae; genus Aramus; species Aramus guarauna. The sequence continues at coordinate 311,173 of VXBL01003516.1, forward strand.
TGTAAACACTAAGTCTGTTAGTTAATTTGTATTTAAACATTACTTAACAACCCAGTGTTACTATAAAATTGTTTAATTCTAAAAATGTCAAGCACAGAATATAAGTGTGTGTTTATCAGCGATTTAATAATAAAAATTAGAATAAATATTGACCAGATAAAAACCTAATGGGGAAATACTTTAAAATGCTATTCTTGGAATTGATCCACCTACATATTAAAAAAAATAGGGCTATTTATGATTCATTCAATAGGATTATTCCCTTGCTTCCTGTTTTCAAACAAAGCAATCAACCTCCAATCAAAATAAGCATTATGGCCAAGACCATTAAGTAATTGCACTTGCGAGAGTTATGCCAATTGCAGCCACCCAAGAATCCAGCGGTGCCACCAATGTCATTAGTTTCTCATTAGCCCTTGTCAAGAGAGATATTTTTCTTAAAGACTTAACTGCCAGAGCCACGTGATTAGAAGATATATTGACTTTTTCTTTTCAATGCATGTTTGCAGAGGAAAGCTTTCAAATACTATGCAGGTGAATTAAAATTGCTCAAAAAAACCCAGAAAGAAATGCCAAAAGTGCACTCAGGTGACACTATTACTTGAATCTGATTAGCTTTAAGCCTCATGGCTGTCAAAGCCTGACTCATTGTTTTTGAATGGTAATTCCCATCTAATCTGTCTGTTCTACATGAAAACACATGGTTACACCTGCCCTCATGGACAAGACATGCACAGAGGGGAAAAAATGTTGTCTGTTTTGTCTGAGATACATTCACATGCTATAAGGATTTAACCTTCTTCAGCTGCAAGTGCGTGGCTGAGTGTTAATGGGAAGAACATTTCTGAAATATGGGAGGAACCTAAGTGGACATCCAGTTTCAAAATGGACTTCTCACAGTTCTATCAACCTCACTCCAAAGCTACAGAGAACAAATGCAGGATTGCAGTAACTAGAGTTCCTGTGGATGAAATGGTCCACAGAACCCAGGAGAAGGAGTTCTCCAACTGCTCTTGCCTTTCAGTGAGACTTGGGAATATATGCATGTATGTCCCTTCAAAAGGTCAAGGTAATATTCCCACTGCAGTGCTCTGCTGTGAGCAAGTAAAACTAAGCTATGAAAAATACATAAACACTGGTTATTTGCATTTGAATGAAAATAAAGGTAGTCTGAAAAGAAGGATGGAATAAATTTTTGAATCAATGACATTCTGGACCCTAGATAATGGTGTGGTTACTTTAATCTCAACTCAAATGGATTAGCATACTCTAGGAAATACGTTCACTGCCCTGTTAATCAAGATAAACAACACAATCCCACCTAACCCTCACTGCTCTAGATGAAAGCCCAAATCAACAATGTGCTTATTTTTCTGGAGATTATGGGAAATCTTGTTCTGTTTTTATTGCTTAGATGTTAGCTGATTGAGTCTGCAGAACTTTGCTCACACGCTAGGCGGCAGTGCCCACCACCACTGCCACCAATACCATCGTACCTGACTCTGCCACATCAGCAATGTTCACCCCTTGCTCTTGTGCCATGAAGCCCAGGACGGAAAAAATTGCGAAGCCAGACACAAAACTGGTACCACTGTTCAGGCATCCCAGCAGCAAACAGTCCCTAAGTCACACATATGTCATGGAGCAAGTTAATTAAAAAAAAATTAACCCATTGTCCCTACTTTATTTACATCATTTAGCTAAAACACTAAACCCCCTTGGATGGAAACTTGCCTATAGCAGTTGTATTTGTACTTGTTGTAGCTCCCCAGGGAAGTCATTGCTCCTAAGCAGATTGCATATGAGAAGAAGATTTGTGTCCCTGCATCTATCCAGACCTAAAGGGAAAGACGGAAAGACTGTTATTACCAGCATCGTTGCATTGCAACACTCAATGCAAACACACAGTTCAAGCTATGCAAAATCAACAAAATAATTGCTTCCATTGAGGGTGATAGCTAAAGATCAGGGATGGAGGGAAAGAGAACATCACATTTGCAAGTTTGGCTTTTATAGGGAAAAGAAAATTGTTAGCGTCAGAGCCCACAAGAATATCATCTCTATCACAGTTCCTGTATCCCCTCCCCAGAGATGCTCTGTATTTCTAGTTTCTTAGTCATTTAGCTGATCCCTCCTGTTGGTGCAACAATAAACATGTTTCAGCTCAATAGGAAAGGCAAAGTTATTTATAACTTCACTCATTTCTGTTGTAACTCATTTCAGTTAGAATCAGCTGACAGAGTCACTAAACTGAGGATGTGAAAAGCTTGAGAAACAGGTTTGTGCATTTGGTTTGTTTATTTTTCTAGCTTTCTGGTTGTTTTTGTACCTGTTCAAATGCAAGATAAAAAGCCATAGGGGTGGGGGGAAAACAAGCAAAATACAATGCACTTTATAAGATACGTATCTGATCTCGGTCTCATGATTCTTTCTACTGATTACATGAAAAAAACATATACAGAGTGAAATAGCAGTACACTATCAATTGGTTAGTAAATACGTAACAAGCTATCAAAATGCATCCATTGAATCCCATCTGTTCTCTTCTTTTTGCTAATGCAAGTCTCCTAACACCAGCAGAAACCACCAAGGAGTCTGAGTAAGTGAGAATTAAGACTGTTGACCATTACCTCCTCCCTCCCACCATTGCTTCCCAGCACCTTGCTGACTGATGTCTCCTTGGAGATGATGCTTTTTTGCTAGACTGTGAGAGGGGGCCTGCCAGCTCGAATGAATCTCTTCTACATTATCGGCTGATGCTCTGGGCTTACAGCTAATAGTACATCATAAAAACGATATAGTCCCATAAAAGAAGATTCAGTCATAAAATATAATGTCTCCTGTGAAGAGGGTGCCTTGTATAGAGGGCAAGACTAGAGAATGAACCAAATTTCGACAATGTTTCTTTCAATTACACTTTTCCTACTTCGGTTATTTAGCTATCATTAGAGTTTTATTTTCACCAAATAGTCATCAGAAAGAAATAGCAAAGACAGACATTATTCCCTCTCACTGTGACCAAGAATTTCATTATTTTCAAAGATTCCTTGTTATCCTTCTTTTGGAGGGGGGGAGTACTGTATTTTTTTTGCATTTCTCACATGATCACTATTGGCTGAAACGATACTGGTCTGCTCAAGCATCACATATTTGCACTCTGTGAGCACAGACATCTCATCACAGCCTGTACAGAAAGAGTAAGCCTGGCTCCCACTAGCCAGCGCTAAGTGCACGGTAGTTCCTGTATCTCAGAAAGCATTTTTCTCCATCTTTGCATGGGTTTTCATTCTTCTATTATTTCATTCACTTCTTTCCCAATCTCCTCCTATTGAGCAGAGGGAGCTAAGTGACGCTGGTACTCACAGTTGTTGCTTGCTGTTCCATCTGTGAAGCTCACGTGTCTCTCCTTTGAAACTAAAGACTATCCTCATTAAAAAAATGCATCTCCCTTACCTTACCAACAAGAAAGCTGAGATTGTATAACGGGACAGTCTACAGCCTCAGAGTCCTTTGACACAAAAAAAATACACACGCATACACACACATACATACACATGGAAAGATGCATTAACACATATAACAGTGACCTTCTCAAGCAGATCTCTGGAAAATATAACCCAGCATTAATGTTCATGCTATATTTGGACTTCTAAAGACCATGGAAAAAAAAAATCTATTGCCATTACATCACCACCATCACCCTCCACCATCCCGCTTTTTTGTAGGAAAGCGTCCCACTCCCCACTCCTGGTTCTGTACCTGTGGGTCAGCTAACCGTGAGATATCAGGATAAAGATAAAACTTGATGCCTTCTGCAGCTCCAGGCAGGGTCACACCACGGATGAGCAGGACAAGGAGCATGATGAATGGGAATGTGGCAGTGATGTACACTACCTGGTAATAATAATAATTAAAAAAAAGGTTTGTTTAGTCTGTGGCAGTCAACACTATACCTCCAGAATCAAGAGAGATCTAGCGATGGGAATTCAAACCCCCTCATACCTAAAAAGCTGAGCTTCTATGTCTACTTTTAATTTAATGGTCTTTACCACCTTATTGCTTTAGGCCTTGGGGCAAGGCAGGTTCACTAATCCCTCCAGAGCACCCCAGACAGCGGTGATGTCACGGAGGCAGACAGCACACAGGATTCGATACAACTCATGACTTTTGTTAGAAATTCTGCCTTTGCCCTGTTTGTCATCCTCACATGACAAGTGCACCTCTGCCAGGGACACTGAAGAGATTTCCCCACTGAGGACACCTGAAGCATTACCTCATTCTTTATTTGAGCTTAAAAACTGCAAACTGTTTTGCAAGCTCTGCTGCTACCTCTAACTTGGCTGTGCTGCCTCACTACTGCTCCTACAGGCAATTTCACAAGGGACTTTTTTCAGAGACAAAGATAATTTGGTCCGTGCTCCTGCATCTCCCTTCCCATCACCTTGAACACATGAAGCCCTTCAGGTTGGCATCAGCCTCCACAGTGGTAATTTCCAGTCCCATAACTTCATTCTTGCCCTCGCTGCCTATTCAGCAACATCATTATTGGAAACTAAGGCTCTATTCATCCAGTTTGAGAATATGTCTTCATTATCTTTAACCTCTATTCCTACCCTCTTTGAATAACAGCCTACTTCTCTCCTTGTTATCTTCTCATTTATTTGATGAAAGAGCCCTTTGCTTTAAACTCCAGCACGCGGGTTAATTGAACTTGCATTTGGACAGTTCTATCTTTAGACACTTTTTGACCTGTAACATCTTGTTTTCTTTGCTCATCAGTGTCTTCTCTCATTTTTTATATAACCACTGTGTTACAGTCAAGAATCACTACTGTCCAAGAAAGGGCATTTTTCATGGAGTCAGATGATCCCCCCCAGGTAATTACAGTTTGCTGCCATGAGTTAAAATGTATTTTTGTTTTCCAGAATTTAACTTCAGCAAAGCTCCTGGGATGCACCATCTTTCTTCTTAAGTGTGTCCTCTGAGAATAATGAGAAGAACTCAAAGCCTGCATTGGCATAATTCACAGAGCTGGACTGATTTCATAAAATGAAAGGAAATCTTTTCATACACAGCCTTTTTAATTCTCTCCTCCAATTTTCTGTATATTTTCGACTGACAAATAATATATTTTACACACTAGCCCAATTTCACCAAAACCAGAAGCGTAAAAGGGGGATTTTTCTGCTTTCCAATTTTTTTTAATATAAGCCTGGCCTATGAAAAATTAATGTTTCCTTATGAAAAATCAAATTTTTCTGACAAAAAATACATGCCTTTAAGTATTTGCAGGAACTGACTAAACAACTCAGAAAGTGGCCTTTGCACTGCAGGTAAAGATTCTCTCGTAATGCTGGAGGAATTTTTAAGATCAAGGACATTATCCAAAGCATAAGCACAACTATTATTTTTCCTTGTGATTTCATGTTTATTTGTCCAATACGCTACTATGAGATTTAAAAACTATGCCTTTTTTTTTTTTTTTTCCACTCTCCAAAGAGCCATTAACACGCTGGAAAGCAAGGAAGTGCTATAAACAACCGTCTACTAAAGTAAACTAGACTTCTCATATAATTCAAGTCCTCCATTAGAGTTTACAGTTTACTTTTGTTTGACCCCAAAGTTAATGGAGTCAGCCGGAGACTTTCCAATGGTTTTGTCGGGCTTTGGCTCCACACCCACATGAGCTCAGACGCTGCAGAGAGGAGGCAGCAAATTCCTACCAACAGCCTTGTCTTAGAACTGAGACCATTTTGCTGGATTTCCATACAACACAAATTTTTAGATAGCTGATTTTAACAGACTTGTTTTCAACCTGTTACCTTCACAGGGGCTTGAAATAGTGTACCATGGGGAGCTTGGAAAAATCTCTCAGTGCTACCGTAACCTTTACTGAGCAGACACCAGGCTCGCTGAAGGAACTGCAGAAACATTCGCTTCCACTCAGCTACCACGGGAGATTTATTGCGTTCACCTTTACTATAAAACTTACACAATCCCCTCATCGGGTCACATCAATCAGAGGGAACAGAGAAGCAAACATTTTTGTCAACGTATGCTTTAGAGGTGTGGAAGCTATTCTTTGGGGCAGAGCTGGCAGGAATCCAAGGTAAGGCACCAGCATGATTTTAATGAGGCTCAATGATAAAAATCACAGAAAGCAAGACAGAAACGACAGCGAAGCAAGTACTTTAGTCAACAGTGGAACTAATGAGGTCTGGTTTCCTAAAGAGTTTTGTCTCCTGGTTGAGTCTGCAGTGTATAACAAGGTAAAATTGCTAAATGATGCTTTTTCTGCAGTTGAGGCATTTGCAATTGCTCACTCCTCCTGACTTCTCTGGAGGCTGATAAAAGATGGGTTCATGCTGTGGCCTTTTTCTCAGGTGGGACACTAGCGGGGTCGCTCCCTTCCACCTAGCTGACAAGAAACCTGTTGGAACTTACTATCGGGAGACCTCTCTTCCTCTGTTAGACTTGCCTCAGCCAACAGGTTTGAAAGCTAAGAGCCACACATATGCAATGGCTTCAGAAGCCTTTTCTCATGAAAATAGGTTTAAAACCACTACTGTATGCAACAGGCAATAACATATTTTGTGTTGTTAAGTAATTGGCCGAGATTTGCTATAACTTGCTTCTTGCACTGGAGTAGATGAGGTTCAGGAATAATTTAACTGTTACCCTTTGGAGAAAAACATGATTCTGAAGAGCACGCGATGAGACTAAAAACACAAACTGTCCAAGATCTCTGTTAAGAAGAGTGCTTCTAAAAGAGTACCTAAGTTTAGGCTTCTGTGTCTACATAGAGCTCTTCTGTAAGTGAGCAGCATTTCAAAAATGCTATGTCTCCACCGTTTCCACTGACTTAAAACATCCCTACCACAGCTATGTTAACATCCACCCTGCTGCACTGAGAATGAACTTGGCTGGTTTGAGAGCACAGACAGGGAGCACAGAGCACCACACGTCACAAGCCTAAGACCTTCCATGCTCATGACATGCATCAGTAGGACACTCATCCTCAGAGAGGCAAAGTGGTACTCAAATCATGCTTGAATCTGCTTCTTGATGCCATTCCAGCAACGGCTACTTGACTCACAGGCATTTTGGGCACTGGCAATGACTTCAGAAAGTCAGTTGAATCTGAATCCCTCTTTTATTCACTGCAAAAATACTTTTTTTTTTTCCAGGAACTGGAAAATATCTTTAAGAACAGCATTGCTTAGTATTCCTAACATCTGCTAACTGCAACGGTTATAAAAAGGGTAGAAGAGCACAGCACTTACTTTCCCAGTGGATTTGACTCCTTTCCAAATGCAGAAGAAACATATCACCCAGACGAGGAGAAGACACAGTGCTAGATCCCACTTGATAATACCAATATCTTCAATTCCCGAGGACAAGCTCAGTACATTGCGCCTAAATATGTGAAAGGAAACAAAACAAGAGAGAGATGCAGGAACTCAGTCGATGCAAAATCTGGTTGCGATGGCTGAGGATATACGATGGCATCCAGGGCAGCAGATGCATGGGCAGATCCCTGCCCTTGCTAAGTCAGCATGGCTTATGTGAGCAAAGCTCAGCTCTGCAGCCCTACGTCTTCCCTAGGTCTGTGATACTCTTTACAATATATTGCACAGCATTGCATTTTAAGGTCTTTTTAGCAGCCTGTGACCACCTCAATACGAGACAAGAAAGTATGCTCAAAGCACTGTGGCTTTCACAATTGCTCCCTTAAAGATGCAAGACCGACTCGCCCCAGCGTCGCCACAAACCCTGGCTCTGAAGCCACGCGGCAGCATTGCACATGATCTCTCCATCACGGACACTTGCAGCTGACCTGGATCCGTGTGTTTCTCCTCCTTTTCAGTTCATTAGCAAGACTGCCACAAGGAGGAAAGGGAAAAAGCAACGCATGGAACTGTCACGCCGCGTGGCTTTGCAGGGTGAAGGTTGGAGCCATTTTCTGTTCTCCCCCTGCGGCCCCCACACACAAACACTACCCGGGCGTGCTGCCGTCTGCCCTCAGCACCACAGACACCAGGGTCTTGTTTAGCTAACTCCAGATATTTGGTAAACTTTATTCTGTCACTTAGGTTAATAAATAAAAAGAAATTCCTAAGCTGGGTCTTAAGGGAGCAACATCTGACCGTCAAAATACTCTGTTCCCGAGAGGAAACATTCATTAAGGCTTCTCTCTTTTGGTAATTGCCTTGGGTCACCATTAAATACTGATTAAAACTATTGTTTTAATTTCATGCAGCATACACTGTCCTCACACACTGGAAAGACCTTGTCATACCTGATACTTCATTTGTCAAATATGTATGAAAGAACAAACTGTTTCTTACTGTTCACTTAGCTAAAACTCCTCTGCAAATGAACCTACTAAACTCTGAAGACTTTCTGCAAGTTTTTTTTCAGTCAAGGAGAATTCTGACCTCAATTACAACATAAATATCTTGCCATAAGACTAGAGAAATGAACTTACCACCTAACAAATTGTTAATTAAATCTTATTTTCAGATAGCTATAAAAATCAGCCACTTTCCTTCACCTGAGTCATGGAGAGCAGAGACCACAGCAGTCTGGGGTGCTGAACCAGGATCAGGCCCACAAGCATGGAGTGCGTAGCTTTGCCCATGGATCCAGTACAAGACAAATCACTGTGGTTTGTTTTTCCTCTGAATTAATTAAACTTTTTTTTTTTTTTTTTNAGCTCAAACCCTCATCCATCTGTTTTTGTGTCTCTGTTTGCCAAATTTGCTTGAATTACCTGTGTCAATGTGTTCTCACACCAAGTGCTTTATTCTCTCTGAACGTGTGTGTATTTTGTTATGGAAAAGGACTAATGGCAGCAGGCAGGGTAAGTCTGCCCTAATCAGCACAGCTATTCAACAGTTATGAGAAACCCCTCAGTAATGAATATTTGGCATAAAGTTGCAGTCCTGGTTCACCTGAGCCTAAAGAAACCAGAGAAAAACCCGCTGTGCATATACAAAAGAAGAAAATACATTTGTAAGATGACAAAGTTCAGCTGCAACCTTCTGTGGCTTTTTTAAAAATAAATGGCAATTTTCCAATCTAAGGGGCAGTTCATATTAAAAAAGGCAACCTATAGAGCTACCTCTCAAGAAGCCATGAATAATTAACTGCAAATGCATTTTGGAATAGGGAGCTCTATTAATGCATTCAGCTGAGACTTCTTTGCTTTTTATTGGGGAACTAAAAGCAAGTGGTCATTGCAACTAGAGTTTGCCCCAGCAATGCTTTCAAGCTTTTTTGGAGGGCACCCCAATGGGTTACTGAGAGCCAGATGTGTTTCTTTTTTATGGTGAGGCAGCAAGCGCACTAAGTGATGTGCTGGGTTTCTGTCCTGGGTTATCTCGTCTCACAAAGACCAACCACCTCAAGGAATCTGCTCAGAATTATCAGGGGAGCCTCAGTGTGAAAACTGTTTCATGAAATCTAACTCAAGATTTTTTTTGCAGCAGAAGCATTCAACCTGGATTTGCGATACCCTGAAAATTCAAGTTCAGGAAGCAGCATGAGCCGGGTTATGCTGATAGCTCTTCAATTTTGTTACACAACCCACTGCTGCTCAGATTCAGCCAAGCCCACTCAACTAACTTCACACCATTTATGCATGAAGTTGTTACTAATTCTAATTTATAGTCTTGATGCTGTCATTAACTGTCACTTGTATATAATCAATGGGACAACGGGCTGGGGCTGAATTTGTTGCAAACATGAGTTCTTGAACCTTGTTCATACACTAATACGTTCTAGTGATGTGCAGTATGGAAATGTAATAGGAGCTCTAACTGGCTCTAGAATATAAACAAAAATAAAATGAGGAGAGTTATGCAATCCGTGAAGGATATTCCAGCTCGTTAATCAAGTGAAGGCAGACAGGACCTTTTGTACCAGCAAAGGCGAAGCACCCTTTCATGTTGGATGGACAAGAATAACTAACGCTGAAACAGTTGTACCAGAAGACTACCAGAAGGAGAATATGAAACAAATTTTTAAACTCTCAAGTTTGCCCCCAAAGGCAGAGACAGCTGCCCTAGATTTTGTTTATTTTTTGTGTTGCTCTCTTTGGGATTACATGCCAATAGCATGTGATGGTCTTTCTTGGGATTTGGACAAATAAAGTCTGCTGATTACCAAATATTTATAAACAATTGGCCAGCACCAGACAATCAGAGGTTTTGTTCAACCATAATTACCCCATAACACTTATCCCTTATGTATTAATATGTGTGTAAGCCTGTAAGGTTTTGGACTTTAAAACAAAATCTTCAGAAATAAGACCTGAAGCATGTGATACCGAGAGGTAAGTCTCCTGATACAAAGCCAGATTTGCTTAACCCCCTTTTATTGCTGCTCAAGCAAGCATGTGATTTGCACAGAACATTAATTCAAATGAACTGAAATGTCAGGCTGTACTATATGTCCAGCCAGGCTGAGAAAGACACGTGTTATTCAATGCGAAGAGGTTAATGCATCAATGTGGTCAATTATATCTGGGCAGCATTAGTTTTACAAAGCAGTACTGATAAGGACACTCCATAAATGTCCCACAATAAAAATGGCATTGGGTTTCAGAAACCAAATACTCAAACCCCTGAATTAAATTGGAATTAATTGTGCCACAAAGCAGATGGGTGTCTTCAGTTAAAGACTATTTATTGACCTGTCCTTTCAATGTGGGTAGCTGGCTGGCTGGCAGCTGGCATTGTGTCTGATGCCAAAGTACCTGAAAGTTCCTCAAATGATTTTTAATTTCAGAACTATAAAGAATAGTAGTATGGCTGGGGAAAAACTGGGGATACTAAATGCTTGCACCATGTCAAAGCTATACTGCTTTAATTACAACAGTGCTGCGTGATCTCTGTCCTTACTTTAAGACACCAATAGTTATTTATGCAGAGAGAACAGCTATTTTTAATACTTCTGTAAGTGCCATGAGTTCTGAAGGCAGCTTGCTCTGTTAAGGGCAGTTTCGCTCATGATGAAACAGTCAGCTATGGACAGTATGTCTGTACTAGTAGGATTATGGAGCCAAACTCCTCCCTAGCATGACTCCAGGGAACAGTTCAGTTGACAATGTTTAAATCTGTTATTTGAGGACAAAAGTTAAAGTGGCTGCAAAGTGCAAGGAGGGCTGCCCCCACAAGCACTAAACGCTGAGCAACCTTTGCTCCGGCTCTGCTACAGAAACAGTGAGGGCAAGACCAAGGGAAGGGGAAAGTACTGTGAGGATCAAGGATTTGTCCTCCAGCCTTGGGCACCTCCAGTCTGACTACGTCTGTTAGGCTGTGTCTATAGAGGATTTGGTTCAGCTTGCAGGGGAGTTTTGAGGATGGAAACCTTGTTTATTTTAGAGGAACCTAAAAGCTCCACCTCTAATGTGCTTCCATGGGGACATTATTCCACCAACCTCTGGACAGGCTGTCCTACCATAAGGCCCTTCACCGTGTACTTGCTGTGTCATTACCCACGGAAAGCTCTGGTGTCCCTGAGATCCTGGAGCCCCCATTCTTTCTTTTACAACCCCTTTTCCAACTCCCAGGCCTATTTCCTTCTGCTATGGTATTGTCTCCTGAAGTGGACATGCCACCTGGGGCCCCAGGGAAACAACTTAGCCCATAAATCTGTGCATTACAAGAGCAGAAGCTTCTAGAGCAGCAGGACAACCCTATGGCCACATCAGGAGGCTGCTAAGCTCATGGCTGCCCCCAGTTGCAAGAGGACCTGTGAGCAAAATTACTGCACAAAACTGAACACAGTGCTTTTGAAGTCCTGGGAGAGTAACTCTACTTCAGGAGCAGCACTGTGGACCCATGATTCTTAGGGAGGCCTTGAGGAGACCTCTGAACTCATTTGGATTCACAGCCCTCAGTCCCAAAGTCATTGTGGGAGAGTCCAAAGGAGTGAGAGTTGCTTCCTCTTCTACTGCAATTTGCCTCTATGTTCCGCTAAAATACCCAAAGGTGCCATTTAACAACCCTTTTCCAACTCCCTCCATATTTACAAGGGAGGAAGTCACTTGGGAAAGTATGTCGCTCAACATGGAAACGCAGTGCTCACGGCATGGTGGAAACAACTGCCCTTACAGCCTGCAACCTGTCTCTCAGGCCGGCCACCGGTGCCTCTTGACAAACTGCTCATCCAAGATCGAATCTGCCCTTTGTATTTCGGCTCTTGTGTTACAAATTTTAACACAGTTCATAAGAGTATTTTTTTCTAGATCTAAAACTCATGCCAAATATCTTCAGCATGAACATCATTCCTGCAGAGGCTATTGGCTGATGCTTCTTTTTAAAAATAGAGAAGTAGGTACAAGTTGATCAGAGACCAAATGGGACTTTAAACATGCTGAGAAAGCCAAGCTGGGTCAGAAACTAATTCTACTCTTAATTGACCATCTGAGTAAGCCAAGAAAAAAAAATTTCTTCCTAAGCTATTTGTAGATCCTTTGGATTTAAGTTTCCCTACAGGTGTCTTCCTCTGCTGCTATGTTTTGACACCTATATAAACACACAGAGATTTGAGGTCATGCCCGCTCAGAAAAGAAGAGAGAAATGGGAATAAGAAGCTTATGCCTGATGAAATCCAGGCATCCTGCAAAACAGGGTCTGCTCAGAGACTGCAGAAAAAACCCCATGGAACAAAGACAACCTAAGAAACCTACAGTAAAGGACAACGTTCACCACCTCTGTCAGTTTTATTGCTGAGATCAATGCTTTGCATCATTGTCAGACTGATAAGAGATGAGTAAAGCTTCACAAAGTGTACTGCAAATGCTAAAGCCGGGAAAGAGGAAGAGGCATTCACAACAGGGGGGCTTTGTCACCATTTCCACCATAAATCCCTGCTATCAGGGCATCTGAAGTGACTTGTTTCTGTTCACTGTGTGCATTCAGAGAATCCCAACCAAGAAGGAAACAAGTTTTCTTCCAAAGCAGAAGTTGCACTGGGCTTTTAGGGCTCCCTGTACGCTCTGGGATGAATGCAGTTACACATCTAACACCTTTCTCCACGGCTCCCAGACTTACCGGTCTGTCTCAAGATGGGTGAGAAACAGTAGCAAACACCGGTCGAATAACTGACACTCACGGCAATTTTCTTTTCCTATCTAACATTCCCCATGGGGCTTCCATAAAATCTGAGGCCTGACCTCCTCCATGCCACTGAAGCGCCCCAAAGGCACCACGAAGAAGGGGTACTTACTCCCAGAACTCCGTGACGGGAGAGGTGAAGTTAGTGGCATTCAGTGATATCCAGAGTGTTTTGTTCTTCCTGAGAGTGTCTTCCACGCAGGTCGGTGTGTTCCATTTCTGGTGGCAGTGTGCCCATGGCAGGACGCTCTGGAACGACTGGAACAGGTAGTACAGTCCCCAGGCCAGGATCACGATGTAGTACACGTTCAGAAGGGACACAATCACTATGGAAGCATAACCAATTCCTAGAGAGAGGGGGAGAGAAAAGACAGACGTGACAGCCGATTCTTGCCAGGGCACCTTGGGATCTTGTGGAGCTGATGCTATTCCCACTGCATTGTGGACTTGTATTCTGCTCTACTGCACTGCTGATGGAAACTCAGCTCAACTCAACCACACACGACACACACTCTGACGAGTATTGGCACTCTGGGCTGAGCTTCTGGCTACAGTTTGCTGGAGGGGAGGTCTGCAGGACGTCTACCCAATCTAACACTAACCCAGCTATTTCAAGTCTTAGTAGAAGGAAGCCAAGGCATCATCCTTTGCTTATTTGGGAGCTACGCCACCTCACTTCTTAGGTGCTTATGTGGGCAACCTCATTCTTGTCACACTGTCTCCCAAGCCAGTTTCCTTGGAGCAGCTTGGCTGGGCAGCCCCTGCACCACTCACACTTAGTGACTGGCTTGGCTCAGCCTACATGCAAAAAAAAAGACAGTTCTTGAATGAGTTAAAGAGGAAAATTCCAAAGCTATCAATGTGAAAGCTGCTGTTTCTGCCCCGATTTCACTCGTGCAAAGGAAGAATGATATTTGTAGCTGTTATGGTTAATTAGATCAATGTTTAACTCTGCTATCAATATTTGACGTTAAAAAATGTTCCCTGTTTGTTTTTCAAAGCAGGGTCATGGGCAGATAAGAGTGAGTCCTACACAACTTCAGGAGGTGGCGGAATGCTGTTCCAGTGGAAGCTTTAATTAAATACCACAACGTTTCTCGTGAGTCTGGTATCTCTCTCCTAGCATGGCAGTTTAGCTCCACTGGCAGATTCATTACTACGTCTTAAGTTCAGAAGCAGTCACTATTTTTTTTAAATACAAAATGAAAGGACTCTGAGAAGTTCCTTTTGCTGAAAATCTTTTAGCTCCAAAAAGATTACCATTTAGGAATATCAGGGAAAAAAAGAGATTTCCTTTAAAAACTTAGAGCAGTCTCTTACAAAAGGACAAAAAGCCTACGAGGTTCCCTTTAGCATCACTTCGATGGCTACCCCAGCACCTGAAATACCTGCCTCATATTTTATAGTTTCAAACCTTATTGCAGCAGGAGCCTTTACCACCAGAGATTATTTTTATGCCAGGTGAAAACAAGCAGATAAAGTGCTATTTATTCTGTACAGCTGCATTTCATTCAGTATATACAGCTAGTCACATTATTAGAGCTACAATTTCTCTTTATGGATTCCTGGGAGATTGCTATTTAAACAAGGCACATTCCTTCCTCCTCCTCCTCAAAAAAAGAAAAAAAAAAAGGCTTCATAAAGGTGGGAGGAGGAGGAAGAAAACGGAGCTAAAGCACCACAATTACATCAACTTCAGCAGCATTCTGAGTATTAGGTGGGAGTGAAAGCCCTCACTTCTGCTTGGGGTGACATAAAGGGAGAGAGATGCCTGGAACGATGATGACAGAGCTAGACACACGTCAGCATTAAGTGCCCACTCTTTCCAAATGGGATTTGAAAAGTGATACTCTGTTTAGTGTAATTATTCCCAATTATTCTGCCTGTGCTGTCCAGCTGTAAAAGGTAATGTATACACAACATAGGCATCCTTGGTAATTTTTCTAACCCGTCTTTCATTTTACTCATTCTAGTTAACTTCCAGAGCAGCATTTGTAGAATTCCTGTGAGTGGTGAGTGATTCTTCATTCGCTGGCAATGGCCCTTCAATACCATCAGATCAACACGCCTATTTGCTAGGACTTTCTCAGTTATGACAACAGTCCTGTTCCTGAATCCTACCAAAATATGCCATCCAGGTTTTGGCTGTATCAGTAACAGAGGGATGATGCCAATGATAAGCTGTCACATGGCAGAGGGATTTTCCACAGCGGAATAATATTTTGCAGATGCTTTCACTAAGGCCATCTAGCCTTCCAAAACAACACTTTCTCCAATACCTGTGAGCAAAACGTGCAATTGCCTTTTTATGGCATAATATGCAATTTCTTTCTGGCTTATCGGCAGTTCTGCCAGTTAACAAGATGATAGCATCAAAATCAATACCTTACTTTGTCCTTCAGACTCTCTGACTTGTACCTTTCCAGGAACTAGTAGCATACCCTCAATTACTACAGCAAATGGCTGAATTAATGGACATGAGGGGAATAGTGTTGCTGCACATGGTTTAGAGGTGTCTTTTAAGCAGTAAAGCACAAGAAGATGTACTTACCAGTGAAAATAGGGCAGATCTTTTCCCAGCATGTAATTCCACCTTCAGAGGTATACTGTCCTAGCACCACCTCCAGGAAAAACACGGGAAGACCTCCCCCAAACAGGAAAATGAAATAAGGTATAAGAAATGCACCTGTTGAGAAAATATAATAGTACAAAATTGAGATGAAGTGAGTGAACTTACACAAGATTGTCTAAAAAGTGGTAACAGGCATATATAAACAAAGAAACATATTTTATACTTTAATATCACTATACAACAATCTTATTCTGGTGTGCTCATGTTCTCTGCAAACGGAATGGGTATATACAGCCGGAAAGGGCATTTTCTTACCTTTTTAAAGTGAAAACCTGCAATAACAATGGGGTTAGGCACACAACAGTTTCACGTGCTCTTATTCTGAATTCCACTGGCCTGAAATCCTACTGGTCTATATTAATGGCGTATCTTTTGGTTAAAAATCAGACTTGATTGTAGCAGAAGTAAAAGAGCAGAAAAGGTTCAGCAGTATAAGATTTTAAATTGCTGTTGGTTTTCTCTAATTAAGTTTTAACAAAAACTGTTAAGCAATAGAACAATCATTCCTGAAAACTGGTGAAGAAGGCAGAAAATAGATGTGTGAATATCCTTTTTAAAAATTGGATGAAGGCACTGCAAAATAGTAAGCATACAGCAGACAGATTGATTTGTGAGAATGAAATAAAGGAATACTCACCTCCGCCATTTTTGTAGCAGAGATACGGAAACCGCCAGACATTGCCTAAACCAATAAATCCACCAGCCACGGACAGCAGAAAGTCAATCTTGCTCGCCCACTTCTCCCGCTGGGGCGGCTTTCCTTCTGCCTCATCCTCAGGCCGTGTCCCCGGGCTCTTGCCAGGGGAAGGTTTGAGGATGTCCTTGTGGAAATCTTTCAAGCACTGAAGCTTTTCCTTTGTTGCCATATTTCTGCTTTCTACATAGAAAAAAAAAAAAATACCCTGGGTTTGTTAAACAGCATTTACTGGTAGAGCTCTCTAATACTGCAAGAACTGTTTAACCAAATTAATTCCATAAAAACCAGTGCTGTTTATCAAGCTGAGATATGAAAATACATCTGCTGCCTTCACTGATCAGGAGAGACAAACCACCCCTGGACTCTGTGGTCACCTCTTTGCGGCCAATGCAATGTAGGGCATAGCAAAGCTTTGAGACCACTGCCAACCTGCTGGCTGCAGACAAAAGGTGTATAAAGACTGCACACTGCATCGGCATCAGCAAATGGTGTTAGTGAGCAAGTGTCTCATGCTGTTTCCATGCCCATAATAAGGTACAAATCACTGTATCTGATTCCGTCTCAAGCATTTAAGCGAAATACAGCAGAATAGTAAATCTCACCTTTCCAGATAAAACCCATTCCTCTATTTCCCAATAACCTGAACCATCCTGTATCATTTACTGCCTGCAATTTCCTTTCCCTTAAGTATTATAAAGCTTTCAGGAAACTATACATTCATAAAAACTGGAATGGAAAGTCATTTGTTCTAATCAACCTGCAGGAACTGAAGAATCTTTTCAGTTTATTCCATTTTCATAACGGCACTGTTTTCCCTTCACATCAATAAAGGGACAAAAATAACCCTTTATATTCAATTATTGTCTTACACACACCTATGCAATTGAACAGTTTGCCAAGAATGATGGCTCCTTAGTTAATTAAAAAGTCAGTGGCATGAGTCACCTGATGCAAAACCATATTAAATCATATTAAACCTGATGCATATTAAATCATAGCTGGTTTTATAATTTATATATATAATTTACAATGTTCAAAAATCATAGATTGTGTAAGAATAATAACAAAAAGAATTACTCTAACAAGTGCCTTTTCATCCAGGATTTCCTAATGAAAACAATTTAGGAATAACTTGTAGCTTTTATGTTAACTTAGATTCAGGCATATGAGGCCAATTCATTCCCCACATAACTCAAGTGACTTTAGCTGGATCTGACCAGTTATTTTTGCAGTCTTTTGATACTGAAAAGCATGTGAAATCTTCACCAGAACCAGGCAAACCAGCAAGTTTATACCAGACCACAACCATTCCCTGCTTGAACATGCCATTATGGGTGCAGAGTCATTAAAAAATCATGCTACAGATTATCCCATTCGATAGCTGCAAGCCTCCCTCGTACCTGCTTGGTTTTGATCTCTAACCTGATTTAGCTTGTGGCAGTGACCTGAAACCTGAGTTGACATTAGATCTGCAGGAAGTTTTAAATCTGAACATGACTTGGAGATAGATATGCATCACTGTACCCGTAAATCTTTCCATCCACCATGGAAAGTTTCGGAAGGCTAACATTTTCGCAAACCACAGCAGCTCGATACTCATCCCGCTGACATACTGGTGGCCTTTACAAAGCAGGTATTGCAACAGCAGTCGCCTATCAGGCCATGATCTGAAAAGGGACTTTAATCTTCACAATGCTAATCGTTATGACTTTCTACTGTTTTTTACAAAAGGCCACTGCTGACTGCACAGAGGTGATATGAGCAACTGCAATACCTCCTGGTCAACAGCAGAGAGAGCTCACAGAAGGAGAAAGTTAATCACAGGGTGATGGATCATCACCACCCACTGCAGGGGTATGAGGGCAGGACACATATTCCTCTACAACAGCTCCTATTGGTTGCTGTTAGAGACATGGTATGAGATAAAGTAGTATAGTAACTGAATAATAAGGGTAGGGCCAGCTCCATAACAGCCTTTAGGCACCTAGTTGCTTTAGGGAATTAATTCACAATAGCTAACTTGTGTTCCTAGTAGCATACATGGAGATTAACAGAGACGCCTCCAAGAGGGATTCACAGTAGCCTTAACCTCCCAGGGACATCTGCATCTCACTCCAAGGCCCAAATAGGTACCACCCTGCATCATTCCTTGGAGTCATCTCTTGAGGGAGAAAAAAAATCGGCGCGATTGCTTTTCTTCCAAGAGGTACCTACGAGGGGGCTGATGTCCTGCTCTTGCTGCAACAGCAACCAGACATGGAGAAAGCCCAATTTCACTTTCTTTTGCTATTTGTGCTGCTTGAATCCCTATCTTTCATCTTGCAGGAAAATGCCATAACTATCAGGCAACAGGCTATTCTGGGCTGAGGAATGGAGGGCATTTGGACTGTCTCTCACGGAAGCTGTTCTTCACAGGGGTTATTGAAACACTCATCAACGGAGGAAGAAAGTGTGCAAAAGAGAAAGTAACTCACACCTAGTGTTTAGGGTACGCTCCTGTTTTTCAGACAATTTTTTGGTGAACTGCTGGGACAGCCCTGAACCTGCTTAACAGGGCACAGAGATATATAGATTTATAGATCCCTGCAGGATTAAGGTTTGAAATAGGAGCTTAACTGCTCCCTGTGGGGACTGATACTGGAAATACCCAGAAACGGAACACTGGGCACACGGGCTACCTTTCTGTCAAAAAACCAAGGGGACCTACAGGCATTAGCCACCTCTGAGATTAAAAACTCTTCCAGGATTGATATTTTTTGCAATCTACTTTTATCTTGCGACACAGAGTTCTTTATTTTTCTGCCAGTTCTAATCTTCTTGCCTGCGGATTTACTTTGACCCAGGTGTTACACGGTTCTACCCAGAGTTTGCAAGCCTGACCAACTGATTGCATTCTGTAAACCCTAACTCTCCCAGGAACAAGGTGATCACCCTGGGGTTTGTCCTAATTACCTGCATGCAAAGTGTGAAACGGTGCCTTTTCAGACTCCTACTTCATAATTGCGTGGGACTGCATTTTAAAAAGGGATTTCTAATTTGTCTTAAGACACCCCAAATTAATGGCCACACTTGAAAACCTAATTACTGAGTGCAAATTTTGTTTCAGCCTTAGCTGGAGTGTGAAAATGGATCGTGACCTTTCCCTTAGCCCACAAATGACAAACCCGCAAGGTCACGTTTCCTTTTGGGGTGGCGGTTTCACCATACGGGTGCCAGGAGATGGACCACCACAATCTCGTTGCAAGTTACCAGCTCTTGCCAGTGGGGCACAGTACAATACCTACGCAATGCCTGCACAAAATTAGTAACAGCCTGGTTTTACTCTGCATCTCTTATCTAGTCTTGCTAAAATCCTGATTGTGTTTTGAGGGCCGGCAGCTGTGGCTGGCAGGCACGTACTGCTGACCAGTACCATAGGAATTGACGCTAAGCGGCCACCTGGGACTGCGGTCCCAGCCCATGTCACGTTCAAGGGATGTCAGATTTATCCCCCTTTGCTGCCAACCATTGGTGTCCACCCAGCCATTCCCAATTACAGGAACTGTCTACAAAGGCTGCAAGGGTGGGGGGTACAGGCGATTCTCCTTGGCGAAGAAAAGCCAAGAAAATCAAGTTTGTTTAGTGAAAGGCATTGTCTTTTTCCTTAATGGGGTTGGAGTTTCATTTCCTTTAGTTATGTCCCACTGGGTGAGGTTAAAATGGCTCTTAAGGGAAATAGTCTGACAGAGATGCTGAAACAATATGTTGTCACCGCCCAGGTCAGAACCAGAGAATAATAGGTTATTTTTACTGTATCACTTAGTGGGGATGGTATCCGAGATCTAAGTCCATCTGATTCCCCCAAGGAAATATATTGTAAGAAAATGCTCTTAAAACCACATAGACCAAAAGGAGTGATCCAAGTCTGAGGCATATGTCTGCCTCCCGGAGACACACGTCTGCCTTCCAGGAGCCACATCTGCCTGTGAGAGAACCCCCTCCAGGAAGCTTCGGATGGCCCCAGGAAGCCCTGGCTTCACCTGATGAACTTAATACGGATAAATAAAAAGCGGGAGTCAAGCCTGGCATTTACAGTGTGCTACTAAGCTGAGTCCAGTCTAACAGCTACAGCCTGATCCAAAAGCAAGGGGAGAAAGGATCCAGACGGGGCCAGGCCCAGGATCTGCTCTCACATACACTGGCACAAACCTTAATTAGCAGAGAATGAAGTTATCAATTGTCAAATCGATGCTGGTAAAACGTGGAAAAAAACAGAACAAGGGAGCAAGCACGGGCGCTTTGCGCTTCTCAAGCATCTGCTCCCTGGTGCGGCCAGGAGCACCTCAAGGCCTCAAGGCCTCCTTTCCTTTTGCAGGAGAATCACACATCTGTCCCTAGCGCCTGGAGCACAGATTTCCTCGTGTGAAATACCCCTGCAACAACCCAAGCTCTCTTGCTGCCCCTCGTGACTGATTAAGTCTTTGGTGCACAGCTGAAAATACCAAAAGATTAGCCATAAGCAGTGCACTTTCACAGCCAGCCTGGCTTGGGCCATCTACTGTGCTAACAGCTATCGTATCTTTGCACGTACAGCCTGCACCTCAGATAACCTATACCCTTTAAAAAATACTGGCATTGAAATGTAAACCTTCATAACATGCAAAAAATGAGGGGTAGGGGAAGGGGGAGGCCCTGGGCAGAGGGGTCGGACGATGAGAGATGCATATGGGGGAAGGCCACCAGCGCAGACAGGACCTGCTGGTTGTCAGAACAGACACAACTCACATTACTGCTGAACCGCTGACTTTTTTTTTGACAGACAATCCATGGATTACACATCTGAAAATAAACTGTTCAATTTCTGCTTTGGGATTACAGTAATGATCCGCTCCAAGCTTCTTATAGCCAGAGGCAGGTGACCAACCCAGGGTAACACCTTCAGGAGGAGCCCTGAGGACAAACTCATTGTGGATGTGACCTCACTTAATAATCTTTAAAAATCAAGTTTTCAAAACAGTGGTTTTCCAAATGCTGATGGAAACATGAAAATCAAAGTCTGCTTGTACACACAGGTATGTATTTGTAAATATTTATACATGCTAAAATGCATGTCCTGTCTTGTGCCTAAAGATCAGAAACCACACCAAAGGAGCTGCTTCTTTTTTGGTCAATGCATACAAACTTTGAATAGGGATTCAACACACTGAACTGGTGACTAGAATTGTAACTGAACATTTGCTTTCTGGCTCCTTCTTCCAGAAAGAAAAGAAAACTGAAAGCAAAGTACATACTCTGGGTGTATCTGACCTCGATGGGAATGCTGCTGAGGAACGACTGTCCAGTTGTACTGCTCATTTTATGGATTATTTTTGCAGCATGATGTGTACTACCGCTAATTTTGGTTCAAGGACTCTTTTCTACTAAGTTCAGCCTGTGCAGACTGTATGTCTTGAGCTTCTCAGTGCTCTCTCCTCCTCTTCTGTCTCAATGGCTTTTGAAAGACATCTGTTTATCCCATTATAATTAATTTTTCTAACCCTCCTTAAGCTCACTGCCTCTTTAGACATTACCACCTCTCTTATTTTTCTGCCATTTTTTTCTTTTGTATCTTGGAAATCAAAGTCAACCTCCCTTAAAAAAAATTGAGCTTTCCTAGATCTACCAATCTATTTGTGGTTTCGTTCTTTTTTTAATTATTATTATTATTTTATATTCATATTCATGAATATTTCAAAATTAGCTGCCCTGATTGCTGGATCAGAACTGCTCTTCAAATAAGCAGCTTCCACTCTCACTGAGAGCAATGGAAAAGCTGCTATTGATTTCAACAGTAGTAGGATCAGGTCCCGAATAAAACTGCATTTATTATGTTTGGCTCATTTCCTAGGATTACTTGGAACTTTGAAAGCTGTAATTCTTGATGTTGACAGCTTTCCCTCCCTCCTGGAGCAGTGTGGTTAAGCCAATCAATACATGATTAAAATAAACAGCCCCTTGATCAAACTTATGGCTTTAGTACAAGTCTTTCTGATCTGCAGAAGAAAAAGCCTTTATGTTTGGCAGCCCGCGAGGCCCCACCAGTATCCAAAGAGCACCTGACTTCATTTATCGTCCTTAACTCATATCCAAGTTCTTTCTGCTTCATTGAACAAGATACCCACGTTTTCTGAACCAGAATACCGCTCCCTTTATTGTGCACATTGCCTCTCTTCTTAAAAATGCCTCTAAAAATTCCCTGAACAACATCTCACTATTCTCTTTGTCTTTAATGGACTCCTCTTTTTCTGATTACTTTTCCCTGAGTATGAGTATTTATGTAAACATCTATCCATCTGTCCTTTCTTCTTTCTCAGTTTTCTCTTCAACTTTTGCTATCTCCCTTCTCACTCCATCATTTTCTTTTCTTTCTTTCACTATGACACTTTTTTTAGTCTTCTAAGATTGACTGGAAAATCTGCTACTGAAAATTTTCTAGGAGCAAAATGCACTCCATTATAAAGCTGAAGTCTATTCTGAAAGGAAAGCCCAGGGCTTAATGCAATTTCTTTTTTATCAGCTGTGGTCTGGACAAAAGATATCCTTTTTTCTCCACATACTTTTTTCTCGCTGCTGATTCCATTTATGCTCTTCAAATAGGTACCATGTCACAGCACAGAGCTGTTATAAAATCCTGCATCTTTGCTCAGATTTCAGCAGCAGAAAATCTGTAGTCACGTAATACTCTAGATGCTCATTTTGTTCTACTTATTTATGTGAAAGAACAAAGCAGTTATAACTAAACCCAGAACAGGAGGAAATTAAAAACTCCCTTCCCATTGTGTGGGGTGGAAAGGAGGAGAATGAATATCCACAAACTCCAATGGGTTTCAGAGGAAACATGACCCTGACCCTAAATACAGGGGCTGAAGCAAAGATGATGCTTCCTTGCCTCAGAGGGACAGAGCCCGAGTCCCCAGGGAGGTGGCCCAGGGCAGCCCTGGCCCCCGCAGCGGTCAGTGAGGCAGAGCATGGGACGCACCGAAGCAGAGAACTGGCACACTGCGTCACACTGGTTATGACTCCATCCTATGGAAAACCTTCAGTTTGCACAGTATCTCCTGTATCCCAGCAAAATACCAAGTGTCCTGCACTGGAGAGCCATGCTCCTCCTGCTCTGTCCCCTCCTCAAAGAAGAAAGCCAAAAGGCTACTCTTGCACAAAGGACCACGAGGAAGGAGAGTGTGAAAACAAGGGTTGGCAGAGGCAGGGAGAACGAAGGGAAACTGCTCATCTCTACTACATCGTACTGGTAATTACGTGCGGGACGACATCCAGTTAACACTTGGTTTTGTCCACATGAAGCCAACTGCTGACCTAATTAATCCCTCCGGGTGTGCCAGCTCACAGCCTCCTGACTCTCAATAGGCTGGAAAGAAGCACCAGCTCCCCGCTGCCTCCCCTGCTTACTCCCTCTGCTGTACCAGCTCTCCCATTGTGAAAGTGCAAAAACATTAATTCACTGGGTGACACGATCTCTCAAGACCCTCATCTTTCAGAGTGGACCCTTAAAAGGCAGGAGTATATCCAAGTGGTGTGGCAAGGTGATGGCTTTCTAAGTGAGATGGGCATTGTCAAAGAAGAGTCAATGAGCTCTTCAACCACCTTGTATCCTGCAGTTATACAACTTTTCATCAAAGGAACAAGCATTTTCATATTTTTGTTTTTGATTCTGAAGGTTTGCTGTTGAGTGGATTGCAATTCTCTAGAATTGGTATCAAGTAAACTAGATCTAGTGCCACAAATAAACTACATCAAAATCTATAAGGGATGCCCCTCATCCTGCTGTAAAAAAGGCAAAAACCTTAAAGCCCACAAAGCTTATGAACTTGAATAGTCAGTGGTGTGCACTGTGCCTATTGAATTTTTTGCATGTGATTAATAATGTATTGATTTGACGTGACACATCTGCAAGGCACTTACAACGCATGCTAATGTCAGACAGCAATTTCCATGCTGTGATAACTGAGCAGTGCCCCAGTGCAGGGGTGAGAAACAATAAAGTAGTCATTTAGTGAAGCAAATATGCAATAAAATGTATGAGTTCATTATTTCAAAGTATTTTTTTCTTGGGCATAAATCACTCCACCCTCACCTGCTTTTTCAACTAATTTTAAATTTAGCCTTAAATTTACTGAGTTTACCAATACTAGTGTTCAGGGCTTTCTCATAACTGAAGATTACTATACTTTTTCAGTATGTTTTCCAACTAAGTAAAAACCAGATATATGTATAAAATTACATGTTTTTGGAGAAACAAGAAGAGTTTTCCACATCCACCAATGGCTCTGATCAGCTTTGCAACCAGGCTGTTGCCACCTCCACACAGAGTTTTTATTGCCTCTATCCATTCATCTTAACTTAAACAGTAACTGAGAAGAGATTTCTATCCCACCCCTGTTTAAACATGTCGTACAGTACCTTATTGCCACAAATCTACATCCCAACATCATCGGTGGAGAAGAACAATCCTTTCTTCTTCTTTGTTCTCGTGCCCCATCTGCATAACATCTGATTGTTTTTCTAGACTACATTAATGGAAGGAAGAGTTGTGCAATACGACACTATGGTGGAAAACGGCCAGCTAACTTGTACCAGGAAAACAGCTATTGCACACTCGCAATCAACAGCGTTAGCCATTACAGGGCTATAAAGTCTGAGAAGGTTACAAAGGCTTGACGACACAGACATGAGCTCTAAAACTTAATGATCGGAATCAGCTACTTTTGATTTCAGTCTTGACTTCTCCTTCATGCTGACAGTAATTACCAGTGAAAATATGAATCAGGGATGGAAAACAGCTGTAGAATTTTAAGATGTGGAGCTAAGGTGGAGCAATGACCCTCGCCGCTGCACTGTGGTATTTGAGTGACTACGGTGCTCTGCCAGGGCATCACTGCCTGCAGGCCCTCAGCCACCAGAGATTTCCTGCGCACCTTGAGGTTCAATTTACTCTTGTTGTTTTCTTTCCTTCAAGAGAAAAAAATGGAATAGAAACTTTAAGCATATGAAGTTTCACACAGGAAATTAAGTCGAAACTACTGATACTGCAGAACAAAACAGCGCGGGGGGGTTTCTGCAGAGGATGTGCTAAAAGAAGAAGTGGCAAAGTCGGTGAACAAGCTCAGAGAGTGCAACTTTGCAAAACAGGTCGGTGAACTACAGACTTTCACATACACAAAAAAAAGCGAAGCTGTGTAGACACTATGGTATTTATTTGCTTTCATGCAGCTGGTGCCAGGTGCTGGCTTGCACGGCTGGACACTGGCATGTTTTGTTTAAACCCAGAACAGCCTTGGCTGGGTCTCCAGCTGCAGCTCCATCCTCTGAGCTTCCGTAGTCAGCCAGAGCCACTCACCACCCTCCTGGAGGGCATCTCAGAAGAGTTACTGTCACATCCTACAGGCCTCTCAATGGGCATTATTTGATCAAAAATCATAAAGTTTTGATCACTACCCATCTGTTTTGAAGGTCTGAGTTGGAAGTAAAACCTTTGGTACTGATGACTAAATTGATATGCTTTTAAATGTCACATGATTCAGGCTGATTTGCAATCAGAGGCGTATTTTCAGTTCACTTTTGCCACAGAGCTCTGACATCAGCTTTCACATACAGAGAACTATGCTTATTTTTATGCCAAGAGATATGAAAACCAAATAACGCCAGAACAAATACTTCACTTCTCAAAGGAAACTAACATATAAACCACTTCTGCATACCACGCTCTGCAAAGTGCAGAGCACGCAACAAGTACAAACAAAACCCTAATCCCACATACTACTTGGACAAAAGTCCCACTGAATTCACCCTGGAATTGCTGCCACCGAAGGGAGTTTTGTAAGAGCAAGGCTGATTCCAATACAAGAAACAAGTATCTGTAGTCCTGCCTTTATATAGTGTCAATCCCGCAGGCTACGGGGACTTGCTTTCCAGCTGGCTTTTGCAGGTAAGCATCCCCAAATACAGCATAACAAGATATGAACAGCCTGAGTCTTTTTCTCCATCTCTTTATCTTTTCAAACAAACACCAGCTGATGGTTTTCATTGCAGGTTGCTTTTACAGTCCTAGCTTGACTACTGTAAACTTAACCTATTCCTGTTGACCAGTTCAGAAAAATAGTTCATAAAGCTGAACAGTTGAGGAAAAACTCTTTCTTAGTGCAATTTCATCTAAGCGAACATGCTCACACCAGATATCAATGTGGCACATTAACCTTTAATATCCAAAGCTGTTTTCATCATGACTACAATTGTTTGTCATGATTTTTTTCGTGTGTGCAGAAGCTAATTACAGACAGGTGGGAAACTGTTTGCAGTTCCACCATAAATGATGAGTACGTGACAAACAGCTGAGATAGCCATAAAAACACTCCATATGTAAACTAATGGTAGAAAGTGAGAGAACTTCCTTTGGTTTACTTTTCTGGATTTTGTAAGGAGGTGACATGCAGACAAGAGCTACATGAACTTCTGATAAATTTGCAGAAGCAGAAACCCAGGTGATTCACAGTCAGATAGATCGCTCTACATTCATTGTGAATATTATCCCATCTATTCAATTTGACGTGTAATCTATAGCTTGTGTACTGCAGGAAGAGTGGAGGAGAAGGGACCTTCAACCCTACTAAGCAACAATATCTTCTGCTACTATATTTCCTTGAAAGAGCAACCCTTTACATCATTTAAGGAGGATCTGCATGAAGAGAGAGAATTGCTGTGGTTACAGAAGAGGGAGGGCAGCAATCACCAGACAAAGTAAAAAAGTATAGGAAGAAAAGTCCATCCTGTTAAATCTTGATTTTAGAATTCTGCCTTGCAGAACAAGGGACAAAAAAGGCTTTTGGTTG
The DNA here is from genome assembly GCA_013400195.1 of Aramus guarauna. Lineage (NCBI taxonomy): Eukaryota > Metazoa > Chordata > Aves > Gruiformes > Aramidae > Aramus > Aramus guarauna. The sequence goes on from VXBL01003516.1 coordinate 338,488, forward strand.
CTCATAGTTAGTCCTTCCTCAATCCACTATGGTAGCCCCTTTTGTAAACTTTACTTTTGACAGAACCTGATGGGAAACAAGGTGTTTTCATGAGCAATATACTTCTTGCTGATAAAGGAGAGATATGGAGAAAAATCACCTTATCTTGGCAGACTTGAAAGAGCAACCCTATAAAACTATTCCCGTATTTCTTTCTCCTATCAACTGGGAGGTGGTTTGGGTTTTTTTTTTTCCCTTCCAATAACAGCTAGATCATCGTTGAAAATTCCCTAGACTGATACGGAGAATCTGAGTGTGGTTTTGCTTTCTTTCGGCACAATTAAAATACAAAGGGCGTTTTTTGGCTAGCATATGAGCCAACCCATGAAAATTTTCTACCCTACAGAGCTCGCAGACGCCCCTCTGCACGTCCGAAGGTCTTTGGCAGACAGCTGCAGGGCTGGGAAGGCGTTTGGCTGAGGAACAGATGCTCTGTGCAGCGTTAACTCCCTCACGTGGTTACAGCCGCATGAGGAAACCAGCACGTAACGGCAGAGCTAGGGCAGTTGGTGACTCGCTAAACCCTAAATACCCCAAAGCTCTCTTCAAGGCTGCTAGAGAATGGGATTTGTAACTGAAAGGGAAACAATCTTTACTATTTAAATACTTATTATCCTGATGTAATTATGCATCAAACTCTTCAACTGGTAACTTCAGTTGGCACTTAATGAAGAGTTGAGGAGACCTTGAGTGAAATCCTCGTAAAAATTCCAACTAATTTCAGAGATACTCAAATTTCACCTACGAATTTCATCTGAGTTTACATTTACATCTTGGTTTTGATCCCACATGAGTAAAACCACTGTAAGTAACTTCACTGACCTTCAGGAGGTCACCCCTGTTCTATGCTGCTATGACTGAGAGTGCCTCCAATGAGAAGTGAGGAGTTAACGACACGCACAGCACCACGGCTGAATCAGAACAGGAACTGGGTATTAAACGGAACCATAAAATAATTTAGGTTAGAAGGGACTTCTGGAGGTCACGTAACCCAGCCTCTTGCTCAAAGAAGGGCCAACATCAACATCAGACTGGGTTGCTGATGGCCTTAGCTGGTCAAGCTCTGAAAACCTCCCAGAGTGGAGACTGTACAATCTCTGTGCAACCTGTTCCACTACTTCACTCCTCTCAGGGTGAACATGTTTTCCTTATAACCAACCTGAATTTCCCTATCGGACAAAGAAAGAGGATGAGGAAAAAAAGGGTGGAGGATTAACACAAAATGACAAGACAATACTGAATGGAAATCTTCGTATTCTGATACTGCATGCATACACTACAAGCAGTTTGAAAGGAAAAGATACAGAGGGTGTGTGCGGTGAGTGACAAATGCATAAGCTCCAGGTTAACTACAATATAAGCAACAGTCCCTCGTGGCAACGTATCAGACGATACTCATTTTATTGTCAGAGTAAAAACATACTCCTTTAAGAAAACCAAACAAAAACCCTTACTGAATGTTATAATGCATGCCAAGCAATTATTGCTTTCTTCAATGTGTCCTGTGACTCACTGTGCCACAGTAAATTGGCATATGGTGCTCATTCAGGGTACATAACTCACACATTTGCAATAGCTCTAAAGAGATAATAGTTACTTGGACTGTAGTTAATTTTGGGGGTTTTTAATTTCCCCATGGCAATGCAATAAATGTCATGCTTATTATTCTATTATTATTTTAAAAAAAAATTGGTTTTAGTGGCAGGCAAGTGTCATTAACACCTAAAATGTCTTGTATGCTAGGGAAATCGATTCAGACAGCCTCTGGCATGCGAAAGCACATAAATAATTGGTAAATACTACCTGTGGTCTTCTGCGTCCAGATTTGCCTGATGCCAAGAGCAATCAACTCCTTTTTGGCTGCAAAGGACAGGAGGGCACTCAATACCTTGCAGAAGGCACTCAGTACCTGGCAAAAATCAAATTTTCTGTGTGCCAGCGCCCCATGAAAGACCAAACCCTGAAGCGTGTATGCCAGAAATGGTTCTCTTCTCCTACGAGGGAAGGCAACCTGCTAGAGAGACAGAGCCAGCTCTCCATAAGGTGCCGAATACTCTCCTTGCCTGGGGAAGGTGCACTTCCCATGGTTACCCTGCTTAAAAAACAGCTCTAACTTTCTTAATGAAGGAGACAAAAAAATAACAAAGCAACTGTCTTTCAGTGACTCTGCCCAAGAGCAGGAGTAGACTGGAAATCCAGTTTTTACCACTGAGATGACATCAGAGATGCTTAAAAGCAGGGATCAAGCAGCAGCAGAAGAAACTGTGTGCGATTGCAAGAAAATTCTTCTCCCGTAATCAAGATTACTCAAATGAGCCCAAGCTACACCATGACTTGTCAGTACCACCAAGAGAATGCAGCTTCAGAGTGCTAATGGAGCTTTCCATCATACCGAAATGATTTAACGGGGGAAAAAGTCCTACATAGACAAGATCTACCCAACACTTGTATACAGTTGACACAAGTCCACTGAAGCCAGTGCTATTCATTAGCAGAAGTGGATCATTAAGATAGAAGTGGACCACTGGGATTTTGCCCACATAGGGACTCTGAACTACAGCAGAAGAGCCACCGGTTTCAAGGTCAGCAGGACTGATTCCTGAAAAAGGGGGTCTGACTTTGATACTGTTTATACAACAATAAAGAAATAGCAATGCTACTGAAATCAACAAAGCCACACTGGAGTAAATCCGTTGAGAATTAGATCCTGAATTTGTATGTCTTTGCAGCTAATTTCACAGGTATTAAACAACACATCTCAAAATGTGACTTGGAAAGAAAAACATAAACAAACATCTCAGTCTACAGCTCTATCGCTCCCTGATCCCCGAGGATGCAATTATTCCCTCCGTGGTGTTCTGCGTGGGCCAAATACAATGATTGCCAATATAAATATTTTGTTCCTGGGGTTTTGCTTTATAAAATGTAAACTTCAACTGTGTGGCCTCAGGTGTTTTCTTCAGTGCTTAACAGGTTCCAAATGGAGATTGGGGAATATGGCCATGACCTTCACATGAACAGCAATGGTGAAGAATGACCTGCTCTGCCTATTTCCTCACCTTGAATTCCCTGAGCTGTTTAATTGTGTGGAAGACAGTTGAAATTGTGCCTGAACCAAGACTGCCAGGCTCTGACCTGTGCTCTTTTATTGTTATTCTGTAGATCCTTTGCTAGTGCTCACAAAATATTCCCCATCTCCTCAGAAATATCTTTGATTTATTAATATGTTTGTTGCAACTCTCTTACCTTCCTCCCTCTAGGAATGTACTCGAGAAAGTGCAAAAGTACATAAAAATTAAGTAGATCTCAGAGTATTTTCCAATCAAAACTCATAGTCTTCTATGCAGAAATGTCAAAGTCTTCATCTCACCCAAGGAGATAAAACCAGCATTTAGGTAATAAACACCTTCTCAGTGCAAAGACCCTTCCTCCAGAGAAGGAGATGCTGCCTTTGTCCAGATCCCATACGCTCGTTCTCTTGTTGGCTAATTCCTGACAGTGTTAGCTAGATTTTCATTACAGGGTATTATTTGTAGCTGCTGTTTTCATGAAGCAGCTGTAATAAACAAGTGAGATTTATGTTCCTTTTTAAATTGCTTGAAATAATTACCGTTGTTAAATTTAGACTCTGAAAGAACCTACTGATTTCTCTATTTTTTTTAATAAATACAGAAGCTACAAAGCAATCTACCACCACCAGTCAGGCTTGGGCCAGAACAGTATGCTGTTATCCATATACTATCCAAAATGTGTTTTAGATGAGGAAATAATTTAAGTTCTCCAAACAACCTCTTAAAAGTAAATGATGGTTGTGCTGACTTGTAACAACTGCACTGTGTATTATTCCTCTCCAAACTAAACTCAGACAGGACTTCTTTTTATTTCTATTCTGGTCTGTACAGGTGCAAATGGACACCCTGGGTCTGGATCACACCAGTAAGCTCAATGGAAAATAGGACCAAAACTGAGACCCAGACACAAATCAGAATTTCGCAGCTGTCTTCCAAGCTTGATGATTTATACTGCATCCAACTATCATAAAAGCCCTGACCCATGTCAGGCATTCAAATGCCAAACTTGGAGCTTGTGGTTTGCTCTCATCTCTGCATCATTTACTTTTTCCACTCGTTCTCCCTCAACCACAGCTTGCTGTATTGACAGTCCAGACACTTACTTAAAATAAGTAAATACGATGCCCTCCCCAACCCAGTTTGGCCTTTTCACAGCTACTGCTGCATTTCAGAGCCTGATCCAACAAACCTGCCTCATGACAGCACCGAACAAACATCCTCTAAAAAGCTTTTCACTCATAGTCATTTTTTTGTTTTGTTTTGTTTGGTCAGCTTTGTGATTCATCAGCCTTACAGTATTTTTCTTGGTGTGGGTATCGCCATCCTGGCAGTCCAGGTTTCCTCAGTGCAATGGGAAAGACAAGATGAAATAGCAGAGGCCATGACAAAACTTAGCCTTAATGGTTCTACAAGAGGGGACTGATGTGGAGCAGACGTTCAGCTGACTACAACCCCAAAAGAGGTGAGGAAAAGATGATCTGCTTTGGGAAAGACCATATCATGCCATGCATATAAGGGATACAGCAACAATATATTAACTGCATAATGAGAAAAGGTACAAAATGAAGACAAGGAGAAGGCTAAACCTGTCAAGTTTTTACATTATGAACTTTTATAACTGGAGGAAGGAAAAATAAGGGAAGGTATGCAAACTAGAATGATTGGAGCTGGGGAAAGAGTCTGAAATAATGTGCAGAAGACAGCTGTAATAGGTATCAAAATATAAAATTCTAAGTACTTCTTTGCTCTATATATGATAAAACAGTAATGACTTTTACGTAAAAGATAAAATCCCAGGGCATTAAAATAAATACATAGGCTTAAATAATTCCTGGGTAAAATAAGTAAGTGGCGTGCAATGGGATGGGGACTTAGTGCTAGGAAGTATAAAGCCCTACATCTCAGGAGAGCAGTGACGTTGCCTGAGGAGCAGCTAGCTGCAAAGCCATGAATCCGTGAAAGACCTAAAGGTGACTGTAGGTAAGATTAGCCAAGCAATACGGTTTCTCTGTGTGATGCTACTGAGTGATGCAAGAGAAGGGTCAAAAGCTAAGCTATTTCTTGGTATGTGCATATGAAGGGATGATATGGAAATCTAAAGCACAATGCTATGTCAAAACAACCACAATAGATATAGTACAAGTCTCCCCAGATTAGAAAGGAGATAGAAAAATTAAAGGAAGTACAAATAAGGACAATAAATATGATCTAAGGAGAGGGTAAGAGAGCTGAATTAATATGGTCTATAAATGAGAAGACTCCTGGGCTGAGATCCAGCTATAAATACCATCAAGGTACTGTATGTAGAGGGAGGTAATTAATCTAGCTCAAAAGATACTAGGACAAGAAGCAATTGCTTGAATTTAGGAATGGAAAAATTCAGGATGTATAATAAGAAAAAGTTATTTGAAGAGACGCATCTGCTCAACAGGGCAGACTCCCAAGGTGGTAGCCAAGGCACACTAAGTGTATGCAACTGAGAACAGGCTGAATAAGGGGCTCTGGGAAATGCTGCAATCGCAGCTTTCTACAGTCCACAGAGATCACCACAGACCAACTTAGTGATCTTTTAGTCTCTTTCTTTATGGGTTATCTGAAAGGCTGCTCCTCTATTCAAAAATAACCACACAGACCTATATATCCATGCAGTGACAATACATCCACCCCAGAGCTCAGAAATGGGGGTGTGCAGCACTCTGATGTGCACCACAGGTAACCGCAAACCTCTTCAACTCTCTTCTAGCTGTTCAGTGGTGTGGGCAATGTCAGTCTGCTGGGTGCTGGGCAGGCCAGCATCAGCAGGACAAGAACTGCTGACCCAACCAGCATAATATTCTGAGCTTCTCAACACCGAGGCCAAAGGCTGAAGTGGGAACCACTTCTTGTGATATTTGTGGTCTTCCCCAGCCTTGTGCTAAGAGAACCTGCATGGCAGCTTTCAATGACACTGTATAAATTATGTACTTTGATTTATGAATAGCTGAAACCCAACACTAGCAGTATTTAACAATCCTCAGGAGCTCTAAAATACACTTGCATTAAGAAAATAAAATAAAAATCCCAAAACATTTGCAACAGGCCTTACAATTTTCATTGACAAATGGGTATACACAACTGTGAGGAATATAAAACCCAAGTACCGTTATACCCCCCCTTAAACATATCCCATCCCAACTGCACTCACCAGTCGGGACTTCTGTCCCCTCCTCAATGTAGATGGGCAGTGGTGATTCCTCCATAGGATGAGGCACTGATGGAAAGTAATGAATTGTGGTAGTATTTGTCGCAAAGTGACTACAATAAGATGGTCCCTTTCTTATCATTACAACTACATATGGCTGGTTACTGTCACAAAGACTGCTTTCTCAAAGTGGTCACCTTCTGTCACGGTGACTGGTCCAAATCACAGTCCTGAGGGGTTCATCGTTCACCACCACAGGAGTCAACCCCTCTGAACGGGGTCTGGGAGAGGTCCCTGCCCTGGATGCTTCATGATCCTGCCATTTCGCTACAGCCTCGCTATTCCCCTCCCCGGAGTTTACCTCTCTTTTGGAAACTCGCACAGTTGAAGCCACGGGGAGCCAATGCACAGACAGGCACAAATAGAGTTATCGAGTCAAAGTCATAATATTTCATGCACAGAACCAGAAGAGAGAGGCTCTGATGCTCAAAGCTTGCCGTTAGCTGTTGAAAAGCCACAGCAGGTGATGGAAGGCTGCACCACAAATGGCCTCTGGACCACAAACTTTTCATTATTCATTTTGGAGTATATGGATTGGACTTAGGAAGCTCCTAATTTTTACTTTGTTATACTGAAATGTCCAGACAAAACTCTTCAGATCTGCACTGCACACTTACTCTGCAGTTTCCAGACAACATACAGTCAGTGCTGTTGGGTTCGTCTCTTTGGGTTCTTCTCTATTTGGAAGCTTCTTCCCTTAAAGGTGTTTTTGTTGCACTATTTCCCATTTAAAATCTCTGGGAAGCACATGCTTCACAGGCTTTTCAAGAGGTTTGAATTTCCTACACTAGAACGAAATAATAATGAGCTACAAATGTTGAAAATGGTCATCATTAAAAGCCTTCTGGAATTCTTCTTTCTCTGTTACCTTTTAAAAAAGATGATGTACCTTCTCAAAGATACAAACTCTTAAGCTAGTCTCAGCTAGGATTCCCGCTGCAGGGAAGGACGATTCTTTAATCCTTTGTGGGATGTCTTTCACTAACTACTGTTGGGTTTTTTTTGAAAGATTGTCTTATGATATCCATAAAACCAGCCAAAGAACACCTGTGGTTTAAAGCTATTAAATAAAGCGCCTTACACTGCTAGAAACACAACCAGAATAAAGAGTGTTTTCAACAGATGCTTGACTAGCAACGAGCTTAATATAAATCCCACACCGGTGCTTTGTGGGATGCAAAGGGCTGGCAGTCCCCTGCCTTCCCCTAAGCCCACCCCTCGCTCACGTGGAAGATGAAGGGAAGCACAGAGGAGAGGAAGAGCAGAACACGGTTGCCTACAGAACTACTGTACAAGCCACAGATATCATGGTCTACCGGGGCGCCTTGCGCAAGCCACTTTTACCTAGAAGCTGAACTAACATTCCAGCTCAACAATAGCAAAAAAACCATTTGTTACCACACGGCGTTTTGCTACATATTAACCAGCAGTTGCTACGCAAGCATAATGGAGTGCTGCAATTCCGAGATATATGTTATTTGGAAAAAAAAAAAAAAAAAGTTTACTTATGGGAAATCAGCCTGAGGTGAGTGCTCGTGGGCTTGCCATGCCACTGGACACAGTACATGCTTGGAAGTTATGCAAAGCGGACCCTGCATTGGGAACAATGCAGTCATTTTCCTTGCTAAGCTAATTTTGCATTAAGGCAATGAGAGTCTTCATCAATACAGCCCCTCAAAACGTTTAATCGGATTTATTTACTAGGAAGAAATACCAAAGCAGAGCTTCCTATACTACTCGAGAATATTCAAATCTGAGATCTGCAAGCAAACCGGGTCACTAGACGGTGTGGAAAAAATACTGTTGTATTTTTATGACATGCAGCTTTCTTGGTCCCATGAAGAACACTGTACTGGGCTCACCCAGACCAAGCAGTCAGTGTGGAGCCAAATGCTTTCAACAAAACATTTGCAACAGTATTCACCAATGGCTGGTGGCATTTACTCTTATTTTAATGGGTATCACCATAGGTTGTAGAAAAGGCCTGAAACACTACAGGCTGTTTGAGGCCAAATATGCATATAAACACTCTCTCTTAACCACACATATACATGCACACACTAGTAAACAAATGGCTCTATAGGCAGAACTTGGATTTTGCAGGATCCAAGGCAGAGAAGCTGACTCTTGTCACAGGGTTTGGGATTCAGGGACTCTGGGGTGCTAAAACGAGCTCTCACTTACGGGTCTCCTGTGCTTTGGGCAAACCACTTTAATATTATCCCTCCAGGATTTACACACCAACTTTATGGGCATGCTGCTTAAATGTCTGCAAAGTGCTTTGCAATGGATTCTAAATTCTGCAGTGATAGGCACACAAGAACTGCACAGATAGATTTAAGATAACAGTTGCTGAACATTATTACTGTATAACTACAGCCTATTTTTACATGCTCTATACTTGGTTTCTATGAACAGATGGTACATGTTCAGTATTTGAACATTTTAATGAGCTTTATAACCTTTTTGTAATTTCATAAATAAGCATAAATAACACTTACATGAAGAAGAGTCTCTCCTGAATAGATTTTCTCTTCCTGTTTGGAAAGAAAAAGAGAAAAAGAAAAGGCAAAAAAAATATTTTAAAGGAAAAAACTGTGTCTAGCAAGATATGTCAGACATGTTTCAATGTTAACATGCATAGTGTTTTCTGAATTTCATCAATATGAACTTATATTTTGAAGAACATCAAGACACTGAACGTACTACCAATGCCGAAACAGGAGATCATTTCTCACCTGTTTCGTTCTATGTAAAACATCACAGAAATTTTGACTATATCCCTCTCAAAAGCAAGGAGATTACACTGCGACAGTGAAATGCAAACGCCATGTGATCTGAAGCAAAAAAAGGAAGAACTTTTAACCACATTCCAGCTCACTGCTAAACCCATGGCTTGACGTACAGGTTGCTCTCCTACCTACGGACAGCCTACCTGCACCAACACCCTAAAGCAGGGCACTCCTGATGCGTTTTGGCACAGTGCAATTGTTTTCCACGCCAGCGCTCAAGCACCGACTGCATTCAAACCCAGGTCAGGCAGCCACAACAGCAAAGGAGTTCTTCAAAGCTGTGACCATTCTGGGCGACAGAGAACCACAACAGGAAATTCAGTAACTGTTAAATGCACGAGCCGTCCCAACAGCTCATAGCTCTCAACAGCCACCCGCCCTGCTGCCTCCCACCGAAAGCTCGCTGGCAGGACGTGGATTTGATTCACGCTTGCCTTCCACTAACCTAGCTGGTGGGTTTGGTGGATGCTCTTGGAATAGGGTTTAGGGTCGGCACTGTGTGGAGTTTTGCTGGTGTACATCTAGACACATTGAAAAAGAAAAAAAAAAACAAACAAACAAATCCAGGACAGACTGATATAAATACAGAAGATGCTGTAGGACACCAGCCACAGCTTAAAAGTGACAAGAGTGCAGCAGTACAGTAGCCCTTCGAATGGCAGGTTTTTGGGGAAAAAAGGACAACCAAGAGTGGCAGTTCCACTTAAATTCTACCAGATTATCTTTGATGAATATTAGCTACTCTGTAAGCAATTTCAGAGGGTAGTGCCTAGAGTTTACATGCCTTGGGATGATACTCAGCCAGCACAAATCAGTTAAATCCATGGCACTACAACAGCTGAGGATTCAAGTAAATATGCATGTATGGAGGAAATTCAACAAATATTAAATCACTATACTTTCATCCTCATGCTTTTCTTCCAAAGGCCAAGGACTCAATCCTGCAAGCAGCCCCCCAGAGTGGCCTTAGAATAAACTTGAGTTCTGTGCATGAAGCCCTTAAGAGGATTGGACTCAGGATTATTTTAAAAAACATAACTCTGATCCATCCTGGTCACATAAGTTAGTGATCAGAAGAAGTCAAAGGCACTAATCCTACTGGGTAATCTATTCAAAGCTGCACTTCTTAAATGATCTACAATTTATTAGTATGACCAATCAAATAAGCATTACTTACAAGAGGCTTTAACTACCATGGCTTTCCCATCCATTTGTATGTGTTGTAATATGGTTAAATTTAAAAGAAACGAATCAGCGTAATCTTTTCAGAGTCATTTGCCAGCATGATTAAAATCCTGAGAAGGGCACCACTGCGGAGACTCCCCTTAGTGGTGGAACTGGCAACATTGCCGTTCGGGGCAAAACTATAAGGCATTGGAAAACCTAAAAGGGGCAAAATTAAAATAATAGGGGGGCTGCTGTGCTGAGTCTTGAGGTGCATTGATGGAAATCCTGAGAGCATCACTGCCCGGGACACATGGCAGCTGGCTGAAAGGCTTGTGCCTGAGAGTCTCTTTGGAAACACCCAGCCCACAGGACTCGGCTAGAAACCACTAAGATGTAGCTCAGTCTTGGTTAGGCAGAGCATCGATTCAAGAAAAACTCAGTGAAATATTTGCAATGATTAGCTGTAAGACAAGATCCTCATCTAGGCTTTACAAACAGAACTGTGCTCAGGCATGGGAGGTTTCCCAAGCATTGTGCAGCAAGAGCAAGCCAATCTAAACTGTCTTCCTATTTTTCCAGGGCAATGTTGCACTTCTTTTCACACAGCATTTCCCACAGACTGAAGCCTCCTGCCACAGCCCCAACATTTCACCTCTGACATTTAAGAAACCTCCAGGCACCCCATCCAAAAGCTACAAATTTTCCACTACCAACACAGAGTAGCATGCCAAATTTTGCTCCTGGTTACAGCAAAGTAAAATAAAACAAAAATTGGTAGCATTTGAAGCATTCCAAATTTCTAATGGATTCTAAACCAAGATCCCTAAACAAACAAACAAATCCCCCCCAAGATTCTGATCTAGTACCACCAAGCATGCAACCACCTTCCCGGTACCTCCAAGTATCACGGGGCCATCTGCAACCTCCTGCTTTTTGAGAACTGTGACACAAAATAACCCTAACACCGCACGGTAAAGGAAGCAGGTTAATAAATTACAGCAAGAAACGGCCTTTCCTCTCCTGGCCCGCCCGCAGGCTGGGGGGTCCGGGTCCCGCCCCACCCGCGGGGCAGCGCTGGGACCCCACGGAGAGGGAAGGTGTCTGTCGCCCTCCAGTGGGTGCAGCCTCAAAGCAGCCCAGACCGTGAGAGAGGTGGGAAGGAACAGAGAAGGTGAGACGAAGGCAAATAGAGAGAAGAGAAAAAAAAAAAACAAACCACTATGCAAAGCAGAGAAGAGACAGTTGAAGAGGAAACATGAAGATGCTATCTCTGAAAGTGCCAAAAATAAAGTTTCCAGTGTCAGCCTAACCAGGGCAACAAAGACATCCACCACACTCGTGATTCAGCCTCGACTTACTCTGGGCGAGGGCCGCGGTCACACTGCTGGCTGCCTCGACTGCTCACACATTTTGCTTTAAAAAAGCACAACAACCTGCAGGGGAATCTTTCCATAATACTCGTGCAAAGGTAGGCAATGCCAAAAAGCAGTCAGCTTGCCCAAATGCAGACCCAGAGGTAGACACCCGGCTGTCAAAAGCCATCAGGGTTTTCACCAAAGCCTCTCCCCTCTAAATTCCACAGCAGCAGGTTTTAACGGGCTGATTTACCCTCAAACCTAAAGCCATAAAATCTAAACCGGTAGCAACTGTCTTCCGAGACCTGAATTACACAGCTGATGACACATCCCTTGATCAGGGCTGCCTCATTTTTTTTGCTAGTCCAAAACTCAAAGCATTTTGACATACAAGCAATAAAAAAAAAAATGCAGTTACCAAAATAGCACTATCAACGTAACCAGCTCCTCTCGGCACATTTTCTTAATGCCTTTCCCAATACGGTTAAAAAAATGGGAACTAACCAAAAAACTCCATCTTTACACCTTGGCACGAACTGTGCTGGAATACGTGTGGGAGTGTATTTCTTCGTGTTTATCTGGATCCTGTCCCACTACTTTTTTTTCATCGGTGCTTTCCTTTAACCATAGCTCTTATTAAACAGCAGAAATCAGCTTTTACAATTTCTAAATACAAAGTTTTGCCACTCTCGGAGCTGCCTAAGGAAAACACAGCTTGTCTTCCCTTTCATAAATAACACATACTCTGCACATTTCTTCGCCTGTGTGAAATAAATTCTCCCATGTTCTTATATGGAAACCTTGCGAGTCCTCCCACATGCTGCCTGTTACAGTATGAGGCAGAGATGGGCATTCATTATCTTAAAGCCAGCGGGTGAATTTTGGATCCAAGTTACCCCGAGACGAACCCAGAATTATCGCCCCTTCGCACCAAGCTGAGCTGACTAACCTGCCCTGTGCAGCCCCTGCGTTTTTCTTTCAAGCCCAAATCACCACTTTGATTTTAGCATGCCAAGGATCAACAAAATAAAAGGAAAACGAGGAGGGGGGGAGGGAGAGGCATCCAGCGGTATTACCCACCAGGTAGGCCCATTTGCATCAGATGTAGCGTTGCCTGTACCAGCCTCTTCACTTGAGGTTAGCGCACGGCAGCCAGGAAAAATATAGCGGGGAGGGGTGGGAAGGCGAGAGAAAAAGGGCAAAAATAGCCGGGGAGAGAAGCGTGCTCCGTAGATGTGCTGGAGGGCCGCCAGCAAGTGGGTAATTGCTGCAAACTGTTATCGCGAAAAAAAGTTAACGCAAGGTGGTGGTGGTGGGGGGGGTAAGTGTGTGAAAATAACCGCTGGGGGAGATACCAACCCGCAGGGGTAATGAGACAGCTGGGGAGGAGGGAGGATCGAAGGAAGAAAAATGAATAAATAAATAAAGGGAGCGGGGGAAGGGAAAGCGCGCCCGGGGGCACCCCGACGCGGGGCGGACAAAGGGAGGACGCTGCTGCCGCCCCCGGCCCGGCCCGGCTCGGTTCGGTTCGGCTCCGCTGG
>VXBL01003516.1:351886-500273 GCA_013400195.1 Aramus guarauna
CCCGAGCCGGCCCGGCGGGAGCCGGCCCTCGTCCCATGGCTGCCGGGGCGGGGAGGGGAGCGGAGCGCTGCGTGCCGCGGCTCTCCTCTGTTTCTTATTTTTGTACGTTTTTAAAAAGTATTATTTTTTATCTTTACACAAAGAGCGCCCTTCTCGCAGACAAAGCATCCCACGGCGTTGGCACCAGCACTGCCCGTCCCTGCCCCCGGGCCCTGGCTTTGCTCCTCCGCGGCCACTTTCCCCCCCCCCGGGAAGGGGATGGGGGCTCGGACTCTGGACCCGGTGTCGCTCGGTCAGGCTTTTGGGGCGTTCGGTCTCGGCAACTGGCTCCAGCCGGAGGAGGAAACACAAGGCAGCGTGGCCTGGCAGGTGCCTGGGAGCCCGGGATACCTCTGCTCTTCTCTGTCTCCTCCCAGAAGAGCAGTCCCCGGCACCGGTCAGCCCCGCTCACGGCTGGAGAACAAAGTATGGCCGGAACGATCAGCAGGAGAAATGAGCAAGGGGCACGTTTTGTCCCATGTTGGGTTTCCTTGCACCGAAAGCTGGTGTTTTCCTCCTGCAGGCAAACGGGTATATGACTCAAATATGTCTCTGCTCGCCTACCCGCATCTTCTCTAGTTCTGTTAATGAATGGATACTGCGGCATACAGACTCGCTAGGCTTTTTCAGCTGAAGACTTAGTAAGAGCCCCTGTACTGCAAAATACTGTTTGCATTGTGGGGGCTGAGTAATGGGGAAAAGCAGATTTTGGGCCATCTATGTTTCGCACAAGTCCCACGGTGCTAACCTTGCAATGGGAACAGCAGAGATGGACCAAAAAAGAGTGAACAGTCCCCACAGCCCTGCTCTCCTAGGCTTTCCCAGATACGAGACCCTACCATCCTACACCACAACTAGGACCACAGTCACTGAGCGACATGCCTCTGGAGCCCATCACCTACGCATAGGCTGCCAGGGGATCAAATTCCATCACAGCAGCCTCCAGGGAGGTCTCCAGAGAAGGCTGATTTCCTTGGCTGGTTCATGCAAAAGCACGGAGAGCTGCACCCTTTCTGCACACTCCTTGCTGGCAATACAGTATGCCAAATACAGGCACGCAAGCGATTTTCCCTGACTCCAGTGCAGAGATTTTCTAGTATCTCAGCTGATGTGCAAAGTGAATAGGTTTTTAACTCAAAAATAGATACAGGTATAGGATACATGCAGTTAATTGATGACATATCTCCACTAAACAGCCTGGTTTAAACTAATAACATGATGTAGTGCATGCTGCCACCTACGTCTTCTGATTCACATTTCTTGTGTACTGCAGCTTCGGGTTCGTAGGCATCCTTTGCTGAAGGCAGCTAGCAGTTTGTGAGACTCCACGAGGGACCACAAACATAGACGGCTCTGGCCACACTAGGGTACGAAGCAAAACATCTCTCACCATGCAGCCACTTGTTCAGTTGCAGTGAGGATGCCTCGATGCAGATTAGGGACCGGCAGTCACATCAGTGAAATGTAAGTAGTGGCTGGAGCCTCATCTGTGCTGAGGATCCTGCCAGCACAGCTGTACCACTGACAGCAGTGGAATATTTTGCTCAAGTTCTCTAGAGGAATCAAAGCCTGTATTTTCTGTGTCTGGCTCTCTCTTGTTCTGTTGCTCCTCGCTCATTAAAAGAAAAGTCAGCCACACAAAGCACATGGTTGCTCTGTGTTTGAAAAAAAAATAAATGTTTGGGGTAAAAAACCAACAGCCAAAGCTGTTTTGAAGTCAGAGGCATGTAAACAGTACCTGGAACTAAGTGGAATAATAATAATAATTAGTCCTTTTGTGTGATAAATAAATATATGCATTGCTGTCTGCTGTTTCATTATGAGACAGCACAACTTCTGAGAATGTGCCTGATGAATATTTGGGGGAACTCTGCCTTAGCTGCAGCAGCATACGGCACCACTAATGCCTCTGGCTCCTCTGGCTCTCTTACGTAACTGAAATCACAAGTTAGAGCCCAAATTACAAAGCATAAGCATGATCGTAAGCATATAAATGGTGCCTGAAATTACTGTCCTTTTCCTGTAGGTCTGCCTTTAATCTATTAGTATTTTTACTTCTGCAGTTCTACTGACTTCAATGTGTGCTGCTGCCACTCACAGCGTAATCAAGTCTTACCCCTTAAAAACCCCACCATGAAGGCAGTAACCTAAATTTAACTAAGATGGGCCAAAACCACTGCCGTTACAGGTAGGTGTGTTTCAGATGACTCGTCTACCAGATCTCGAGCGTATGCAGTATTACGACGCTACAGAAAGCAGAATACAATGTTCCTGTGGCTGCTTTGCAGACAAGCCAGAGCTGCAGCGTTTTGCACCCCAGCCCAAGGCACGGGTTACCAATCACCTTCCTTTGCGTTTTCCGTCTGTCTTAGAGACTATTTTCTCCATTAACATGCTGAGCTGCTTTCTGGAGTTTTAAGGTGTTGGATGCTGATACAGTGAGCACCTCTTGTATCTGTTTAATCCAATAACATAACTCTTTTAATCTCCATGTCTGGGTCACAGGGTTTAAAAAAGACACTGGGCCAAATCCCCGGCTTGGCTACAACGTGTGGAAATCTACCAAGAAGGCATGAAAGTCAGAAGAGATTTGCTGTATTTGCACCCTCTAAAAGAGGGCTCGAGGGAGAGGGATGTGAGTGCCTTATTTCGCATATTAAAACAAATGTATGGCAGAGTTAGATCGGATTTCTATCAAGTGAAGTGAATGCAGGGAGGGATATCACACCAGGATCTAAAATGTGCTCATCAGCAAATTTTCATTAATTTTAAAATCAAAATGGATTTAATATTTCTTCCTTTTTCAGGAGCAAAACTCGGTTCTTTTCAATGTGTGGCTGCTAAAGGGAACATGATGTTTCATGTACTCGGAACCAAGGCAGGGCAAGAACAAGGAGGAGGTTTTGCAGGGATTGGGAAGATTTTACATGTAAACATTAAAACAAAAAAGGCAACATTTATCCAGGCACAAAGTCCAGCAGAAATCTAGGGGACAAGTGGAGTGCACAGCCAGCACTTTCTGTAAAGAAAGGTATAAGCAAGAATGGCAAAAAAGATGGTTTGAATAAGTCCGTCACATTAATGATTCTCCAAACACAAATTTCCTATATAAAGCTATAGGGGGGCAACCTTCGGGGTTCCCCTGCATAGCAAAGGGTCCTGAGCTTGAAAAGGGAGGCAGATTTTGTCAGGGATTTGCACATCATACCGTGACTCTGGATTGCAGATTTTAAGCATTACTAAATCGGGGAATAGAATTGTTGCGATTGCTGTTACATACCAGGATATCTCACTAATCCACACAATCCACTAAGTTGCTGTAGTTTTAGTCTGTGTTTATTTTAGATGAAATTATGGCCTGGACAGTTAATTTTTCTTAGTTTATCCATTTAAATCATATATAAATAAGATACCAAACAGAAATCAAAACATGACCTGTGTTTTTGGTACACTCCCCATCACGGGAACCTGCCAGTGATGGAGCCCTGCACCCAGTTTACAAGTCAAACACAAAGGCAACTGAAAACCACAAGTCTTCTTGAAAAGTAGCCCCATTGTCATTAAATTATCTGATTTTAATGCTACGGGTGGCCTCTTTTGCTTATATTTGAGACTGCCTAGCCATTATGGGATTGCCTCCACTGGTCCTTTCCTTACATCAAGCTGATTACATATTAACTTGAGGCACTTAGCAAGGCTGAAAGGCTGGAGCGGGTCCTTCCCGACCACCAGTCGAGTTTAGAAATGCCTGTTCCTTTACAGAGGCTGATTCCCAAAGTGAGGGGCAAACCCAGAGGAACCAAACAGCCTGGAACCAAAGTGGTCACACTGGCTTTTGGAAAAAAGTGAAGTGTCTCAAGTTAATTGACTGCCTGGAAATAAAAAACTCTCATATATCTGAAGGTTTTCACCGGGATTTTCAAGAGCTCCTGAGCAATTTAAAGTCCTTGAAAGGAATGCACTATAGAATGAAAAATATAGGTATTATTAAAGAATGTCTCCAAACTGAAAGCCAGACAGTTTCATAAAAATGAGCTAAAAGCCAATAACAGGTACTCTGTCTCCTGCTGGATGCTGTATGAACCGTATGTTTTGCATTTTTGAAGTCACTTCTAAACCAATGTTTTTTTTCTCTGCTGTTGCTGTTGGGAAAACCAGTAAAAGAACTATGCATAAATGAGGTTAAAGTAATCTAATAAAAAAAATAAACAGCATGCTTTCATCTTCAATTCATAGCCAGTCATTTGGGATCGAACTTTAAAAAAGAAAAGATAAAAATTCAGAAAGGATTTTGAAGGATGACTGTTTCCCTTTAAGATTAATGATAAACATACTTGTGTATTCAGGGGAGAATAGATCCAGTGTTATGTAACAGGATAAAGAAACAAAATCCTTTTTCCTTAAATTAAAATAACTAGTATGTGTGTGGATTTTAGTCAATCACCGAAAATTCAGGAAACCCATTTTCTTTCACAACTGCATTCCACATGCTAAAATTGACGTCTTCTAATTTTTACACAGAATCGCAACAATTAAAGACAAAAAAGATTTGTTTGTTCTGTTCGACGACGCTTTGCCAATAGATGCTTGTTCCCCGAGGAAAATTCTGCAGCACTTGCCCTGTGCAAAAATCCAAATTTGTGCTCATCTTTTTATTTTATGTGGCATTAGTAAATCCAGTTATTGCACTTCCCAGTTGGTTTGTTGTTTTGTTTTTTTTTCTTTTTTAATCCGCTTACCTAGTACTAGATGTATGGTAACTTATCTCTTTTAATAAATTTTTGCCTGAACTATTACATAACAGTTCTTATCAAATCTTGCAATGCCTGCCTAAATTTGCCAAAAATGGGACAAGATCAACAGGTAATGGATTTTTTTTATTGTTGGCATTGTTCTTTGCTGGCTCAATCATATAAAAAATGCAAAAAAACACAAAATAAAATAATTTTCTACCACATAACCTACATTTTCCACTTCTGTATTTTACAAGAGCACTCATACCAGAAGTTCTGCATCAGAATTTCATACATAAAGTTCCTCTTAATCACATGAATTCAATTTTCCAAAAGAAGGCAGACAATACTATTAATAACCAAGATACAAGCCCTGAAAAGGCTAAGTCTCTGAAAGTACTTGCTGCAAAAAAAAAATAAAAATGTCATTTTGTTGGATCTAATTCTGGAGTTATTATTTGACACAATGCAGAACAGTTTGAGATTTGCATAGAAAGGCACTGCTGAGTTAAGGTGATACTCACTCTTGCATGAAGAAGCATGTATGTGCTTTGCTGAGCTACGCGGAGCTCTGTCTGCCGACCAAAGTAAATCATGCTTATGTTGGCATGTCCTTGCACACGTCCACACTTAACGTTCTCCGTCCTGAAACTAAAGCTTCAAGTCCGGGGAGTTTAAGTGACATTCCCCAGTGGAGTAAGTCCTCTGTTAGTGCTACTCAGCAGCACAAGGTGCGCTTGGAGACGATGCACATTTTGAACATGCTTCTTTCCCTGCTAATCACATACCCACCATGCTGCAGGTAAATATTGTGCTGCTGTATGGCCTGCAGAGAGATTTCCTTGGCCCCACGAGCAGAACAGCTCCTGCAGAGCCAAGATGGTTACATGGGTGCTGCAAAGGCAATATGAAAGCTGGGAAGCCGTAGGAGCACGTAGGCTAGGAGATGGGGAAGAAGTGGTGGACCCACTCTGAAAGCAGTAAAAGGTCAGCGGGGTCTGAGGCTGCTGTGCAGAACCACTTCCATTTCCATTTGGAGCTGGTCACCGAGCTGGGCAGGCTTGACCTGACCACATCCCGGGTGACAGCAGGCATCATGGTAGAAAATAGTCCAGAAATTTATGGTGGTGAGCTCACTGATGCAGTCAAGCCCTCTTGACTTACGTGACTGATCCAGACAAGCCGATGGATTAAACTCACCGAAGAGGAAGAAGAGTGATCACTCGACTGAATTCATACATGCTCATATTTCTTTTTATTTGCTTATGGGTCCCTCTGCTCCCTTCCCTCTCAAAGTGATGGTGAAACACTTACAAGGAGTGTATAAAAATGATTTTAAAGTACCTAGTTTATTCTGACAAATTACATTGGCAGGTGTAGGCAAACACTAAGAGAAAATACTGTAGGAAACAAAACCATTCCCAAATGCATGCTTTTACTGGTTCAGACAGATAGAATTTCTAGCTAGGTGAATTTATGCACCGCAGGCAGAGAGAGAAAGAGCATCAAATGCTTGAGGGTCCAGAAAAAATAGAAAAATTCAAATAAACCCTGCAAGCTATCCAGGAACTATTCATCCAGCTACATGATTTTAATTAACAAAACTGGAAAGCAAAGATGTAATGTAAACTTAAAAACACAGCGCTTCAGTTTTCCGGACTACCAGTCCAAATGCAAAACAGATAGCTTGCATCTGGCGGCGGGGGAGGCAGGGACGGCTTTGGGAGCTTCGCTTTTCACTGGCAGAGCGACGTAGCAGCATCCGCTGTACTACCCGCTTATGGTGCTTCGGACAGCTGCTGGCACCTCCGTGCCCGCCGTCCTCTGGCACAGCCTGGGCGCAAACACTTTAAGCATTGGCCGCATGCTCGGAGGAGGATGCCTTGGCTTCCACCTCCGCGGCAGCACGTTGCTCCGTAGGGCAGCAATGTCACTGAGGCCAGTGGCTTGCAGGCTCGGGTGACCTTGAGCCTCCATAAGCAGTTACCTTTTCTGGGCCTTTGGCATGCTCTCAAGTGATCTTTCAGCCAGAATCTCCGCTGCCTAAAATAAATTTAGCAATATTCATTGCGGCATCCCTGTAGTTCTCTTTTGGGATACCTGACTCGTATCTCCCAACCTGGGCAGACGCAGGTTTTGGAAAGTTTACCCGGGTGCTTCCTGGGCAGCGAGATCCTGACCTGGCCCGAGGCCACGGTGACTCACTTGGTGTTATGAGGAAAGACAGAATTTTAGGGGGTTTTCTTGCCTCTCTCTGTATGCTAATGGTGTCTCTATCTGCCACGTTGTTTAGAAGTGGCCTTGACAACGATATTTTTACAAGGTGTTTCCTCCACACCTTCTGAAAGTGACCCGGTTAGGAAGAAGGGAAGCTGGAGCGAGGTGTTTTCTTCTCTGACCTTTTTCAAGCTTTCAGCGTGGGGTCTGCGGCAGGAGGGGCTGGCGGTGAGGGACAGAGCTGTGAGGTAGCACATCCCCGGGAGCCACTCGGCTCCGGAGCAAGCAAACACAAATGCTAAGGTGAAAAAATGCCCAAACACCCGTGCACTGGCAGCCTCACCCTGCCTGGCCAATGCACACATGTGCATGTTGCATTCCCAGCCTTCATCTTGAAGGCCCAGCATATCCCCATCGAGTCTGTATAAGCCCATCCAGAAATAAGGAGAGTTGACAGGACTGATGGACACAACCTGGGGTTCAGGAGCAGCCACCACTTTGTGTTTGGCTCCTTACCAGTTTTAGAAATACTTCTCTTTCTGAAAATTGTGAGTTATTTACTGTTCCTTAAAAAATGACATCTGATCTTCCTATGTGGTTAATAAAATTTGCCAACTATTTAAAATGCCCACCTAAGGAAAGTAGCATGTAATCACCAAGCTGCATTAATGTAAAGCAAGATGCAACATGAGCTTGTAGGGTCTCCTGACGCTACCCAGGACTCCCTCGGTTACCTCGGGCTCAGGTTTGTGGGGTGCACAGGAGCCCCGTTGCCCCACTTGGCCCTGCAGCTGCTATGGCCAACACAACGCAAACCGGTAATGACGGGGGTCTTTGCCTCCCATTGACACAAGAGATCACATCAGGATCTTTCCAGTCTGGCAACTACACATGACTGCCCTCGTAATGGGCATGTTTTCCCTGCCACGTACCCACTACTGGTCCCATGAATCACGAAAGTGAAGAGCTGGATGGGCCCAGTGTACGGCCAGGTGGCCTTACCCTTCCCAGCAGGCAATACCAGCCCGGCGTTGCATCCTTGCAGAGTGGCTGATGCCTGTCTCTCCCGGCCAGAGCAGTCCCGCGTTGTTGTCTCCACATGGGAGGAAGTAGAGAAGGGAGGGGGCTCAGCACGAAGCACGAGAAATCCAGCTTTGCACCTCTAAATCTCTTTGGCTAATGCTAGTCAGCGCTGACTTGTATCTGTGCTCCATCTTATCACTTGCTGAGTGTTAAATGGGCCACAAAGAGTTAATATTTTGTGCATGGTTGGGCACAGGATGCCAGTAGCACTGTGCAATTTTCTCTTATTGTCTGTCAGCCAAAGACCTGAAGTTTTCTTATTTTTCCTCCTTCATGTTTGCCTGTCAGGCTTCTTAAGTTCATGGAGGGAAGCGTGAAAACTTGTCCCCAGGCTCCTCCATTTCCCTGGGAAGTACGTCCCAGCGACCTGTGGAGCAGCTGGAGTGGGTTCATCATGCCCTCAGTGCTCACAAAGACACCCATGGTCCGTGTCACCCCACAGCAAATGCCGGCGGGGGGGGGACATCATCGGCGCGGCTGGGGGAGCTGGCGCAGGAGCTGCACGGCCAGGCTGGGTTGTAGCAGCGACTGGGCATCACGCAGAGCAGCGAGGCCCTGGGATTGCCTGATGACAGGGCTGAATAAATCACTGAGCAGAGGCACACAGTGCAGGGTGTGGTGGACCCCTGGGAGCTTTTCCATCCAGTTCCCCCGGAGGTCCTGTGAAGCCATGTGGAGGGGGTATGGCGTTTACAGAGCCATATCCACTGGCTCGCCGGAGCTCAGGGCACAAACACTGTCTTCAGCCGGAGCAGCGGACGCTGACACATGCCCATTCCACCTGGTTTAAACTCAGGTTTTCCCCCCAAGCTGAATTCATGCCACTCTGGAGCTCATGGCAGCTTTGCAAATGTTGCTGCCTGAATTTCACTTCCCTACTGGGAGACTAAGCTCCAGTTTTCCCAGTAAGATACAGGTTTGAACCCAGGTCCTATTTCTGCTGTTCTCCATCAGCATCACAGCTGTTTGCTCCAAACATGAAGATATTTTTGTAAGAGCAAAAGCATGAATTATTTCCAACTTGCCTCAGGATGAATTTTCAAGGGTACTGAGGAGACTGTTTCCACAACAAAACAGGAGCTCTTCTCCTGCTGAATTGTTCATGTTACTTTCATGAATGCTAGAAAAGAGGCTGGCTTTTTAAAAATGTCAGCAGATACCTGGAATGGGAATTTGCTTCCATTAAAGCCTTTGGAAGCTATAGTTGTTGTTGTTGATGTTGTCTAATCTGATCGAAAGTTCAATTTGGCAATTTTTATTAGACCTTGCTTTTAGGTGTAGGCAATTAGCTTAACAAAATATCAGATAGGATCTCTGCTGTGTTTGCAATGCCGGTTGCTCTGAATCTTACCTGGTGGGAAATGGCTTTGGAGGAGCACAGACACATCTTTGTAGCTGTTTACATCACATTTCTGACAGAGCTCCACCCTGATTTCCCCATTTGTACTTTGTTTTTCATGAATAAAGGTCATGGCATTGGCATCACAAAAAATATTGTTGCTGTAGAAGGAATTCAGCTGTCCCCTCTGGGTTATAAAACAAATCACATGACAGGACAGTAATGCACTCAGACGTTGGCAGGGCAGAAATCAGCGATGGAAGGGAAGTCTCAGACCCATGGAGATCTCTGCAGACCTCCAGCATCCCACAAGTCAGCTGCCTCCCTGCCCGTGCAGGGCTGCTGCATGCTGCATAGTCTGGAATATTTTGCACAGCCTAACTTTAAACGTAGCCCAGCTGTTAGCAGCGGGTCTGTTGTGGGTACCCACCTCCCAGCCTAACAGGTCACACTGCTGGAATTTGTTTTCTAATAGTCAAAGGGCATTTTCTTTGCCTCAATGTCATGCCATTAGTCCAACATCTTCCTGCAACTGTTGTTGGGCCAGGGGACGTGGTTACAAGACCCCTGCTCCCCTTTGGTGTGCTGGAGAAGGAAGTGCTGGGGCAAGGGCACCTCGGTGCCAGCAACTACTTTGAGTCACTGGCTTGTGCGGGAGTCTGACCTGGTTGTATCCCCGCTACACAATACATCTTTTTGGCCATGTATCTAGATCAGGGGATAAATGTACAGTAACTACATCTCTTGACTCAGCTATAAAGTAAATGAGATCTGTCCCATGTTTCTGTATAAACATCCACATTGACCTTCGTGTTCATGATCATGTCAAAATCACCACTTGTCTTTTGGTTCAAAAGCTGTTCTTCTAATCTTTCGCTATGGGTGAGTCTCTCAAGCTCTCTGATGTTTTCTCTTCCTTTCAGTCTGCCAACACTTTCTAGCAAGGTGATATTTTAACTAGCTGCAATATTCCAGGAGTAATTTCATCACCAGTGCTTCCAGAAACACAGCCCCAAGCTTAAGGTCCATGTTCTTATGATTCTCTTGGCATATACCAAAATCAGAATTGTTCTGAGAATATGAGGGGAAACCAGCCGAAGTTGCTGTATTGTTGTTACAGCCAAGGACACGCGACAGCCAACAGGCAAAAGCTCAGCATCAAAAGCACTGGGAACACTTTTAGCAGGAACACTACTCAAGCAATCCCCAATTCACAGAATCCAGTAGGAAGTGTATTAGTTAAGGAGATCTTGAACTCTCCTTCCCAGGATCACACCAATACCACTGAGCAGTAAATCATATTCTACAGAAATAGTTGGGCATTTTATTAGTAAACAGCCTAGATGTGAATTGTTTTTTCTTGGCTAAAGTCTCATGGAAGATATGTTTGAAATTGAGAATTGTCTGAATAATAACAAATACTCCTTTTTAGACAGTATTCTAGCATAATCCCAGAAATTATAATTTAAGGAGCACAGATCTTCCTTGTTGCAAAGCCCTTAGGATTCATGTGGCAATAGCCAGTAATCAGATAAAATAGAAGCAATTAATGAAGTATTTCATCATTAGAAAAATTTCCAACACCGGAAGATTTTGCAAATCACCCAGCAGGTTTTGCACATCCTCTGGCATTTGAGATTTTGTCAGTATTGAAAACTAAATGAATGGTGAATACAAGCATAAGGCTTAAAACAATGTCACACTGGCTCAGTGTGCACAGAAATAGTATTTTAAGGGAGTTGTTCATATTTAAACAAAATTGTTTCTTTTCTTTATAAACAGAATTAACAGAATAAAAGGTGCCTCAAAAATAAAGAAGTTTTTAAATATAAGGCCATCACACTCCTATTTTCCCCTTAGCATTGACGAAGAAGTGGTTAAGTTACATCCCCATTTAAGGTTTCCACACCTCTTAGCACTTTGCATTGTTTCCTCCATGCAGTTTCATAACTTCTGCTACCCCTGTAGGCCTGGGAGGTCTGCAGAGCACGTCTGTGGTCTATAGGAAGTGGTTTTGGTGCTGCACTAGCAACCTTAAATCAGTACTGAGTAAGCTGAGGTGCTGCTCAGCAGAGAAACAACATCAAACTCTTGTCTGTACATCCTCGTAATTAGGAAGAATGGAGGCAGCCGTTACAATGGTGAAGCCTGATACCCTTCAAGGAAATTGCAATTCTGTCTCTTTTATTCCTCCCCTATGTTTTAATTTGATAAAATTTCTTGTCCTGGTGCTGCTTGTTGCAGTGCACTCTCAGTGATTGGAGAACCGTTCTTTCCTTTGCTCACAGTGTCCCCAGATATGTACTAAGGGTGGGTAACAAATCCTTTGTGATTCTCTGGTAATGTAAAGAGAGAAGGATCTCACCCACTGAGAATCCAGGTCCTCTTTTACTTTACTCCAGAGCTGACTGCATTTTAGGAGAAAGTAATTAATCCTTTTTTTTTTTTTTTCCTTAAGTTTTTAACCTGAAGCTCCTTTAATTCACCCTTGTAAAGCATTTGGGGATCATCTAATGAAAAGCCCTAAAGAAACTCCAGGTATCCCTACTGCTTGGGTCGCAAAGCTAAGGCTCAAGCTCTGAAAAGAGAAGTGTGCTTACAACAAAGAGGTTTTGAACACAAAACCAAATCATGGCAATGCACGCTAACAAACACTTCATCTGCTTGCTGCCGTTTACATTTTTCAAATACACATGGAGTATTGTTAAGGACCTTGGCTACCTTTGTCTGTCACCAAGCCAAGTCTATTTAAGCTTTCTTCAAAACTAGTCCCTGCTGCTACTAAGGTATTGCTGTTGCTTTTGTTGCCATTTATCTTTGAATTATTTCCAGTCTGCAAGCATCTTTCTGGTACAAAAACTGAACAGAATATTTCAGGCAATCATCTAAAGGCATTGAAAGAAAGTCTAAAACACCACCCTCCATGACTTTTACATAGCCAATCCATATTTCAGACCTTGTTTTAGGTCTACACAAGAAAGGCTTTGCCACCTTTGATCCAGTTTGGTTGTTTTTTTCCCCTTTGGTTTTGATTTTTTCCAGTTTTCTGGATAGATTTCACACAGCTTGCCACCACAGCTCTACTGGACAATAAAAAAATGTATGGGAACTCCTCCAAAGTATGTGTTTCCAAGGAGTGCTATGCCAGGAACATCATTACCGGAGTCCCAGTAACTAATCCAGAACTGATGCCGTAACTTTTATGTGTACCAGGGGCACTGAAACCCATGCTGAAATACTTGGCAAATCTGCCCTTAAATTAGGATATATTCTATTGATATTGGCTATGATCGACCACAACATTCTTTGGTTTTGAGGTAGTATTTCTGAAGGGGGAGGGTTGGCAATGCCAGTTCTTGTCATATGTTTTCCTGTCTCACCCTATCTCCAAGCCCAGCTAATCTGATGATATCCAACTGTCCTAATGAGCTGCATCTACTTCTAGACTGAAGCGTTGACAGCTGCCTGTCCTATTGCCAACAAAAACTTCTGAGACAACTGTATCTCATTCCTGCAAGTACGCAAATTGCTTAGTTTCCAGCCCAAATATGAGATGTAATGATACTTCTTTTCATTGATCCAGGTCTAAAAAAAGGTGTGTCAAGAATGCATTCAATCATTTCCTCACGTGCAGTTTAATCCCCCAGCTGGAAAGGAGGTTTCTGTCTCCTTGTTAGAGAGGAAAAATCAAGGGCTCATGTCCCTTACAGCAGAGGTACAGTCACACGGGCCAAGGTCAGTGAGAAGGACATGTTCCTCCAATTAATGTTGGCATGTGTTTACTTATATTTTTATACATTGGTAATTCTTCCATTTGCTGCTCTCGGATTCAGAGCACATGGCAAGAACTTCAGCTTGTTCTTACTCAGGTAGGATTTAACACCCTTAAATCTTCACCAAGACCCAGCCCATGTCGTGCACACGGGATTCGCTTTCTTCCTCACAGATAAGGCCCAAAGATGATGGACCCAAAGGCTCATCAGCCTTTCCTTCCCCTGGACTGCATGCTCAGAGCACTGAAACTGGGTAATACGTGAGCAGATAAGACCAGGCTCCCAACAAGCCATTAAAAACTAGTCACAGCCCTCTAGAGAGAAAGCAATGTAAAACAGAGACTGAATTTGCAGGACAAATTTTGTCTTAGGTGACTTCATTGCCCACAGAAACAGTATACAATAATCCCCAGACAAAGATGGAGAAGAGACACAGAGAAACTCTGATCTTGATCCAAATGTGATCAGAATAAATAGAAGCAACACTTCCACTGACAGCAGATAGTTTTCCTTGTTGAAAGAAAAACCCACATCTACCCTCTGCCCCTCATAACTTTTACAACTTGCCAGATTCCAGGAATCACAGAAAACACTACCGAGCCAGGGGCCACGGAGCAGAAAAACTAGGGGAAGCACATCTAGTCCTGGCAGCCTCCTGTAGCAGCCCAGGTCACCAGTGTGGCCTCTCCCATGCCAGCCTTTCCCACCCTGTTCTCATAGCTGAAGGTAGGACCCACTTCTTTGATTCAGCTTTTCCTCAGTAAGTTCCTCACACACATATAAGCACAAAAACTCAAGACACTTACTAAGACCAGGCTGGGAAGGAAGAGAGAGTTTGTTTGTTCTAGGGTTTTTCTTTCTTTCTTTCTTTTTTTTTTTTTAATTCTTGGGATGTGCTCAAACATTACAACTGTGGAGACCATATAAGTAGCTAGATTAGAGCAACAGACATAACAGTGGTATTGGATACAGAAATAGCAGCCATTGCCAGTTCCATGGAAAGAGAGGACAAATGAATAAACATTGATCATAACATCTGAAACCACCAGGCTTGGAAAAGCCTCTTTATTTTAGGAATAATCCACTGAAAGGTGCCAGGGCTAGATCTGACCAGCTCTGACTTTTTCTCAGGAGTATAATTGCCATTGAGGAAGAAAAAGATGTTTGAAGATGGATAAATCCAGAAACCTTCTATGCCATCATCTTTTAGTCACTAAGCTCTAGGGACAAATACAAGGGTTTGTTTGTTTGTTAGGGCTTGTTTTTGTTTTTATTTTAAATCTGTAGTTTTTCCTAAGAATTTTTTTCCAGATGTTTTTCATGCTGAAAAATTGCATGCAGTCCCAGGATGATGTACAAATTGAATGCAACGGCAAGCAAAAAAATGCAAATAGGTCTATTTGTCAATATCTCTTGAGTACAAGATGGTCTCACCTCTGCAGGACCTCCTCCCCTGTTAGCAGATCTAACAAACCATCAAGAATAAAGCAAGGAAGAATCCAGAAGGAAAGGGTAAGCATGTTGGCTGAATGTCAGCGCAACAGCCTATGGGGCTGGAAAGGTATTTTCAGTGTCTGGTGTTATTTAGGAAGATGTTTCTGAAGGAACACAGGCTATGCATTCTGGGGAGGGAGGAATTGGCTTCTTTAAGATTACTGAAAACTTACTAAATAAGAAGCTTTCTGTATTCCTCACAGCTGGAGACCAATCATTGCAGCACAATTAGAAAAGCTGGAGGCTGAAGGGAGAGAAATTCTCTGATTTGACCCAAGTTCCTTGTATTATAGCTGGTGTGTGCAAAATGCGTTTGGGTTCTGTGAAGTGCAAGATACTGAATATCTCTGTCTGCCTTAGCAATATTTTGAGCTTTATATTGAGCTGAGTGTTCAAATCCTGGAAGGTGGCATTGGGAGGCCAGTCCCTTGGGACACCTGTGGTGCCAAATTCTTTGAGGATACTTGAGTAGACTATGCAAAGGGATCACTTAATGTGACACAGGCAGGTGGCATTTACCTTCTACAGAGCACCAAGAAGACCATACATTATAAAACCATGCCCAATTTTGTTTTCCTCAGCAAAAGACAAGTACTAAAAAATAAATCCAAGCATAACCACAATGCAGTTTTAAGAGGCTCGAGATACTGATTCAGGACAGGGATGCCTAAAATACACATCAAGGGTGAAATGCCGGCACCATGAAAATCAGCAAGAAAATCTCCTAGTGACTGCCTGGGGACTGTGTCCATACAGTTTATCCAGACAAAGACAGTATAAACACCAGAGGCTCAATTGTCCCTGAGCTCACAGCGCTCAGTTGTTTAAGCGCAGGAAGCGGCCCACCCTTTTCCCACCTTTGTACACCCAGGCAGGGGTCAGACGCAGTGTAGCTGCCATAAGGACAAGGCTGATCCAAGTTAACGTCTGGCATAGGGTGACTGAGGCAGGGAGATGGCAGAGCTCTCCGAATGATTGCAGAGGCGGCCAGAAATGGGGCAAATGTATGGTCAGTCTGTGAAAATGCCCAGCGGCCGAGCAGATACGCTCCACCAGTTGTCTTGGAGAAACTGCCTTAAACCACTGCTCAAGACACAGTTTTCTCTCTTAGAGTATATAGTCCATACTCAGGTGACAGTAAGGTTTCAACAATTGCCCTTTTAAGGGGAAAAAGTCCAAGGAAGCAAAAGTACCACTGCCATTGACACAACACATCCCACCTCCTTACAGTATCTTTTGCCACCATAACAGGATCCTCGAGTAGTTGTTTGAAATTCAAGATTGAGGTGATTTCATCCTTCACGTTCATTATCTGAATGAGTACGTACTTCTCTCATTCTTCATATTCGTCTTGATTATTCCCCTTTGGTAATGGAACATATAGCAGGAGAGGGAAGGCGTTAGTGCACTGCCAGGGAGTGCCTCCGCAGGCAAAAGGAAATGCAGGTACAGAAATCAAAAACCGTGATGGAAGAGGAAACTATCTTTTCATTTTTTCTTAACTTAAAAACTCAAGGCAAAATAGTTGCCCAGTCATCTACAGGAGCTCTCTGCAGATTAAGCGTTGTGAAGCCCTCATCTTGGGACCAGCGGGAGGAGGCATCGTAGCTGGATTTCCATGCTACATAGACATGCACATATTTAATCCGGTTGTGGTTTTCTTAATATGCAAAGATCCTAAAGTCAGCTCTGATTCAACTCATCAGTTCCAGCTAATTTTCAAGCTAAGGGCTCTAATAAGCCGACTCAAGAGCATCTGGGCAAATTTAGCTCCAACCAATTTGCCTCTAGAACATCCTTTGAATACATTTGCATAGTCTGTGTTCACAAAGCTACAGAAAACATGCCTTGCCAGCTGCTGGCTGGGCCTCTCAGCCTGGCGCGCTGCTGCCGCTGCTGAATATCCGCTAAAGCCTTGACAAAGTACTTATAGTCATTCACCTTTGCGTTAGCTGATATTAAGTGTACCCCTGTATAACGGGGTGTAAGAACTGTCTGCAATAACGATGATTTAACCGCTGGACGGGCAGCATGCAGGCAGGGGGCTCATTGCCCCACGTCACCGTGCTGCAACCTTGACCTAACGATAGGATATCTGAGAGTAAGAACGTGGAGCAATCGCTACCACCCAGACTTGGCTTTCCCACTGCAGCGCGGTGCCAAATTTGATAGTCTCTTTGGTGATCCAGGCACGTGCCCATTAAGACAAGTTTATTTTAAAGAGGTCAGGTAGCAGCTGACGGGTGGCGGGAATCTTTTAGCATTCCCAAAACAGGCAGCGTTTGAATGAACAATCTACAGATGCAAACGTCAGCAGATGTATTTGCAATACCCTGTGCTAGAGTCTTCGTGAACTTTGAGTACTTGCTGTTTGGTGCCTAATTATAGTCCCTATAGCAGTTCATTACTTACAGCACGTTGGGATTTAGGGATCCTGGTCAGATTCAGAGTCCCGTTGTGCCAGGTGCTGCACAAACAAACACCAGTTCTGGTTGATCATCCAAGCTACGGCCCTGCAAACTCTTACCGTGTGCTGAACTTTCTGTGCAGCTTAACTTCACTTGGTTCAGTCTGGTCTCTGCAGATATGCAGTTCTATTGTGTTCTAGTTCATTATCTATTTAACACCTATTGAACTCCCTGCAACTGCTTAGAAGCATAAAGTAAATCATGCGCATAAATGTTTGTAGAATGTGGGGCTTAATAAAGACCAGCAGCAATACAGGCAGAGGAAAGCTTGAGAGAGAGGGAAGATAAAAGTAACCATAAAGGGAACTTGTGATTACATAGACTAGCTACATACATAATTTGTGGGCTTTGTGGTTTGGGAATTCTGTTTGTTTGCTTAATGTAAATGAGCAAGAGAATTTAAAGAATCTCTGCCACCTACTGAAGCTGAGAACTGAAATGTTGTAGGCCTCACCCAGGGCATTTATAAGTCCTTCCTTGTTCAGCAAAACACTTGGCCACGTTTTGCACTCTAAGAGGAGAATACCAAATAGCGTTTTTTCTGCAAGAACTGGGGGCCGCTTCCCGCAAAGTGCAAACCCAAATAAACATGCTGTCCCCCAAATACTCCTGCACAATGAACATAAGGAGGGAGGACTCCTGTGAGGTTTGGGGCTGGTTTTTCTTTCAATATTTGTGAACTCTTCTCTGCGTTACTTGACTAGCTCTAACCAAAAGCCACCTTTGGGAATGTTCTGTATTTGGAGTCTAATTTAGATGTACCCAATTTAGATGCAAGTTCTCACCATGCATCACTTTCAGAACAAGTTTCTTTGTAAGCTGTTGACAGAAAATGTTTATAGTCCTATTATACTCGAGTAAAAAAATGCGAACTGAGTAATGGATGTAATATCTTTTCCTTCTGTTTACTGGAGTTTATTTCCCTGTTGTGCAAAGTTTTGTCCAGATTTTTTAAACAAATTCACTTTGTCTTGAGTCACACTTTTTATTCTCCATGAACAGTTTAATAAGCTGAAGTTTGGAGAGTTTGCAGAGTGTGTCTGTTTTGGAGTGACAGTATCTCCAGGGAACCAGGATTCCTAAAACCGATTACGTTGATCGGAAATATGTTCTAACTCCTCTGCTTTGGGAACACGGAGATAGTAAGTCACCTTTAACTTACTGACACACTTTGAATTTTGACTACTGAATACTTGCAACAATCTACACGTCGAGTATCAGCTATTTGTAGCACTCGGCAAACAGAATAAAAAGTGTGAAACTCTGAATGATTTTTTTATCAGCTCTCTGCAGGTCTAAAAGTCTTATTTAACAAAGAGTTTCTATACTTGCTGAAGTTAAGCACACACTGAAGATAAGCATAAGCCTGAAAGCTTTGCTGAATTCTCACTCGGTTAGGTACGTTTTTACAGTTTTTGCTTAATCTGGGCCACAGCTAACAGCTAAGTAGTGATACTGGGCGTAACAACGGGGACTCCAGGGAGGGTGTGGATGCTATTTTTGACCCACTTAAATTGATTGTTATTCAAGCTTTGTGTCAGTTACAACATGTTACAAAGATATAGAGACTCTACAAACAGGCCCAAGTTATCTTCTTGGTTTAATGACACCTCACTTTCTTATAGGTCTCCAGAGCCCTGTAGCTTTTTACCCTGCCCGGTGGCTTTCTTTTCACCCCAGTGTGCCAAGTCGGCTGATCTCCTTGAGTATTGATATGTGAAAGGAACAAGCCTTCCCTTTATTTAACATGGGTCTTGTTTGCTCTTCCTGGCATTGGATCATTATTACGTCTGCAGGGAGGGTTAGCTTTTAATCTGCGTGTTATTGTAATGTGTCTCCATCAAGATAGAGGCATGCCCCAGCAGGACAAGGTGCTGTGAAAGTTCAGGTTGTTGCTGTTAGCTTCCAGCAAAGAAAACAATTTTTCAGCCACCCATGTTGAATTGCCAGTGGCCAACACAGAAACCTTTTGGCAAAAAAAAGCTGCCGGACCCTTGATATTTACACCACCTGAGATGCAGCCCAGCCACACCAAATCAAAGGCCGAATCTTGAATTTCCTACTGAAGGCTTCATCTTCTTAAGCCTGAGTTGCCTAAGAAATCTTCCTTCGTGATATTAATCCTATTGATTTGAACGTGAACCTAATCCTTTTCCTACCGAAATTCCCCCTGAATAGAGTGAGGAGAAGCCAAAACTTGTGGTTTACACCAGTGAAAGAATATGCTATGAGCGGGCATTACAGGCTTTGGGAGGAACAGAACGGAACACAGAGCACGATTATAAATCACAGGATCATGCTCTTACACCAAACAGCGGCTCCTTACAAACTTCCCTCTGCAATGAGTGGGAGGGAGGCTGTCACGGCTAAGTCAATGTTGTATTGCAGCACACCTTTGCCATAACTTTGGTCGATGGTTCTCCCAACATACCTGCCTGTGGATAAACCACACTTTCCAAAGGCTTTTATGACCTTCACATACAGACCTTGCTCTTTCCAACAAAAGCAAATTAAGCTCACGGCTCATGAGGAAAGACACTTAGAATATGACAACCTGCTGACACACATGATAAAAGTGTTTTTTTCAACTCAAAATACCCAGAATACCCCTATGAAATATTCTTTCTCACACAACATGCTGTTTTCTCATTATGTGTGTTGACATTTTTCAGACTGACCTCAGCTAGATATTTTGTTCCGGAGTCCCCATTTAGTGGAACATTTAAACAATAACACTTTGAAGCATGCTCAGTCTCTCTTTTGAAGTCCATTCAGGCTCTGCCCTAGGGTCAGCAGGCGCATTCCAGCAATGATGCACGGACCATCTGCTGTACAAGTTTAAATCCCACTGGTCCTATACCTAGAGGTACTAACATGTTGCATAACTCGCACTGAAAAACAGCCTGTCAGTGCAGACAGGGTTTGGATTTATTCTTATAGTTCTCTTATCCTCCCGCTGGAGGGCCTGCGCACAGTAACCTTTGCGTGTGGTTTCTGGGGACTACAAATTAATGAGATAAATAGTATGAAATGACATTAAGTTCTTGTGTTCAAAACCTTTATTTTCCTTTGTCCAGCTAAACCCTGGATCTGTGATTCCCAGAGCTCACTGTCTGGCATGTCATTTAGGTGCCTTCCTATTCCAGACTTCTCACTTAGGCGGGCTCTGGCTAAGTTACCCTAAATAGTGGTCCATGGCTTTGTGTCAATTGCTGAACAAGGGAAAATCAGGGTGGTGCTATATGAAGGGTGAGTTTTCCAAGACAATGTCAATGATCCAGATGACCAGTGACCATTTACTTGGGTAGGAATCTGGCATCAAAACCATGACAAAAATCTCTGCCAAAATATGTCTTTGTCTATATATTTTATCCATTGTGCTTTAATGTTAACTAGTCATTATTAAACTTAACAATGCATTGGCTAAGGTTAATGCATTTCAGACCCAAGCACTGTTGGTCTTATTGATGCTATGTAAACATAGAGGAAGGAGTGGTCCCTGCCCTTGGGAGTTTAAAATCTAAACTTGGACAATACACTTCAAACATATGGTATATCCTGCAGGCTGAATTACCAAACTTCAATCAGCATTAGCCTTAACAATTAATTTATGTTGCACATATGTTCTACATTTGGGGGTATTAGCCCTGATGGGCCCCTTGAAGGAAATGTGACTGTGTGTACATGCTGACCTTTTAATGACAGCAGAAGGACACGGCAACAAGCAGGAGGCAGCCAGTCAAGACCTGTGGGATGGAGCATGGCATGAGGGTAAGCATGGCAGAGCCACATAAATAGGGTACACAAAAGGGAGATTTGGAAGTCTTGTAGCGTAAGCAAAGGAGAACAGCTATAGCAGAGCAAGTTTTTCAAAGCAGCTCTAGCACTAGTTGAGCACCAAAATAAGTGGGCACATTTCCACTTTTGAGTATCTGTCACTTATTTAGATGCCTCCTTGGAAACTGAGCTCTCCGGAAAATCTGTCCTCAACGGTGGGTGCTGAGCACTAGACAATCTGGCCTGTTCATTCTCTCAGTATGTGGTTCATCTGTTCTAAGGAACAAGTCCTTCTGGAAATGTAAAAAAAAAAAAGGCAGAAAGAAGTGTTGGATATAGAAAAGCACGCAAGCTGCCTCATGGGCTAATGATCAAGAAAGGCAGAACAAGCAAAATTCCATAAACCAGATGAAGTCAAATGTCTAGCCACCAGGACCCCTTACAAACATTATAGTAGTCCAGGAAAGATGGCGGACATGGGTTAGAGCACTGAGTAGGAGTCAGAAGATATGAATTGGCTGATTTACTTCATCTCCCTGCTCAAAATGTTCTTATCTGTCAAAAAAAAAAAAAAAAAAAAAAAAGGGAACAGGAATATCTGCCCCGCTACCCTACAGGAGAAAACTGTAAACATTAGTTAGGATCAAAATACGGCCTCAAACAGAAGCAGCAGCCCATGGGGTTGAAGGGAGATCCTCTGAGGCTTTCTGCCTCCACAAAACAGAGTTGAAAACAGCATAATGGAGCGCGAAGGGACACAAAGCTGAAGAGCATAACGTGGGACACGCTCCCCTGTACGCATAAATCCAGCCCCCAGCTATGGAGGTATATAAATCCCTCGTTCATTAGCTATGCCTCATGATGGAGTGTGACATAGCACTAGTGGTGGCCAGTCAACCTTTTAGTTATACCTCCTCAGACCTTACTGTCACCTCTGATCCCCGTGAACCAAAGCGGTCACCTTTTGCATAATGCACCTCTCTTTTTGTGTCACCTCCAAACTTATCCTTGCGTCTCCCTGGTGGGATCCTGTAAGAGGATTGGGTGGGCCAGGAGGGAGCAACTCCATTGTTTGAGCACAAAAAGCTGCGTTCATTAGTAGGCAAGCATCTTAGAACCAGTCATGGAAAAAAAGAATGGATTTACCATTAAATCGGATATTCTTGGAGGTTTTCCTCAGCACAACTCTCTTTTAAACTAACAGAAGCAATTGAGAGACCTGCCCAGTAATTCCTGAGTTCCAGTCCCAGCTCTGACATTAACTCTGAAGCCAATATAATCCTCTTGTTCCCTACAATAAGGTCTCAATCCTCCACTGCCATAAATCAGCCTAACTCCTTTCACGTAAGTTAGTGTTACCCCATCTGAAGATTTGGTTCAGAAATTAGGGCACCACGGGGCGGAATCCTACAGAAACGCCCAGGAAAATCTGGTCCCCAGAGAAATTTACACTCCGAAACAGTAAGACATGTACCTGTGAGCTGTTCTCATGACATTTTAGGCCCCCAGAATGGTTACCTCCTGACAGAACATAGTCCTCTGAGATCCAGGCTTATGAGTGATGGGTATCTCTCAGGATAATCCACCGTCTTGAGCTGCTGCTGCCAGAGAAGGGATGGAGCTTTGCAGTGCCCACTGCACAGCCATAGATTAACTCTGCGAAGGAGCTGCAGAGACTTGCTTGGGTCTTGCTCCAGTTCAAAGAGGCCATGTCAGGAGATGTTAATTACCCAAAATTCAAACAAGGTTCCTAGTTCACATCCATTGCCATTTCCTAGTTACATTTACCCTCCTTTTGGTAAAAAGCAAACATTTTCTTGGAAACAGTCTCATTTCTTATGCCAGTGGCAAAATAAAGCCCAGCTCATCATAGATGTGTCCTTTCCAAAGAATTACCACAAAAATGTCTGAAACCCTGTAAAGGCTGTTAATGACTCTAAATCTCCGTAGGGCTTTTTTCCCCCTTCCTCTTCCCTCTTTTCTCCTTGCTCTGACGAGCTGGTGAGTTGGGAATGGTTTAAAATACCACAATAGCCATGGCAGGACATCAAGAAAGAAAAAGGAACAGGGTTTTGAAATACTTTGTGTAAGGCTCCAAGCACTTGAGTTGGTGCTTAACAGACTGGACTTTACCACACAGCAGTCAGATGATCTCTGCAGCTTTGGGAAATAGGAGAAACTCTGGAGAAGGGTGGGGGGGAAACGGTCTCTGCCACATTGGTCTTTATTGTCTTATGGATTTTATCACAGTATTGTTCTTTATTTCCTGCTATTTATAGGCTCTCATGTTTTGTGCTGCTTTCATGTTTGTGTTATCTGCCTTCCCACGACATGTTTCACCCCAGCCCTTGCCTACAGCTGGATCCATAAAGTCCAGACCAATGGTTTTGAACGGCACATCAGGGCTCATCTTCTCTCTCCGGGCGATGCATGCAAATTGCCCTTTTCTGAAGCACTAAGCAACCCAAGATGGGTGATTTAAATGATGGCAGTCGCTCTGCACACACTTGCGTAAAGGAGACAAGGAGTTTGCCACTGGGCTTTTGGGTATCAAGAGATGACATTGCCCAGTGATACTGGGGCTGTTTCCTCTGAAGTCCATGCTCTACAACAGATTTAAACCATCAGCCCATCAGTGCATGGCTTGATGATAACCACTCCAGAAACTTCACCTGAATTATTTTATAACTCTTGTCTTTGTGCAAGGTACTGCAGAGAGAGCATGCCACAGGGGCTGTTCTTGTCCTAATTTCCTATGGCTTAGGGATGTAACTCCCCTGAGCTGAACTAGCAGAAGCGTAGTTAGTTCTGGTTTGAACCAGACAATGAGGTTTGTAAAAGTCAGGTCCCTACCCTAGTAAACTTACTGCCTAAAAGGTGGCTTCAATAGGCTGTGGGGCTAGAAATAAGAATGGGAGAGGTGCAAAATAATGCTGAAATCACTCAAGTCAGTGATTTAATCCTATCAGCATCCTTGTACCTCACCCCACAGCAGTTTCCAGGCAGCCAAAACAGCAGCTCCAGGCACAAAGCAGAAACCAGGCTGCTGGTTAGATGGGCTGTAACTGAGGGATTTACCCTCAACAACAGTCCCTTTCCTGCACTTAGCAGGTTACAGCAAGCCTCTCGCATGGATCCACAGCTTGCATCACTTCTCCTCGTGTGTGGAGCAGCCTGCCTTGGAAGCGACCATGCAGCTCAATGCCAGTAACAACAGGGTAAAACCCTTCACCTAAACAGAGGAAGACGGAGCCCTGCTTGGGACCCTTTCACAGGAAGTATCCAGCAGCAGCATGGCTATGGGCTGCTGGAGAATTACAAAGAAAATGAAACACTTGCTTAGAGATGGAGCCAGGCTTGGCTAGCTTTTGATTATGGGATTTTTGAGCAAGTTGCTCCCTACTTTTTTACCTGTAAGGCCATGCAAAAGGGCCTCAGAACATCATTCTTCAGTGTTGCAGAGCAGCATAAAGGCACCTATATGTCAATGAGAGTCATTCTGATTTGCCTCAAATTGTGCCTGTTCTGGGAACATCACTTGGAAGAAGAGGCAGAATTTTCTGTAAGCAGCATGAAGTGCAGATTTCTTATTCAGACAGTTTGACACAGGTTTCTGTAGTTATCCTTGACTCTCTATAGCAGACAAACTGAAAGAGGAGACACGATGGAAATAGAAAGCATCTACGATGCTCAAAAAGCATCGATGATGCACCAGACTAAGCAAAGATAAAGCGCAGTACAAGGAGAATTAAGAGGCCAAGTGCACGCTCACACTGGTGAGTCCTGGGATTCTTTCCAAGGTGATGCCAAGAAACAAATTTATTTCAGGCCATGAACATCTCTAAAGCAAACACCTCGTCTCCCAGGCACCAGTGAGTCCTGAAAGCTGCCATTTAAAATTTTTAGTGGCCATCACAGTGAAATCATCCATTTTGCTACATGCATACAACACAGGGAAAACTATGTGGCAATCCTTTTTTAGGGTGGGAGAAAAAAATTGCTGCTAGGAACTCCACAACGCTGGAAACCAAAGGCCGGACTAACCCTCATCCTATCTGAGAAACAATTAAAAGTGTGAAACCAAAGGTTTCCAGCAGAGACTGCTGCAGAGGCTTAAAAGACAGTGGCTCTAGAGCAACTGCTGTAAAAATACAGCACCGGCCCTCCCGAAAAGTGCCGAGTGCCTTCATGTGCATGGGGATCAGTGTGGGTGGGGGATGTCACCGCTCCCAAGCCAGCAGTTACATTCTCCTTCTGCCCTTTGTTTTGGTGGATGAAAATCCGACTGTTTCAGCTCAGCGGCTGGTACGAGTCAACTCCTGTTTATCTCCTGAGACGCGCTTTTCAGCGTGTCATCAGATGCCCTCTCGGCCACCATCTAAGGAGCATTGACAGGTTGTGGTAGTTTTCCAGTCAGACTCTGAAATGGTTATTCACACTTTTATCGTGGCAAGATTAGATTATTGTAATTCTTTATTGGCCAGCTTCCCAAAGCGGGCTCTGCACAAACTCCAGATGGTGTGAAATGTGGCCGGCAGGATTTGAGTTAAGAAAGGACAGTATCATCCATGCTGTTAAAACCTCTACCTTGGCAACTGGTTAGACAGCAAATTGATTTCAAACCCATGCTTTTTCCCTCTGTGCATGGCTGAGGTTGGGGCTCTGTCAGCAATCTTATGATTCGTTATGGTCTGGAGTACGTTACCCGGGCTCACACTACCTGGTAAATAATTCTCTGAGGAGTGATTTCAAGGAGGCGAGGGTTGTTTAAACCTGATTTCCATCTGCTTGTTCTCCTCTAAAGCCTGTGAAAAAGCTGGGTGAGATACCACAGTTACACCCTTTGCAAACATTAGATGATGGTGTTGGGGAGCAATGGGCTCTCCCGCTCTTGTTGCACCAAAGCTGCAGAAGAACACCCCCCCCTCCATGAGCAACTGCCTCCCGGTGCAGGGCAGCACACCATAGCCCTCCTCCGGGCATGGCTGGGGAGAAATGGCCGTGCCACGAAGGAGGGTGCCCGCCCACAGTCCCCATCTGCCAGCCTGACCCCACAGAGGCAACCATGGAAATACAGCACATCCCCAAAGCTCTTCTAAATTGCAGGCGGTGAGCCACCGAGGGGACACGTAGACAGCGTCCGGGCTCCCCGCTCCTGCTTTTAGCACTGCGGGGCCTCATCACAAAACACGGACTGCTGGTACTTGTCCCTGTGTGCCATCTTCCACTTGTGTAAACAGTGGCTGCACAAACAATTGATAGGATAATAACTGGCTTCATACAGACCAGTACAAATAAAACCTTCCGGTGTTTTGGGCTTTGGTCTTCTTAGAACTTTCTTTTTCTGCAAGAGCACAATATGAAAGGTGTATTCCTTCATATCTGATTTGTTTTTCTATTGAACCCAAGATTTAAGACCTTCCCTGACTCACAGTGACTAAATTCCTACAGGCCTTTCATGCAAGGGAAAAGTCTTGGGCAGGCTGTAATCAGAGTCTAGTAGAGAACGATGGTTTGGATTGTGTTTATTAACTGCTGTTTACAAAGCAGTACGTGATTTGCTGCATAAGGGGGAGAAGGCTGGGGACAGCTTTTTTGTGCGGTGGAATGGCACGGCAAACACGGCGTGCTCTGAGCTGTTTACCTTCCTCGTCACTTCTGCAGGGAACCTGTGACCTGCCACTCATGGACGTGGATATAAAAGCTCATGCTGTTTTGGTTTTGGTGGGTTTTTTTCTTTTTTTTTTGTTAGTGTGAGACAGCTGACACAAACTGTTTGTTTTGGGAAAACAACCAAACCCTTTTGTTTTGCATGAAGGGGGGCGGGGGGAAACCCTGTATATAAAGAATTGTCCTGACTCTGCAAACAGCTGCTGCATAAGGAAGAGAGAGTGGCAGTCAGCTCTGGGGTCATGCTGACTGTCATTTTAAACCTACAGTGCCACCATCATTTTAGAAATTCAGAAACCTGGGGAAGCTGTTGAAGACACAAAGTATTTCCCGGTATGGATAAAAATACATTATTAAGAAGAAACAGCAGTGTGAGAGTTGGTCTCTGATCCCTGAACTTAGCTGATCTGCACTTGCCATGGGACCGGGAAGTATACAGGGACCTTTTGTATTATTTTTATACACCCAGCATGTCATGCCAGACCAGATGTCTGGCCATCTTCACACAAGAAAGCTTGTGGGAATGGCTTCAGGATTCTGCCGCTTGTACCACCTGAGAACAGCATCCAGGGATAGGAGTTAGTGCAGTCTAAAACCAGCACTTCGATACACACCTCCTGCCTCAGTGCTGCCTCAGGCACGGTGCCACCTGCGAGAGGTGCCGACGCACACCCATCAGTCGCAGGTATCCATCCATCCCATTCCCAAGCTTCCCCAAACCAGAAGACCGCTTGGCTGCTGAGTGAAGGTGCCAGTCCATCTCCTGCCAGTACTGAGACTACAGCCTTAGCTTTAATCTGGAATGAAAACACCACTAATTTTACAAATGATCTTTTGATTTCCCAACATTTCATTTTAAAGACAAATTTTATCAGTATTTGTTTGGCTGAATCACTTCACCGGTGGGTAGGCTTGAAGTGTCTGAATACGCGCATCTAGAGCTGTTTTAAAAGCTTGTGATCACCTAAGGCACCTGCATGGGTCTGGCAGGTAAAATGCAAGACCTACAGGAGACCCACATCCTCTTTTAGG
The DNA here is from genome assembly GCA_013400195.1 of Aramus guarauna. Classification (NCBI taxonomy): domain Eukaryota; kingdom Metazoa; phylum Chordata; class Aves; order Gruiformes; family Aramidae; genus Aramus; species Aramus guarauna. Next base: position 379,512 of record VXBL01003516.1, read on the forward strand.
GACAGATGGAGGCACTGTAGTATATCACAGTATCTTGCATAGTGCCAGACGCATATGGGTAGGCAAGTTGATTGCCTCCTATGTGGATCAATCAGATGTTTGCAGAGAATCTGCTCCCAGCTTCTTTTGCTGCTGAGAATTGAGCCACGAATGCATTTTGTGCATTTCAGAAAACTCTCCAACAGGAGTGCTGGGAAAGGTAGTGTCTGCTTATTTTGTGTAGAAAATCACAGACAGCCTGCTTGTATCTCTGCACATGGGCCTTATTCTAGCGGGAGATCCCTAGAAAGGTCTCCATGACTCCTGCTACTATGTCCTTGAGCAGCTGAGCAACCTGAGCCATGATCTGCTCAAGTGTCCATGCACCCAAACATCAATCCAACCAGCACATGTGTGTGACGGTGATAACCAGTTGATGGACCACGTGATAGACTGGAGAATCAGACAGCAAACCTCACCTGCTGTGTGTTACATAGCCCACCAGCCCAAACACATGCCATTTCAAGCCAAGTTCTGTACCAGATGAAAGGAAGGCTCTCTTAATCAGAGAGAAGTGCTGCGGCCCTCAGCTGTGAACATTAATGCTCAATATGCCAGGTGGCTTAATCTGCAAGCATGTAATCTCCTGTTGCTGTGTAGCTTTCAGGCATCCTTCCATGTTCTTAATTCTCCCAATAAACTTGGAGAGATTTGTTTCAAAAGAACACGTTTTTCAGCAATTCATAACATGAAACATCACACATTATGAACTCTATCTACCCAACAACAGCCAAGAATGAAAGAGTTCAGATATCCCTATAGAACCACTTTTGAACAGCTGGGGAACAGTGCATTAAAAAGTTGCATGCTATATTCTCTATATACCACCACTGTGACCATAAGCGTAAATGACTACTCAAACCTCAGGTTATTTGCAAACCTAGCTGAAGAGCAAGTAGGAAAATAAATAGATCATAAGCATTCATACAGAGCCTTTAATTAGAGAGAAGAACGTGGCACTCTGCGTAGAAGGGCCGTATCTTCACATGGTGCGAATCAACGCAGTGCCATTATGGAATTACATCAATTTGTGCCAATGAGGATTCGGTCCAGGTATGCATACAAGGATGTCTGCCTTTACCATGGAAACACAACACCTAAGGAGGGACCACATGAGCAGCTTAACAGCAACTGTATTAATACTTGACAGGGCAGGAAAGAAAAATGAAAACAATTGCTCTAATTGAAACTACGGGGGGTGTGTAAGTAGGGTAGAATGCACAGTAATTACCTGATTTGGAGTTGATCCAGAACACCAACACTAACGCTCCTGCTCTATGGGACTGCAAAGGAGCCTAAGTAAACAGGATTTTGGTTTTCCATCTTTGGCTAAAATGGTTGTTTACACAGAAACAGAGAACTCCGTAAAAAGACATGGTGCATGCTCAAGTCTGAGGAATGAATGGAGGCTGCAAGCTGAGGAGCTGAATTTCAACCAAACAGCAAAGAGATGTGGTACTCCCTGGGAGAAATGCTTCCTGCCTGGACAGTGGATCGGTGCATGGGCACAGCTTTGTCCAGCTGTTGAAAGGAAATGCTGGGTTACTGCAAATGAAATCAAGGCTCTGTTTACACGGGTGTTAACATGAACCTTCTGGATATCCTCAGGCTGGAGGTGCTACCAGCTCCCTCTCCCGCAGCTCTGCAGCAACCACCTCTACCTCACTCACCTCCCTGCAGTCCACCTGCCACGTGCCCACCCCCCTACCTTCCTCACCGCCATCACCAGCAGCCCCTGGGCCCTTTTCTTCACTCCCTACCACATCCACTCCACATCACCTGCACAGAAAGCTGTCCAGAGACCAGTTCCTAGCTAGGTCACTTCTCACACTGCAGTGGATTCCCAGGCATGAGGCACATGAGAAGCACAAAGACAACGGTTAATAGCACAACAAGGCTCCACTGGTAGCACGGGTGGGGGATAACCTGGCCTGGTGTGACCTAGGAGTCAGCTTGAAGTATCAGTTGAGAAGCAGCTATATTGTCTATGGGAAAGACTAGATGAAGTCCTGGAGGAAGAAAGCTCTTTTTCCGAGGAAAAGCCAACGAGCAATGGTTTACCCAGTGATCCCCATTCATGGTCCAACAAGCATGTCTTAGTCATACAACAGAGGAACAACCTCAAGCATCTGCCCCATCATCAGTCATTGCTTCATGACTCTGCCAGCAAGTAGCAAGTGCAGCCAGCTGCCAAGCCGGCGTTACAGAGCTACAAGTCCTGCACGCTACCAACACACGTCTGAACCTGTGACCCATAGGTTCTGCAGACCATCACAAATCCCGAGACATACAGTTCCCCACAGCCTTGCAGGTTGTTTTTAGTTAGACAAATTCAAATGGCTGCCACAAAAGCTTAATCTCTTTCCAGCCACACTCACGCTGAGTGTCAATAGGAAAAAGTCCCATGAATACGCTTGATAATTACAGAGCCGTGGCTGTAGCAAAGAACAAAGTATAATGCAGGCTTGAATACTCAGGAAATTGACTGCTGATATGTTTCCATTCATTGTTCTGTTCTCTGTTCTCAGTGTTATATTAAAATCTCCTACTAAGAATGAGCTTTCTTGTTTAATGGAACTTGTCAGTTAGAGGAAATCTGCTCAAGCTGTTTGATCTATTCTTTAAAATAATATTAATTACAAATTTAGCACACGTCCCTATCTTAGTTAGCAAATAATTTGAAAACTCAAGCTGGTATTTTTCAAACTTTATTTGTTACCCACAAAAAATCATGGCCCATCACTTTCTAACTCTAAGGCATTCACCATCCCTAGCTATTCATTAGATATGTTGATCGATCGTACCAGTCACCTGACATTGTTTTCCTGACTCTATCAGTGAAAAGTGGTAGTAGTGAATAGCAAATAGTAAACACGGTGTGAATCTCTGGTCATGAGAAAATTCATGAAACTTTGCAGTTTGTGAGCATTTTCATAAAATCCTGACAACCATATCAACTTAGTCAAGTGTGACCTCGCATCTATAGGAAATCACGTCCAGTGCTTCTGTCTGCCTGTCCACTAATGGGACTAGCTGTCTATTTTGAGTTCATGTGACTTCTAATTAAATACTGAATTTGCATGTTTGCTACTCATCCTGATTCCCAGCATGTGCACTCACAGTAACACATCTCAACTTCAGGCTCGGAAGCTGATGCACAGCTGAATCTGGATTTCCAAAGTCCTGTAGTTCAATGATATTTAAATCCGGAGGTTTCACTTGGTTCCCTTGCAGCCATAAAAGAACCATTTAGAAAAATCAGAAGCAGTGGCCAGTTTAGACTTTATGTAAGTGAGACAAAGTCTGTAGGATTATTTTAATTTGCTGGTTCTGAATCTTCAGCAAAAGTGGGTTGTGTTGGGTGGCTCACAGAAACAATATTTCTTTTGTGAATGTCTTCCTGCTTCCAATTATATCCGAATGACGGAAGAAAGGGGAAATAGCCAATTCCAGGGTTCATATAATTAGATATAATACACTCTGTCATCATGAGTACTCGATGCTTTTCTTTAGGCAATCTCAAAGACTTTCAGAAATTCTCAGAAATCACAGTTCATGTCAGCATGATCACAAGTGCTGTCACTTTCAGAAACTTGACTTTACAGGCAGAGAAGCGGTGGCGTGAGCCCCCTCCCCAAGAGGCAGCAGCACCAGTGCTGCACGCAGACGCCGAGCATCCTCTCTTGCACTCCATCTTAACTCTGGCAGGCACTGGGGATGCCTCCCTTCTCTGGTTTGATTATACTTGTGCTCATTCATGTAATTTGCTTCACCTTGGCCTTGCTAAAAGCGTTGCCCTGGTGCCGCGCACCTCCATCAGTGCTGCAACACTGCTGTCACCGAACATCCGACTGCGGATTCGGGGCAGTGAGACACCCCTACAGAGACACCCTCCATGACGGGACGTGCCTCAGCCACGACGGCTCATGCTGTCAGGGGAGCCTGAGCTCCCTGCCTACATACTGTTTCTGGACATGTACCATCCTCCTCTCTCCATCTTCCCTGATCCTGATGAAATCAGGCAGCTCAAGTCGCAGAGAATTTCTCTAAAATAAAACCATTCCTCCCTCGCCCCAATCATTTCTTAAAACAAGGCCAGAATTGTTCAAAACAACCCAAGGGAAGAAATCCAAATAGGAGGTCACCTTCTCCCAACCCCCAGTGCTGGGGGCCGAGGTGTGCCCCCCTCCCCAGGCTCCCAGGGCCATTCCAGCACCTTTGCCTCATTCCCTCCCGGAGCGCCGCCCTCCCGCGCCGCCTCCCACGCAGCTCGTGTTTTCCTGCGGCCCATGAAGAGCTCTCTGTTCCCCTGTGGGCCACGGGCCGGTGACATCAGCCCCTCCGCAGCCCTCGGCGAGGCCGAGCACGCCGGCCGCCCCTCGGCGTTTGTTTGGAGCTTTGTGCCGCGTACAACAGCCGGGACTGTTCATCGGGGAGGGCGAGGAACGGAGAGCGCGGCTCGGCACAGGCCGACGGCTGCAGCAAGCGATCTGTTGTGGGGGATGCCATCCGGCGAGCCGGAGGAGGAGCAGCCGCAGCAGCCCTGTTTCTCATGTCTGCTAGCAGGCAACCCCTCTCCCGATGAGCCAGAGCCGTGCCGCACGCTAAAGCCTTGCCGGCTGTCGCTACCTGCACCAGCCACCCCGGGACGCCGCACGTGCTGCAAACGCCTCTCCACTTGACGGTGTCGGTATTTCATCTGAGAGCGGGACAGAGAGGGTGCGGCTGGTTTTCAAGACTGCTTTAAGACTACAATAAGAGCTCTTTATGAGCATAAAATTACCATTCTGTAATACCGGCAAACCATTCCCTTTGCCAGGAAAGCTGCTTTGTAGTACCGCAGGAAAGTTACCCTCCGGTGCTGCGAGCTAGACCAGGAGCAGCGCAGTCCTGAGGCTACTACAGGTATTTTGGTCAAGGGATTGAATGACTTTGACCTTGATGGCTGCAGAGTCAGCTCAAGAGCACTCAGCTGTGCAAACAAAATGTTGCCACCTCAGTGATAAGGGGGGAGGGCGCCCATGCCAGGGCAGAGGAGGGGAGACGGAAGGATGCAGCAGATAACGATGACTCGGGGAGACTGCTCCAGCTCGGGGCTTGCCGTTTTGCGGAGACAGACAGCCCATGTGCCTCAAGCCAGTCCCCTTCCCTCTGTGGCAGGAGCAGCCAGCCTGGTTTGCCAGGGCTTTGCTATAAACAAAATGTGTAACGAAGCATTTTTCTACCCATTTGCTTCTGCTAGCATTGCTGGAGATCAGAGCCGTCCCAGAGTGGTTTGGTCACCGGCGGACTTGGTTTAAGCTACCCCAGCAAAGCCCTCTCCATGTCTAGTGGTGAAGGGTGCTGGGTGAGCTCCCCCAGGCTTACATTGCTTTACAACATCAATAAGGCAATTACACATGGAGGCACAAACCAAACTTGTCCGGTCCAGTGCGAGGAGAGTTCTGATTTTGCTCTGAATCATTGATCTGAGAGCTCGCTATTTTGGTCCCATTTGACAGTTAGACTGCAACTCTGACCTCCCGTTCTGCTTTAGATTTGACTGAACATCCCTGAAAAGGTCAAAGACATTTATGAGATTCCAGCACAAGTGATGGGAAACACCTGATGGCTGCTGGTGCTTTCTGAGGCCTTTTTCATCCATGAGACTTCAGTGCACTGCACCCAAATCCTTCCCCCAGTCTGTCCTCCAACCCTGGCGAAGACACACGCTGTAGCCAGACAACCTCCTCTTTTTTTTTTTTTCTTTTCTTTTTTTTTTTTCTTTCTGGAGTCACAGCAGCTGTTCTGTTTTGCTGCTGAATGAAGCAATGTTTTACCGGCTACGGTTTACTGGTTTGCAGATTTTGGTGGCAAGACAGTCACGGAGTTCCCACCATCAGCCCCTGCCAGCGTTTCCCTTCTGCCACACAACACTTGGGCCTTTCAGCCGGGCCAACACAGTTGTTCCCGGGGGCCATGCTGATCGGAGAACTGATGTAGTCAAAATAAATTGCACAAACAAAAATTGAAACAAACAAAAAAAAAGGGAAGAAAACAAAATCCTTCCTATTTTACAGGGCATTTTTTTCACAGTTTTTAACCCCTGTCAGTTCCTGATGCAGCTTGCTGCAGTCACACGGGGAGTTACTTGGGCACAACCGGGAAAAGGCTGTGCTGGAGCAAACTGGTGGGAAAAAAAGTCTAGGATGGGAATACCTCAAGGTAGTATTTCTACTAAAGCTTCCGTGTCCTCAGACCATGGCCAGAATTTCTTATCTCAGATTGACATTATCCACGAGATCACCCTAACTTTCCAGTAAACAGCCAATTCATTTCACAATTTATACATCATTACACATACCCACATACCAGAGAATTAGCTCTACAGACTCCTTTAGGGCCTTAAAAGGATCCTTAGGCTTCAGTTTTCATTTTTAAATGAATACAAGCATTCAACCGAGCTGTAGGCTATTAAAGTGAGATACCACTTCAGTGACAAAATATCTTCCTAATAATTCACTTAATTGTCCCATTCATGGACCTGTACCTTTGGAATGGCACATGCTTTGGGATTCCAAACAACGCAAATAATAACAACAATAACAACAGCACATTCCATTTTACTGAACGAAACAGTGATATACCAAAAGCCTTGTGATATATTATCACCGTCTGTGCAGGAGCGTGGGTGGGAAGCAGGAGGCTGCAAGAAGAGACAGATAGAAAGGCTCTTACACGTGACTTTTTCCTCTGTGCTGCTATTTGCCTTTTGTTCAAGAAGTGCAGCAAATATATTAACACTCACATGAAAAATGAGCTGAGGTAATTCCATCTATGAGCATGTGATCGGTCCTGCTGCCACAAATGTTTTCCCTCTAGGTCTGTATCTGAATCTTACATAGACTGACTCACGCTGCAGCCGCGTACGTCACTACTACACGGCAGCGTCAGACTGTCATTTGTTTCCTTTTGGAACGGGATGTTCCATAATAGCTCCAACTCCCACTCAACAGTTTATGAAATTGCAGTTCTTTCCCATTCCTCCTTTGTTCATGAGCAGCAAGGAGTTTGAAATTTGTTTATGAGGTGCTAAAACTGGAGCAGAGAGTGGCCTCAGATCAGGGATGCATCACCCAAAACTCTAACAGGATGTGTCTTTTAATAGGATGGAGGTGTGATGCTTCTCAGTGCAGTGTAGAGTTTGTTCTTCAGGGAGACAAATGAGACAGAGAACAGAACTTGCTTCCAGGGATGCTGGTTGAAGTATAGCCCCACTTCTTATTCAAAAAGCTCCTTCTCCCGCAGTCTGGGAAAGACTATCATATAAATGGAAGCTGAAGCTGCGGACATGCTGATGGCATCATCAGAGAGGAACCAGCTCTGCTTCAGAGTGCGTCGCCATGATGCTCAAACATGCAACGCTCACTTTTCAGCACTGGCTAGTTTGATCCTCTGCTCCTAAAATACTAATCTGCATCTGTGTCTTGCTCTGGATCAGGAGTGGGCTTTGGAAGTGAATCCCTGACTTACTGTGCTTCAGTTTTGGAGCTCAGTCTATAGGACCGAACTAGTGCTAGTCTTTGGCTAAAACCCCCAAGTGCCAATAGTACAGACATGGAGTCCGCAGCACCAGCTGGTTTGTTCTGCTGGTTTGGTGCTCCTGTTACACCAAACTACCTGCTACTATGCTTGCTACTTGCCTTTTAGAGCCAAAAGTCCCGGAGTTGTTGGATCCCAGCACGCAATCACAAAAGGAGGAATGTGATGTGGTTCCAGGGGTGCAGCAGAAGGGAGGAGGCTACAGTCCCCCAGGGATCCCTGCCCATGTAAAGACCAAGTTCATCAGGATACACCCGTAATGGTGCTAAACTTCCTGCTGGGAACATCCTGACAGGCAGGTGATATAAAAGGAGATAACCAAGGGAGCAGAGAGCCAAAGAATGAAAGGATGCAAAAGATGGCATTACTCCTGCTTGCTTTTGGGATGCTGCTATGATTTGAGACAGGCTAAAATGGATTTGTCTTCATACTGGGTGCCCAGTAAAATGGATGCATTGCTACACAGAATCCAGTGTCCCCTGCTCCAACTGCTGCTCCCCTGTTTATCGAAGAGCTTTAACCAAATGGAGATCTTACATTACTTCCTAAGGGTGCAGCCATTCCTAACGAGGAGGTCAATGCCAACTTCAAGAGTGGTAAAAAGAGTATTCCTAGCATTCTTCAGAAAAAAAAATTATCACTTATTACCTGCCACTGGGAATAAAATGGGAAGTTTAAAGACAACCTGGAGAGAATTTGGAAAAGCGAAGCAAACTGCACATAGCCTTCTGAGAAACAGAAAAGTTCCCGAGACAGATGCCTGCAAGAGGATGCCCTAAGAGTCTCTGAAGACATTTATTCTGACCTCCTGGACTTTTTGTCCAATGTACATTTGTTGGGCTTAAATAAATAAGCATTAACAAACCCCAGTCTCCAGACCTTCCACTATCCTGCATTGAGACAAGACCTTCAGTAAAGAGGCTTAAGTCACATTTATATTTCCTCTGGCCTAAAGACTGAGCGCAGCTCAGTCCACCCCAATTATTGAGTGAAAAGACCTTTATGGCTGCACCACCTTACATTCAGCTGCCCGAGAAATCTTTAGAAGCCACCATAAAGGCAGATCATCACAGCCTGGCATTCCCTGCTCGCTGCAGACACCTTCACACGCAGCCCAGGCTGGGGAGAGCAGTCAGTGCCCCAGCCCCGACTTACTTTCACGACAGCCCTGAGGAATCCTCCTGGTACTGTCTGGCCAGCTCTAGGTAATGCTGCACTGCGGGAATAACACTGCTCAGGCTCTCAGTACTGGCCCTCAAGCTTTGGCAGCCGTCAGGACAAAAAACCAATCTATAAACGCAAGTCATTATAATCTTACAGACATCACCTATAACTTTACCTGGACTTACCTGGGTTGATGTGGAGGGCAGTCTTTCTCTTGACATTCAAACCAAATGCATACACTAAAGAATACGAGGCTTCTCGTACGCAGGGTATTGTTCTGGATTTCGTATTTCTTCAGGGTTGTCTTGGCAACGAAGAGGGTTTGCCGCTAGAGGTGTGTGAAACACTGGGCAACAAAAAGCAAACCGACTCCCACTTGTTTCTTTCCATCACCCAGTTAAACCAGACTCTCTCTCAACCTGCTGGGATGTTATTAGTGTGCTGTGTGTCGGCATGGGCAGCGCTGATCAGCACTGACTCCTCCACCCCATCCCCCCACACCCCGAAACACTGTGATTTTAAAAATAGTAAAACTCGGTACTTTTCATTGGGAAATAATGTCTATCCAGACACCCTGACAAGCTCTGCTCCCTTTCTCCCTTCAGCTAGCTCCTCCAGGAGTAGCTCCCTGGAAGGCAATAGAACTGATTATGGATGGTTTTAAGCAAAATTAGTTTTGGAGTGGGTTTTTTTTTGTTTCAATTATGGAAATTTTAAGTGACTTCAGTGAAGTCAATGGGATTACTGTGGACTAATTCCAATATAACCGAGTTTGCCAATTTGCCTCAATCCAAATGAGTCTTTCCTTCGAGCAGAGATGCTGGACAGTTAAGGTTACACCTGGTCACCAAGGGAGCGGAAATGCTTCTGGCTCAGCTCCTTCCACAGACAACAGACCTTTATTTGCTGTGCATAAGGTCCAGGAATTATTCTGGAAAGTTTTTAAGCATCTTTGGAGGCAGTTGCACATTGCTTATTCATGTCATTTGTCTTTATTTTTACTTACTGAAGGCATTAAAAAAATTAACCCAAACAGCTGTTCAGATTCCTCTATTTTTTATGTAGCAGAGGGGAAAAGAAGTCGGAACAGCTGTGTCAGTAAAACACAAGCCAGGTGGCCTCCCTAAGGCAAAGTTTGTATGAAATCTATAAGATAATGTTTTTATTATCTGAGTTATTGTATTTCTTTTTTATTACTTTGCTCTTGTGGATTCTTAAAGAGGTATTGGCCAATTATTTCTTATTTTCATCCTCTTCCCTCAGTGTCTGAGCTGTACGGTAACTCAACACAGATGTTACGGTGATTCAGCCATCAAGAGTGTAACATCACCCTTTCAGCACCATCCTCCTGAATCTATTTTGAGAACTTGAATGAGTTTTAAGGCTGGGTAAGGAGCAATTTTACAGATCTGGCCTTTCTATGGGGAGAAACGCAGGCCATGGCACCAAATGTCTCCCTAGGGATGTGCAAGGGACTGCCCATGAAATGCTGGTGGAGGGAATTTGTTTTCCATGTTGTATAACTAAGTCACCTGAGATGCACAGTTTTGTTCCAGTTCCTTGACAAGGTAGCTGGATCGTCCTCAAGCAGAGGCTAATGACTCACGATTACACAATAGTCTGAAAGAACAGTTGTTTTGTACTCCAATGTTGAAACATTGGGGATTTGTAAGCTGCTAGCCAAATTCTCAGCCGGGCAGTGCTGAAATCCATGTAGCTAGATGGATTTACACCATAGTTGCCCCACTGCTGTCATCTCCGAGCATATCACTACTGACAAAGGCTCATGAAGAACTTCTCTGACTGAAGTTTTGAATTCTTCGACCAGCCTCCCATCCTGCATGGACAAATTTTATTCTTTAAGTCTCTGGTGCTCCTTCTGTGCGCTCACAAACACGGTATCATCATGAGAGACTTCCAGCCGCCTGCTCCCAGCCCCATGTTTCATGGCACCACACTCCATCCATGCTCCAGGCCACCACACCACGGTCCAAACCCTACGGCCTGTCCAGCCACCCAGGACTCACCTGCTAAGCTCCTTCCCTATAAACCCTCCTAAGAGCGTGCTTCTGTTGCTATAAGGGAGCCTGCTGATTTATGGATATGTTTTCCATAAATTGCTTATTGATATTTTCTTCCCCAACTTCTGTCCTTGGATTATGAACTCTGCAGAACAAAGTGAAAGCACTGAATTTTCTAAAACTCGCCAGCCACATCACAGGTGTTACAGCAAATGGTATTCATAATAAGAGCAGCAATGATAATTGTGGCGATAATTGTGGTAAAATTGACATCATTTGTTACCGTTGTTATTCCTTCTCCTCTTCCTACAATATTTGACAAATACAGGCTCCAAACAGTTCCTGAGCCTGAAGAAACCTTTTCAGGTGACACAGAGTACAAAAGAAGAGAAAATAGTTTTATATTATTACAAACACATATAGAGCTAATATTGTGACATATTATTATATAGGGGTTTTATATTATTTTGCTGAATGTTCTAATTTTTAAAGTTGCTTTTCAGCTTATAGCATAATGATAGTATATAGCTAAATACCTGAAATTTGTTTATATACCAGTAGGATTTTTTGTTTTTTTAATTGAGAAAGAAAATATGTTAAAATATCTGTACATGAGAAAGGCCATCTTCCAGGGAAAAACACAGTAGAATCATCACTGAGCGTAAAGGAGAATTTCATTCTCCTGTTTCTCCTCTAAATCATTCCCTTTTGGTATGTTTTCTTCATATTTAGTAGCTGGATGCAATTCTCTCTATATGTATGAAGCCTGTGTTATTACGATTCCAGCATGATATATGTTTATTTGGAGTCTAACAAGATCATGAATCAGGAAATAGCATTGCACTTTATATTATGTATTTATTTATTGTGTTAGGTTGAAATTTACCTGGGTCCAGAGAACAAAATTAGGCTGTTACAGCCCTTGGTTTCATATAAGTTATTTTGCTTTCAATGCCTATGCCCTGTGGACAGAAATTTATTTCACTGGTACTGAATAAGAATTCTCCCATTCTCTCACTGCCTCCAGGTATGATTTCTATACCTTTCCTCCTGCTTCCAATTTTGTATCCATTACTCGAATGCTTGAAAACATGAAATATAATATCAACAATCACAGAGTGAGAAAGTCTGCAGTGTGTAGGGAATATTTGTTGTTGCTATTCAATCCTTTTGCAATTAAAGAAATCCTCCTCAGTAATTTGATATCTTTAAGTGACATTATCATACTTCTGATCTTAACCTTTCAGTTGCATTTTAGGGGCTGGTCAGCCATTAGAAAGAAGGACTACTTTGCAGTTTATGGGATGCAGATTTGGAAGATCTCTGTTCTTCTCTGAAGTATGTCACACGCCGAGCAATGAAAGATGACTTTAAATGGAATGTATTAATAAATGTAAATATGGAAGTGGAAAATTACATCACAGAATATAAGAGCTCAATGTATTTAATAATACAACAGTAATTATCTTTAATAATAGTAAAAATATCAGTGAAAAACATTACGAGAACTTTAAGTGTCCAAACCTGTTCTGATTGCTGTATTTGATAATTTTGCAAGAACTTAAGTTTCAAAGACATGGAGTCTCCATGAGATTAGAAAGTATTCATACACCAAATGCAGGCGAGGAGTTAAATGAACAAATGGCAAATTTATCTCACATAGAAGAGTTATAAAATCATTAAGCAAGTAAAAGTTTATTTGGTTAATTGGCTAAGGCCCAGCAAGGATTTCACAACACTATCAGCAGGGTGATGAAATATTAAAAAAAAAAAAAAAACAACCAACAAAACAATCACCCAGCAACCAAATACTCAGTTTCAGAGAAGCACTCTCATTTAAGAAACACTCTTAAGTATTTCTTAGATAAGGAGCTGTTTATCAGTATGTATGTATGTTCTTCCTGGAATCAAGGTCCATGCAAGTTTTTTCACATACACCAACGTTCTTTTGGTGTTTTGTGATTTCTCCTCAGTTAAGCACCAGGAACACAGGAAAAGTGGAAGTAACAAGCATACACAAAGAGGTATGACATAAATATTATTTATATTTACCTAGTGATTTGAGCTAAGATAGAGAGCGTCAGAGTGTAATGAGTTAACCAGCAGTCACTTCTGTCACATTTTCTTGTGCACAGATAAAAAAAAAAATCTCTTAAGAAAATGGATATGCCAAAGCAGGAGCACAAAGAAAGGTAGCTCATGCAGCTGCTGATACAATAGGAAGTTGGAAAGCTCTGAAAGAAAACATAAACAAAAATGACGTGTAACCTACGTACAGACAATGAAAGATGTGCTCTGGACATCCAGTAAAACCCCAGTGTAATTGTATTGATCCTATAGCATCCTCTGAAACAGAATATTTCTGAATTTCTGCTCCATGATGTATCTTTTCTTAGGAATAGTCTGACCATCTAGGAAATATTTCACTCTACCTTCCAGCACATACAGAAGTTTAAAAACAACATAAATGTAAATACTTGGTGATGCCAAACACTTCATTTGCCAAGAAGAAATGATGCATTTTGTATCAGGATTACCTTATAACAAAGATTTTTTTTTGTGTGTGTGTGTTGTCTCTGGCAATTCTTTTAACAAAAACACCTCCTGATGAAACACAACGTATAAACTCACAGGTTTTGTATGTTCAGGGAAACTTCTCTCAACAGCTGATTTAGAAATGTTCACACAAAACAAGCTGCACTGTAACCTGCTTTTAATCTAACTGCCAGATAGTGCAGAGGTAATGTCTGGGGAGATGGCACCAGGCTTTTGAAGGAGAAGCTACCCAGCGATAAGGATCTTATGGAAAACCAGAACTTTTTAACAAAACCAATCAATGAATATATCCTAAATTCTCTTAGAAAAAGGGAAACATATCACTATTGTAATGTTCAGCAACCATCATCCAGGAAGAACTCAGGTGAAGTCTCAAGTGGTGCATCACAGTATAAATTATATTATAAGGTTGCTTAGTGTAACTGCACAGATGAACTGATCACAAACATGCCTCCAACTTCTGTATCCAGGTCTGCTCTCTTGCTTTGTAAAGGAAATCCACCTCCATAAAAAAGCAACCGCTCTATATATCTACATTTGTGTATGTAGATTCATCAATATTCAAAACCATCTACTATAAATTCAAATATTAGTTCTGGAACAAAACAGGCATCAAAACACAAACCTAAGAAGAAATAAAAGGGAATAGAAGAAAAGAAAGGACAAGTGGTAAAGAAATAGGGAGATAATATTTGTGAATATGTTGGATAATTATCAGATGAATCTTCCCTTGCATCCAACTTTAGTTACTTTTGAGAACAGCTGCATGACTAAAAATTTGCTCATGGCTGTGTCATGGTTTAACCCGGCTGGCAGCTAAACAACCACACAGATGTTCGCTCACTCCACCCCCCCAGTGGGATGGTGGAGAGAATCAAAAAGATAAAGGTAAAACTCCTGGGTTGAGATAAAGACAGTTTAATAGGACAGAAAAGGAAGATAATAATAATAACAACAACTATAATAATAGAATATACAAAACAAGTGATGCACAGCACAACTGCTGACCACCTGGAGCTGATGCTCAGCCAGTCCCTGAGCTGTGCTGCCTCCCGGCCAACCCCCCAGTTATATACTGAGTATGACATCATATGGTATGGAATATCCCCTTGGCTAGTTTGGGCCAGCTGTCCTGGCCAGGTCTCCTCCCAGCTTCTTGGGTACCCCCAGCCTTCTGGTTGACAGGGCAGTATGAGGAGCTGAAAAGTCCTTGACTGCTTGGCAACAACTAAAATATTAGTGTGTTATCAACATCATTTTCATCCTAAATCCAAAACACAGCACTACACCAGCTGCTGGGAAGAAACTTAACTCTATCCCAGCCAAAACCAGGACAGGTTGTCATTCTCAAGACATGCTATGTGCAAGATTCAGCCCTGGAAAGCAAATGAGCAGGAGTATCATGCACCGTTTGAGTCTTGCTCAATTCTGCCATGGCAAAACTCTGATTAAAAGTAAATTTCACTGACTTTGACTAATGCAGCAAACTCTCCTTCCAACAAGCAAATGATAATTTTCTGAGTCAGATGTAGTTTATAAGGCTTAAGTCATTAAGCATGACTGAACTGACCAATCGCACCATGCAAACATGGACTCATCACCACTAAGTGATGTCAAAAGTATAACCACATCAAGAAAACCAAAAGCTTAAAATTTGGAACAGCACAGAGACTGAAAAACTTCGGTTTCTAGACAAGCAATTTATGAAAACACATGAAACTTGACAAGGAAATTATTTTGCTGAAAATTACATGTTCAGTTATACAATTACATTGCTGGTGTTCCCTTGCTCCTCTTTTTCCTCCTGAGTTTCTATCTAGGAAATATTTCCAGAGCTTGCTGATTCAGTTACCTCTTTCAGAGTCTTGGCATTCAGAGTTCCATCAACAAAGCCTTATTATTATAAATACTTCAGCTATAACATTTCTAAGAAAATTAGACAGAGTATCATCATCTCCTGCTGACTCTCACCTAGCAATTTTAAATCGTCTAGTGTGGAAGAAGGCTCTGAGGTCAAAACATTAATTTTGTTATTTCATTAAAAGCAGAGGAGGAAAATTAGGATAAAAATTCCAAAGCCTGGGAAGGGAAGTCAGGAAACATCAAGGCAAGAGAGGATGAAAACCAGCACTACATCAATGACCCTGGAAAATCCCAAGTCAAAGTACATCACAAATGCTGTTTTGGTACAACAAGATGATAAACAGTACACTTGGATTGCACAGATTTATTTTTTTTTAAAGTTTTTTTTAACTGTTTTCATTCATCCTTGTACTTGAATAACAGCCCATTCCTGAGCTTACAGTCATGCAAATTCTCCTCACTCACACGTAAATTTACGTTGGCTTCTAGAAGGTTATGTTTTGAGCACAGACATCAACCCCTGAACATTACCCTCTGGCCTTCAAACTTGTCATGTAATATCTAGTATTTAGATATTAGCTACTATCTAGAAATGAGCAGTTTTGACGTGACCAATGTATTTCATCACCTCGCAGAAGTACATGGAACGAATCAGCAGTAGCACAAGAGATGCTCTATCACTCTCTTGCACTCAGTGCTGCTTTACAGAATGACATAATATGAAAGATAATATCCAGCCTCCGGAACACATAAATCACATGATAACTAATACAGAACCATTAAAGTAAAAAGTAATTTTCCCCACCATCCCCCCTGAATTGTAACTAACATTACACAAAAGGCTGAATGAAATCTTGCTGAGTCCTGTGTGGAGCCCAGTTGCAAACCAGCAGTGATGTAAGATTTGCCTGGAGTTTGAACTGAGCCCTCTGCATTGTTCTGAGAGCTCACCCTTAAAAGAATAAATGTTAGCAATAAAAAGTCAAGAGAATGAACATCTGAGAGCCTAGTCTAAAGATCTGCAAAGGCTCTTACAAATATATAGTAAACATCCTCACTGATGTATTCCCCAGAGGAGAAAAATTCTACATTATCCACAAAGCACATTTTTTATTCTGTCTGGATACAAAGAAGTGACACAGAGCATTTAACATATAACTTGTAAAATTCAAAGTTTAAAGCCAAGGAAAACAATCAAGATTAGAGCTGAGCAGCAAAATCATACCTCCCTTCCCATAGTTTCTTTTTATTCTTATAATTTGTCAATGAACTGGCAAATGAGACTCTTAACTATCAGTACTGCTCGATATCATGGATTTGGGTGCATAAACATACATTAAACAGTATGGACTCAAGGCATGTCAACACTACAGGCAACTGTAGTTTTGCCACCCAATGGGTTGGTAAGGGATTAAAGCATTTGCTGTCAATGTGCACCCTGGTGCCCTAAGCTTTGAAGAATGCAGTAGGTCCTGGCAATTTTTGTTGGCTCAGGCCCCTCATACATGGGCCCTGCGTGACCTAGAGTAGCGTCTCATGAAGAACACAACAGAAAGTCAAGCGTGCTCTGCCAAAAAGCCCCCGGGAAGCAGGATTTGCTGGCACATCCCTACCTGCCAGCAAGCAGCCATTCGGGGTTTATCTTATTCAGCTCCGGGCAAAAACGATATAGGTCTCTTCTAAGGTAGAGTCTAAAAGCAAAATTTCAGAGGATATGTCTCGTAAATACAAAAGGGAAGACAGGAGAAACACGTACCAAAGAATATGCCCAGATAGAATGGGAATTTAACTCTGTTACCAACAGCATTCACACCCAGAAGATTCTGCTGCTCCTCCCAGCATTCAGCCCTGGGTGGTGAAACAGCTGATGCTCTAGGTTACAGTGGTCCAAACCTTTTTCCAGCTGGTCAGATACCAGCTGAGGGGCTCCTACAAGGACTACATAGCTCTGGCAATAAGGACTTGCAAGTCAAGGTGCCTGCCCCCCCAGAGGTGCTCAAGGAGACCTTTAGCTGCTGAAATTCCTGCTACCCCCACCATCTACTCCTTGTCCTCTCCTAAGCCACAGCAGAAAAGGACATAGGTGAAACACAGCTAGCCTGGCCATGGGGTCCATCATGTTAAGACCCTATGTTCTGGAGCTGAAGTGAGATAATATTTCAAAAAAGAAAAAGAAAGCATGCAGTTAAGAGAAAAAATCTGGCATAAAGCACATAGGACAGCTAAAGAAAAAGAAGTGGCAACAAACAAGCTCTGCAGTCAAGGAAAGGGTAAAATCTTGGCCCTGCTGAAGTCAGTGGGTTGTTTGCCAGAAAGCTGTAGACAGCTTTTATCCAGGATTTTTAATTAGTGATTAAATGATTCAATGGCAAGTTGGCTGTTTTAAGAAGGAAAAAACCATAGAATAGCTCCAGTGTGCCTCTCCCTGCCCCACCTACCCCTTGGGAGGTACAGATCATACACAGCTTTTTTATGGGAGACTTGACAGGTATTTCACTGAACCTTAGTTGAAATCTGCAGTTTCCCAGAGCCTGCCTCCTTCCCCAGTTTGTGGATGAAGATAGGAAACACCTGCTAATGACACCAGAGACACAGCAAACAGCAAAAGTCATGTGTCAGCAGAAAGCACACTGGAAGCCTGGCCTCTCCAGTACATAGTCTATCTGATGGTGGATAGTATATATGAGGAAATAGAATGCTGCACTCATTTAATTGACATGCATTTGAATGGATTTTAATTATTCTGGAATGACATACCCACAAATAAATAACACATCTCGCCGCCTTAAGGCGTAAGTCGCTTTGTTAAAAGCCCCACGACCCAACTGATCCATTCGCACCGCACATTTCTCTTATTCTGCTTGATTTTTCTGCTTTTCTCAGTCTCCTTCTGCTTTCCCCTCTCCAAAGTACATTGGTTTCCATGGAAACAAAACACGTCATTGGAATGGACAGAACTTGGTGACACCCCCATCTGCAGAGCACAAATATAATTTAAATAAGCATTTTGCAATTTCTAGCGTGAGCTGAGGAAGGTGATGGGTGATTATCCTGTGCACGTGTGTGTACATGTGTTTGTGTGGGCAGCCGCCCGTGTGCGCACGCACTCCCTCTCGCCATGCGATTTACACACATGCAACGCCACCGGCTTCCCAGGACAGCATGCAGCAGAAGGCTCGGCAGAATCTGTCCCATCCTATTCTGTTTTAATATAGCTGAAAATTGCTTTGACAGCTGAATAGCTTCTTTGTTTATAACTCATTCTTAGCTGACTCCGCTGCATTATGTAGCTTTGTAAAGAGATTACTTTGTCAAGAACTGAACATATATGGTCTGAGCACGAACAATTCTGCACGACAAACTGAATTCATTTTATATGACGTACGAGGCTGCAATCTTGCTGCCTTTAATGTGTCTGCTTTTCTCTGTGGGTTTCCTTTTCTGATGTTAAGTGAGTTTTAAGTTTTCTTGGGGTCTTTGGGATTATCTTCTTTACCCT
This sequence comes from Aramus guarauna, assembly GCA_013400195.1. Classification (NCBI taxonomy): domain Eukaryota; kingdom Metazoa; phylum Chordata; class Aves; order Gruiformes; family Aramidae; genus Aramus; species Aramus guarauna. Next base: position 398,235 of record VXBL01003516.1, read on the forward strand.
TTCCTGGATAGATCCAGAGAATTTTCAATATGTCAAATCTCAGTATGTTGTATCTTGCCCTAAATGCTGTATCAAACCAAGTTTTTGGCTGTGCATAACAGGGGATCAGTTAGTAAATTATCCACCTGAAAATATTCTATTCCTGCCTTAAATTGCTACAGTTTTGTTAGTATTTCAACACAATGGTGACCCCGCAAAAGGCTTAGAAAATGGACCCCGCTATAGGGAACACCATATGGAACGTATACAGCTTCTTACCCATCCATTCATCCCCAGCCCTAAAAGCAGTCCTATGTAGGCAGATCACCTGGTCTGCATGACAGTACACCTGCACGTGAGCAAGTCCCTTATCTTTAATGAAACCTTATCAAAAATATTAAAGCAAAACCAGCCTGCACAGCATTACTGGCACTATCAGGGCCTTGCACCATGCACTGAATAGCTTTGCAGGCTTTGCTGGCTATCGCCTTTCATGGTGCTTGAGTTGCCAGCACTGGTGGTCTCTCAGCACCATTGCAGTTTCTACTTCTAGTCATCGCTTGTCTAGAAATTACATTATTTCAGATTTGCTTTGTGCCCTGCCTGGAGGCACAACACAGACTCAGGGCATTTTCCTCTGGTTTCTCCTTTTTTTTCCCTCCTCTCTCTCCCTTCATTTTTTAAATAAACACCATTAATTCTGTTGGGTATATAATATGGTCCAGTATAAAGACAACTAAGAACATTAATTGTCCTAATGGCAAAATTCCTATTGACTTTGTAGTAGGCATTACATCGATCTTTTGTGGGCTGGAGACTGAGAGCTTTACTTAGAGACATCACTGGAAGCTTTTCTTGTGTGGGACTCAGAGCTGGGCCTTGAAGCACCTTGCATTTCAACAGTTTTTGCTCAGCCCATGAACTGGCAGAACTCAAATTTATACTACGCCCTGTGCTTTGCACTCAGTGGTATTTTACCACTTCTGAAAATACCAACCTTCTCTAAAAACAGAGGAAAAGTTTGTCAGACAGACAAATCCCTCCTTATCTCTTAGTCATAACCATGATCCACTTCAAATGATTTAAAGAGCTTCGTACATATTTATCTTAAAAAAAAAAAAGAGACAAAAAAAGACTGCTTTGCAAATCACTGTTTGAAAACAGAAGCCACAGAAAGATTCTTCACAACCTTATTTGCTCCCACTCATACTCCTAATGTGCACATATTTCACAAGAGTTGGCACACTATGTGCTAATTTGTTGAATATATATATATTTTAAATTCACCATCTGCATGGAAGTTCTTTGTACTAGAAACTAGTATCTTGACTAATGAATTCCTTATCTTCCACCCCTTTGGCAAATGATGGACTGTTGTCTATCACTAACAAAAAAAAATGCCACTGGCCACGCAATATTCAGGTAAATGACGAAAGGCTGCACAGGCGGTTGAGAAACGATGATTCTTGTTGTACTGGGAATTTTCAGATTTAGCAAGAAGTCATGAGATCTTCAGAGAGTCAGTAAATTTCCACAGATGGTTTCTGTTCTTCACACCGCCCCCCCCTTGTAGCAAACCTGGCTGAACCACCAAACATGTCTCAATTGGTCTGCAACCTGCTCTGCCGCAGGAGCCCTTGGAAAATCCCAGGCCAGCAGACACCAGCTGTATCGGGTTATGGTAGGTGCCAATAAAGGCAGCAGTGATTTGCACCATCACCGATTTTGGTGAGAGAGGGTTGAAGTCAACTGCATGAAATGCACCAAAAGCACTGTGCAAAAAAGAGCAAGAGAGAGGGAAAAGGATAGTTGTGGTTTGCAGAGGAAATGTAAATAATTTCTGAGATCACAGGGCTTGAGAAAAAATGAGAAGTAGAGAGGGGAAGGAAGGTGCGTCATCAACTCACAGCATGATCTTTCTGGAGTAAATAATACAGCTTTATGTATGCTAAGTGTGCCTCGCACTTTCCTTCGGGAAGAGCTCCACATAGTTAATATCCAAGATGCTGGATTTCCATGTTCATATATCTCTTCATTTCAGTGCTGCTGGCACCTAGATATCTGATTTGAAGTGTCTACAAACATCTAAAATCCTTGCCTCTGACTCTAGTAATTAGTTGTTTGCTGCCAGTGTATGAATGTGACTATCTTTATAGAAAGTAATAGTTAATAACAAGCTAAGTATGTCCCACCTGAAGGGGCATCCATGGATCACTGAGTATAAGACTACAATCATGTAAGAAAGCACTAGAGCTTACTAAAGGCCACTTTTCCAAAAAGCACCTTAAATTTTGGGCCCTGACCATGGGTCAGTGTATAACTCCTCTCTGACTAAATGCATATAACTCTGATTAAGTGCCTCAATTTGGAGAAACACAAACATTTTGAGTGCAGTATCACTCAAGAAATGATGAATAAAATTCAGAGGAACATGATGCAATTTAAGGAGGCAAGTAACAATACAGCAGAATCAGGCAAATCCATCTATCAGTGAAATGATGAGTTTACTCCATTGGTTGTATGGCCTTTCTGTGTTTTCTCTCCAGGACTGTGCCAGGGAATACATTAGACAGCAGACTCCAGGCTCGTGCCACTTCTGACTCCCCACTGGCTCACCAAGGCTCAGATGGTTGACTTGCATCAAGCTCCTCTCAGACATGAGAATATATTTACCCAGAAAGGAGATCTTGTATGTTCTGTTTTCCAGAAAGATGATTAAAAATGAAAGGTCTGATGCTATCAGAAGATTAATACTTTCCTTGTTCAGGGTGCTTTCAGCTTTTCATACTTCTTAGAAAAGCAGGCATGGTGAGAGCAGAACCACAGGCCCAGCTTTCAGTGCCTGAACACTGATAAAGGCAATGGTGCTGGGCATAAGCGTAGAACTGGGATTAGCAGGTGGATCAAAGCGTTTAAGACTGCACCTGTAGAGCTGAATAACTCAAGGAAGTCCAGGGCTATTGCAAATGGACCTTTAGTGTCAATAACAATTTTTCTCATAAGGATTGGCAAACCTCCTGTGGATCTCAGCCACACAATTCCTAAAAGAAACTTTGGCAATCCTAAACCAGAAGGAATCACCCCAAAGAAGCTCTGACATGGTTTCCTTTGATGAGAAGGGATAGGTGCAAGAATTTCCTCATTCTCCTGTCTCAGAGACAGACACTGTGACTTTGGACGCCTGCAACAGCCTGGCTCAGCCATCTATGGGGTGTTACAAGTTCTCTCTCAGCAGGGCAAAAAGTCTTCCTGAAAAAGAAGCAATAGCGCAGGAATCCCCAACAGCCACTGCCTTAGCCTGAATGCTACAAGGCTCTTCCAGTCCTGCTCTGTAAACAGGAATTGCCTTTGGACCCTTAAAAAACACGCTCTATATCATTCTAGAACGGTGTTAATCTCTCTGTCATGGAGGTCAAAGCAAGCTTTCTATTATAAGCTCCATGAAACACACCTACTTCCCAGCCACTCACTTGCAGGGAACAAAATCCAGCTGACCAAAACGGTCCGCATGTAACAGGACGCTGGAGCAGGCACTTCAGGCAACGTGGGGAAGGCATTTTGGAGCTGTGAAAACTCTGAGCTGGAGGATGAGCCCTCAGTGAGGCAATAGTGGCTCAGTGCCACAGTCAAGGAAGCAGAGGAGAGTTTTCTGTTTGCTTCCTTGCAAAGGACAACAGTCTATTCACAGACAATGCCAGCTGGAGAGGCCACTGCCTCATCTCCCACCCAAGGTCCAGCAGCGCCTTGCCATAGTGCTCCACACCAGTGACCGTGTTCCTTGCCTGTCCCCCCCCATGACTTCACTGTCCCTAGCACCTTTGCAACAGTCTCTTTTCATCCATCTCTATAGCACTAACAATGGCTAGAGCCCTGGTAACATCAGGCCTTGTGGTAACAACCGACAACATCCCAACCTTGGAGTCACGCCAGCTGGAGCAATGATTGACGTGTCCCAAAGCACAAACACTGGCACCTGGGGTGTGGTAAGCTGGGGGTTAGCTGAGGACCCTCAACTTCTCTTTCTTTAACACATTTTCTGTGTATTTTCCTAGGGGTCCAGAGTGCACATTGGCTTTGCTGATAAACTTATCAGTAGCAGAGTGAAACATCCATTTCATTTGTACTGTTTACGCAGAGCCTGTTTCTCCAGTTGGTAAGTTGGGACTGACTGAACAGGGGGCCCTCTGTTTTCTTCCTTACCCTGTGAACATTGCTCCTAGCAATGTGCGCTACACGTCAGAAGACGGGGGTAGGAACCAGCTCCCCCCTTCTCACCCCCCCCCATGCTGGAGGTCTTCTCCTCCATGCTGGAAGTCTTCTACCTCTATACATCCTTCCCAACCCCTAAAGATGAGGAAAGGCTGTGGCACAGTATGTGGATGCCGATTACATCTCCAAACAGGAGGAACACACAATCGGTGGGATCCGCCTGCTTTCTAGCCCCTTTGTGCTCAGGGGCAGAAATACAAATAAGCCTCAATGTCTTTTTCCTGCTTATGTGAACTGAGATCCGTTTTTCAATAGCAGGCCCTGGCAGATAAGTATTCCCTTTTCTCGGTATTTATTTTTTGGGAGGGAAAGCATTTCACTGGCTCCCATGACACTCCCCTCCAGCACTTGGGAGGTGCAATGGGGAGGCAGGTAGAGCTGTGATTCAGGGATGCTCCTACACCCGCTGGAAGCTGGTGTTGCCATGCCAACCCCACGGAGCCTGTGCACAGGCAGCCCAGGGCACAGCAGGCTGCTGCAGGGGCTGTGCTTTAGCAGACAGATTAGTCCTAGGACCCTCCAGTGCGGGATTTGGTTGAAGTTTCAACTGTAGGATGGTTGACAGCGTCCCAGTGTGTTCTCAGCTCACCTGCTCATCTCCCCGCCGTGTGTTGTCTCAGAGAGAATAAGACCATAAACTTTATGAGTGAGTTTTCCTCCTAAATTAATTACATCACACAACCATTGCTAATAGCTCATGTTGTTTCAGAAGGACCACAGAGATAGAAGCGGGTAGGAATGGCAACAATCCTCCCAACAAGCCCAGGCATCCACTGGCAGGAGCCGCACCCACACTTCACCCTCTCGGCATGTAACGTCATGCGCCCCGTGAGACAGCAACCCAGAGCCCATCTGGAGCAGAACACACAGGACACAAACAATTACCTTCCTCTGCCTAAACTCGGCAAAAGAGATACTCTAAAAACTGTTCTTTCCAAAAAGCACAAAGTGACAAATCAGTTCTGTGCAAAGCCATCAGAGGTGGAGGGCGCTACAGACAGCTCATAGGATGAAGAGTCAAGTTTGAACTTTATTGTCTTATTGCACTTGGAGAATTTCCTGGGTATTTTCTAGGTTACTTCCTTATTGCTTTCTGGGTCAACTAGGTCAAAATGCTTGTCTTGTCTAAACCTCAGTTTGTCAATATATAAAATGAAGACAATGGGACAAATTGTCCCCTGCTTTTTCTCCATGGAGTTTGACCTTATAAAGAGGCCATACAAAGCCCCTCTACTTCATTAGAGCAAGGCAGGCCTTTGAAACCCCCAAATTCACAACAGCTGAGAAACACTGCACACTACTGTAGGGCAGCTCAAGAGGAGCACGTGTGAAATGTAGACAACAACAAGACTGATTAAAAAAGATGTGCTCCAGGTTGGGTAGCTTTTTGTCTCCAAGGGCAAAAAAAATGTGCATCATCTATAATTGTTTTTTTCTTAATCAGCTCACCATTTCAAGTAGGAATACCTTTAGAGATCACAATATCTGACAACTCAATAAGCGCTATAGGAGCAAAGAGATTCCACCACCCACTGTCCAGCTGTTCCCTCCTGAGATACTGCTCTACATCCCAGCCTTGCTGGCTGCCACTCTACACACACAGTCTTTTCCAATCAAAAGCTGAGCATTTAAAACCACTGTAACATTTGGGGGTCCTTCAGCATGTATAGTGGGATCTGATAGAGGGAAAGCTACTGCGAACACACAATGCAGACAGACGTAGACGTTGTCAAATGTCTTTGAGTCTGAATTGATACACACAGCTATCAGGTTTCCCTTAGGAAAAAGGGATAGTCTACAGCACCACACATAGTAAATATGAAGGGTTTTTTAAGAAGGTAGGCATTTTTTAATATCTGCCACAAAACAATATTTTACTGCATTTTTAATATGCAGGGTAAAATACACCAACTAACAGTACCCAAGATGCAAGGCTGTTCTTCAGAGTCTCTGTATTTCAGTGTCTACATTAAATATCGCAATAAACCTGGACCAATTTCAGTGTATGTTATACTGCATCAGCACTTTCATACTCTATAGCATCCCATCCTTTCTCATGTAATAAGATCCAGAAATCTGGGCAGATTATTTTACTTGAGTGACTCCTTATTCCTTTAGTGTTTCAGAATTTGGAGGTAATGTTGTCATCAGGTCTTTAAAAATGTATCCACAGTCTTTTCAGGGGCAGAGATAACCAAATTAAGAATTTTAACTTAGCAAGACTACTACAGGGAAACAGAGGAACAAAGCTGTTATCACAGCAGTATTGCTGTGACTGTTGTTTCCTACAGCCTCCTTTGGCTGCCTTCCACTAAGTGCCCCTTGCCTGGCTCTTCCTCTGCAGTTGTCCCACCTACGAGATATATATCATCTTCCGTTTCATGGCCCTGCACAGGCTGTCTCCATTCTATGGTATTTTCACAAGTCATTAGTATGACTTACGTAGCCAGGCTTGGTTCACAGGTTCAATAGTGCAAGTCCTTTGAACTGCGTTCCTCAAGTCCACTTTTCATCCCATTATCAGATTGGTGCTGAATAAAGGCCAAGTGGAAAATCCCAGTACGAAATGCACTCCTGCGGCTGACATTCACATAATGACTATGTACAGAAAAGGTTTGGTAAGAGATCTCACCGTATACTAGACTATGCGAATTGTTTGTGTTTAGTCCAGTTTGAATGATTTCTGGTATGACAGGATCAAAGTCTCACTTTTCATAGGTAAACATTTTAGAGGACTCATATATCAATGACATATCACTAGCCAGAATCAGAACTACTTCTGCTTAGGTAGTTACCTTGGACAGAAAAACATTCAACCAGTGACTCAGACATGAACTAGCTCCAGGCCTTAAAATGATGAACATTTGCTACACTGCCTAACTATAGCAATTTTACAGCCAAAGTTGGGGATTCAGGACAACAAAGCTACTTGAAGACGTTAGGAAGGTCCCTCACTGCCTCTTGAGAAAAAAACCCAAAACTAATTTTTGACAGTTTTAGATCTTTTTTGCTTGCTACAGTAGAATAAAAGAAAGTGCCATAATGATGGCTGTAGTCATCTGACGATAATGACCTTCAACCATACCAGGCCTTTTAATGCACCTGTCTTGTGCTGCACTGAATAGAACCTATAGATGCACGCATCCAGGAGGACCTCTGCGCATACAGTCCCCAGAGGGGTTTTGCAAACTGCTCATATGAACTGTTGCATTAAATTACACTTAGCTTGAGCGATCAGCAGCTCATCAGTTGACCTCTGGCTCTGATTCGCAATAACTGGAAGCATCTGACACAAAGTCCTTAGAGAAGGCATAGGAAAAGAAATAACTGCACTAATTAAGCTATGCAAAGTGCCTTGGAGAAGAGTGCTCCACTTCAAGGATACCCTGGCATTTCTGACCTGTTACAAGTAGTGGCAGAAAAATTTCAGGAATTTAATGTGGAGTATTTAATTGAGACATAGAAGAAAAGAAATCAGTAGAATTTAAAACTGATTTCTCCCTTACAGCTAAAACACGTCAGCTTGGAAGACTTAGTAAATATTCTTAGTCACTAATGTGTCTTTATTTTGATTGCATAGGAGGTAAATTATACCATAAACATGGTGGAAAACCACACTGGCCTGGCACATTTATGGTGAATTCTTTGCTCACAGTGCAAATGTAAATGCAGTAGTCCTATTGCCATACCCTGATTAAATACCAGTTTTCTAATTTATTTCCATCATTTGAACTTAAGGGCACAGAGGAATGTTTTGAATTTTGCATATGTGTTGGGTTTGCATGGCAAGGTTTTGGTAGCAGGGGGGGCTACAGGGATGGCTTCTGGGAGAAGCTGTTAGAAGCTTCCCTTGTGTCTGATAGAGCCAATGTCAGCCAGCTCCAAGATGGACCCGCCACTGGCCAAGGCCAAGCCAATCAGTGCCTCTGTGATAACATATTTAAGAAGGGAAAAAAACATTTTAAATTTTTGAGAGAGGAGTGAGAAGCTGTAAGAAACTCTGCAGAGGTCAGTGCAGAAGGAGGGGCAGGAGGTGCTCCAGGCACCAGAGCAGAGATCCCCCTGCAGCCCATGGTGAAGGCCATGGTGAAGCAGGCTGTCCCCCTGCAGCCCATGGAGGAAGGATGAGGGGGTGTAGAGATTCCACCTGCAGCCCATGAAGAACCCCACACTAGAGCAGGTGGAGGCACCTGAAGGAGGCTGTGGTCCCGTGGGAAGCCCACACTGGAGCAAGCTCCTGGCAGGACCTGTGGAGAGAGGAGCCCATGTTGGAGCAGGTTTGCTGGCAGGACTTGTGACCCTGTGGGGGACCCATGCTGGAGCAGTTCGTGAAGGACTGTAGCCTGTGAGAGGGACTCCATGCTGGAGCAGGGGAACGATGAGAGGAGTCCTCCCCCTGAGGATGAGGAAGTGGCAGAAATGACGTGTGATCAACTGAGTGTAACCCCCATAACCCATCCCCCTGTGCCACTGATGGGGAGGAGGTTTGAAGCCGAGAGTGAAGTTGAGCCCGGGAAGATGGGAGGCGTGGTGGGAGGTGTTTTAAGATTTGATTTTATTTCTCATTCCTCTACACTGTTCTGTTTGGGAATAAATGAGATGAATTTCCTCTCTGAGTTCAGTCTGTTTTGCTCGTGAGGATAATGAGTGAGTGATCTCTCCCTGTCCTTATCTCGACCCACACAGCTTTCCATTATACTTTTTCTCCCCTGTCTAGTGAAGGATGGACAGTGACACAGCAGCTCTGGTGGGCACCGGGCTCCCAGCCAGGGTCAACCCATCACAACATATGATAAATATTTCTTTCCGAGAGTGAACCTGTAAAAATACAGCCCATTTCATAATACACTAAGCATCTTTCATATCCAACAAACCTAACTTCTACAGTATCCTCATAGGAAACATATATTGGTTTATCCATTTTAAAAACATGGTTAAACTGAGGCCTGAAAAAAAAAGAAAGTGGCTTATCAAGGTCAAAATGCATGTTAGGTACAGAGTTGGGGAGAGAATTCTTGATTCAGATTCCTAGTTGTCTGCTCTACCAGTTTCATGGTATTCCTTTCCTTGCCTACATAAAAGGTGTTGAATAGAGACATGTCTTCTTCCAAGGATGATTGGGAGCCCTCCAGGAGAATTTCTGGTTGTTCTTCAAATGAAAATGTGTGAATTATTCCCTAATTTGGGTATTATTACCCAATTTCACTAGTAGACAAAATTGAAGTCTCTTGTATTATAAAGCTCTCAGTCTCTTGTATTAAAGCTCTCAGTTTTAATTTGCCCTATAATCTGCTACCTGGCATCTTTTGTCTTCATCCAGATTCACCATGTCACTGAAGAGAACCTGTCAGTCCCCCTTTTTATAGCTACAAAGATGACCTCAGAGCACAGCTCAAGCTCTGAGAGTTTGGGAATTGGGAGTTTAGTTCATACTCATCACAGGTCTCAGACTGGGACAGTCTTTCGGTACTTCTCCATGTTGCTGAAGATTAAATGAATTGGTTGTGATTAATGCAGGAGAGTCCCAAACTAATAAAAGTCCTTTCCATCCAGATGGTTTTATTCAGTGTCTGAAGACGACACTAATACTTGAATCGAGTCTCTCTAGACACATTTCTCAGTTTTTCCTGTTAGTGGGAACTAACAGAGGACTGGATATGCAATTTCCTAACACTCTGGTTTGTGCCTCCAGCTATATTTAATCCATGTAACAGGGCAACAGCTTGCTGCTGCTACTACTACTAGCTGAAAGAGTTAGAGTGGAAGTGACTGATGAACCTGAGAAGAATCAGAATAAAGACAGTCTACAGTTAAAGCATTTTCTCCCTCTGACTTCCTAACCAGAGCAGTATCCTGCAGAGGGAGAAATCTAGATCCCATTGAATAGGAGAAAGTTGCCTGGGAAAGGCAACAGCATCCCTTTGATAGCAGAGCCAAGGAAAAAAAACTATCTAACTCTTCCACTGCAAAGTTTCCACTGGACAAAAAACAAAACAAGCATTCAGTTTGGTTACGCTTGAGACTGGCTTTTTAAATACTCATCTGGGCCTCCTATTCTTTCTTCAGTTCTGGATGCTGCATGCTGCGTCCTTGTGCCTTCACTCCTCTCCTGTGGCCATGCATCCTGGCTTGGTGAAATCTCTGCACTGACTCGTGCTGCTCTGCATTTCCTGATGGTCTCATGTGCCAGCCTGAGCTGCCTGACAGGGTAATAAGCTATTTGCAGGTTTAATACGAACAAGAAAGAATATATTCCTGTTGTTTTATTTACATAAAGAGCAATGTAACTTCTCCCTGTCTCAGTCTTGTGCTATTAATAAATTCCATGTGAAGAATATACAAATTTACACCACGTGTGGAACCTGTCAACATAACTAGTGTCTAGCTAGAATACTTTCCATGCCATGTATCTCCATATAGCCCATCCTTCTAGGACATGTGACCCAGAAATGTGTCATCGGGAAGCATGTAGTCACTAGGCTGATGACAGGAATTCAAGGGAAACAGAAACAACAGTGCTGCTGCTTTCAACCTCCACTCAGATTGTTGCTACTGCTCCCTGAAAAAATTACCGAGACATGAAAAAGATGTCGCCATCCCAAACTTGGCCTTGGTTTTACCTTCCATATAGCACACTTTTATGCAATACCATATTTTTCCACAGATTAATAAGAAAAAGGAACTAAAAATCCACAGATGTCAGTTTTTAAAAGCAAATAATCACTCCCATGCAATGGCTGAAAGGCAAACTTGTACCTAAAGACTTGCAACTGGCATCACTGGCATTTTTCATTGTCCAATCAAAATGTTAAAAATAAAATAAACAGAGCCCACAAAGAGAAAAATACACTGGATTTTAACATTCTTTCACAATTCATAACCAAAGCTGCGGTCAGCAACATGGAGCGAGAAAGACGTTTGGTTATAAGTCATGACTTTAATCAGTCAGTCTCACGGGCATCTTGTGGAAACCTTCCAAATTAAATGGATGTCCAAATTAAAGACATTCAGACTAAAGATGAAACATCACAAATAAGCTCTTTTGTCTAGAATAAATAGAACCAAAACAGTCAAGTGCTCAGGAAGATAACCGATACAACATTGTTCCCTTGGGTATCTTTGTTAGTGATTAACCCAGTGTGTTTTAAAAGCCTAAAACAATGAAAGTAGTGGACAAGCTATTCGAGTCCTCTGGGCATGAACTGTCCTCCTAATCTCTGCTCACCAGGTCTCCCCACAGCCACATCCTTCTAACGCCCTGCTTCTTCCTTCCACCCTCCAGCTGGTGACTCACTCTATTTAATCACCACAGCCATCAGGATATTCACCTACCAAATCAGAGCAACCCTTGATCTTGCTGCTGTGACCTCTGCCGTGCCTATTACCAACTTTTGTTTATTACTTTTGTTCATTGCGCCAAATCTAAACTTAGACTGTCAGCACTTCAGGGCAAAGCTCCCATCACACATGGCTCAAAGCCCTCCCCGTTGCACAGTTTCTGCACACCATATGTAAGCACAAACGTCTTAGCTGCCCAAAGGGATGAGGGAAAGAAAGAACCACACTCCTCAGGCCTGGTTAGGTTTGAAATCAAGGGTAAAACTTCCATTGGCATCAACAGTGCTGGAGCAGGCAGGAAGGGACTGATCCTGAAAGTACTGCTGAGTGCCTCTTGAAGGGTCTGCATCTTCTCTATGGTTAGGGATTTCATCTTGCAGCTCAGAGTCCTAAAGCCAACAAACCATTTTAACAAGAACTGTGAAACTCCTCCAGGAATTTGTTAGAAAGTTACCTGTCATCAGACACACAGCATTAAGGACTCTTGAGATGTAAGGGTCACCAGAGGGTATTTTATCTTTCTCTATATATTTTCTCCAGAAAGAATAAAGGAGACAAGATAAAAAGTGAGATTATGTCACAGCAGAGGAATGTCTCTACTTACAGGAAGATAAGCCTTTTCCATCGAAGTAATCTTCAAGACATGACTATAAAGCTGCATTGCTGTGCACTCTACAGTTTTGTACTCTCTCCACTTCCTCATCAATGTTATCCTTGTATTTTACATAATAAACTACATTATATAGCTCAGTTGATCTTAAGAGCACCTCCAAGTCCAGTTACTAATTAGAACGAGGAAGAACATCAATGTAAGTGGCAGGACTTTTAATTATGTCAGATTGACAATGGATACTTTAACAAAGAAAACTGTCAAATCACCTCTTGGACATAACATGGATGGATTATCTGGGCTATGGATTGGTCCACTCCATCTTGCCTTGGCTGCATCACAGCCAGGACACAGACTCACACCTGCAGGCAGTTTCCTGGTGCACATTATCCCTGTGCTCCAAGGAGATGCACTTATATTTTAAAAGATGAACACACTGTGTAGTCACTGTCTCACTGGCACATGTTTTGTATTAGCTGTGGGTGATCTCCTCCCCTCCCTCTCCCTGCCCTGCTTCATTTTCTGGATAACTGGCTGCAGACCTTCTCTGAAGGGATGGTTTTAGTAGTCATCACAGGAGTGTATTATGAAAGAAGGAGCTCAACTGTACTAATATCTTAGTTATAAGAACAGAAAGGCCTCATCACACAGTTTCTGCCTTCCAGACCCCTGTATTTCAGATCTCATTCTGATCCTGCAGTCAACACTGGCACTTCTGCACAGCCAGGCTCCCTCATCAGCCCACGGTTTGTCTGGAGGAAATCCGCACTTCAAACATGGATTTGGAAGAAGTTTGATGATGCAGAAATATATCAAAGTAGCAGCCTGCAGAAGATCAGGGTATGGGCAGCAGTGAGCTCCAGTGTTCTCTGCAAATGTCCTGTTGCAAAGGTGCCCTATTTGTATTTACATTGATAAGCAAGAGAAGGGCTCCAGGGTGCTAAGACACAGGCACTTACTTTTTGGGCTCTATAGCAGCAGAAACTCCTTGCTCAGTGGGGTGGAGCTGGGAGCCTCAGGCTAAAAATACTGGTTGGTCACTATCCAGACCACAAGGATTCAAAACATATGGTACCCATGGCTGGATCTACCCACTTGCAACACATTGCTTTCTCCCTATGCCATCTACTCCCTTCCAAAAATCCCACAATTGCTTTTATTGTGACTTAGCTCAGCTCCCTTCTCTGAAGGGAAAATACATGGCACTTCTGGACCATATCTGATGTAATGATGCTGTTCAGTTTGTGAACTCCCCTTTAACCATATCCCAGGGAGTCAGCAAAGGGATAAATCACACTGAGCTGCACAAACACTTTCTCCACACTGCTTTCATAGGTATCCAGAGAGAAAGAGCACACAACCTTCAGGATGCAGGAGGAGTCAGATGAGACAACAGGAACATCTCAGACCTGGGGAATTAATCTGTTTCACTGGAGCTGAACAAGGACCTCAGTCCATGCAGGCAAGATTAACAACAACAAAAGTAGTATATTTCAGTAATATTTATCCAATAACATGAACATATATCACATTATTTCAGGATATCTCTTCTTAGCTATACTATCCTGTATGGGAGATGGAAGAAGCAAGGTTGTAGGCATTTTGGGATAACAGGAGGTGACGAGTTGGTAGAAAATGCACATCTAAGAGTTATTAGCTAACAGTAGACCCTTCCTTTCCTAGATACTACTTTTCTGATTCTGATAAAGTTGTTCTCTCTGTTACACTATTCTTTGCCTGAGATTTGTATATTTACTTAGCTAATAGCAGTCAGGTACACAAGGGGTTGTACTTTTTCCTTCTGCTGGATACGGTCACTGTGAGCTTCCAAAGAAAAGTCCCCCCTGTATCAGCCACTGCACATTCAGTTTGAGACCGTGACTTCTCCGAAATATCTAGTGATATAAATTCTTGGAACCAAGGGGGAAGGAGCCTTATGCCATACATATGGTAGCATGGCTGAAGAGAGATAATACACGTTAGCTTCAGGAGACTTATAACGGTAAGTTTTTTTCACTGCTTTGATCATCTCAATGTCTATATATGGGGTGTTACTGGAAATCATGTGACTTCCTGAAGTTCAGCTTCCCCTTCGTGTAAACAGGTGTAAGAATTTCACTTTCTGATTGCTGTAAACTAAAAGTGAGGTACTTCTCAGTAAACTTTTCTACAAGAAATATTTATGTTCATGAAAATAATTTTCTTAACTTATGCTAATGTTCTAAACCTCCAATATTCAGCCATAATCTTCCTTTACAAAGCTTGGATGCACTGACATGAAGGTATGAAATTTCATAAATTTCATTATTTATGATGATATTGTCATCATCAACAAAAAATATCTAAATGAAATTATAATGATTAACTGCACTCAGCTGCATTTTCTCTGAGAATTTCACCATGCTCAGAGTGTGGGAGAACTGACTCATTCTTTATGAGGAGAACACAGTATAAATCCTGCTAATTATTTGTGCTGAGAGTGGGATCTACAATTCATTCATTATATGAGAGTTACAGGGCTCTGGTACTTTTTCAGTAAAGTGCCATTAATATTGCAGCTGACTACGCTACAGACACTCTAAGATCTTTAGCAATCATGTTTCAGATTGGGTGGAAATGCTGTAAATATACTTTTGTTCACTATATTTGAGTATTCCTTCCTTGAACATACTCTCCCATCAGATGAAACAATCTCAGCAACTCCAGCAGGACCAAAACGAAAGCCGTAGCTGCAGCTGGAATTCAGAAATACATATTATGCAGCACCAAGAAATATTGTGCATTGTTAAAGGATTCTTTGAAGGAGTGCAGGACTGGAAGTGACTCCCCTGCCATTTATCAATCCTCTATTATTAAAGGCCACATTCCAGAATAACTCTCAGAACTAGCTAATAGGTTGTTAATTAATAGTCACTATTATAAAGAATTAGAAACAAGAGAACAACAACACAACAGAAACCATGACATGCATTAGAGCTCACCCAGACCATTTCACAGATGGTCTCTGTGTTAGGAATACTGCCCGTGCCTGGATCTGCCATGGGTCTGCCTAGTTCCACCACTGGACCAGCCACAGCAGAAAAATCTATACGTAGCAGTATGCGTTTGTATAAATGAAGAAAAGATTGCAATATACAGGGAAGAGGAAAGGAGAAGGGAGATGAGGAAAGCAACAAAAGATGACACAAATTACATCAAGCTTGAAAGAACTTGTCAAGGTTTTATCCTGCTATAGATCGTTTGCTGTAGTTAACTGAGTTGCTCCACCTTTCTGATAAACTAAAATGAATCCAGCTTAATTTCAGTGCCGTTCTGGCTTATGTGCATGTCTGGCTGTCTCTAGGATATACATTAGGAAACTAATGGAAAGCACTCGATAGCATCAGTCAGATAAGATGGCTGATGTTCCCTCCACAGCTGAAAATATTGTAAAAATACAAAATAATGTTTTGGGCTGAGATGACTCAGAAATCAGCATCAACTTGCCAACTTGGAAGGCCCTAGGATGTTTGCTTCAAATAGTATCTTGGTAACAAATTCATATGTCACATTCACATACACAAATCCATACATAATGAGATTAAAGGTCACAGCTCCTTAGGAGAAGCCCTGTCAATACTGAAATACAAAAAAAGTCTGCTGTCTACAAACAGAAAACTTATAATCCAAAGGCACTTCATTAAGTGAATTGATCTGTTTCTGCAGCTATGCTCTGTAACAGCCTGTAGCAAAAACAGCCTTTTTTTTTTTTTTTCATGCTTTTTATCTAGCATTTTTATCATGCTTGGCTTTCAACTGGCAGCATTACATTTTGGGTAGAGGA
Source organism: Aramus guarauna (assembly GCA_013400195.1). Classification (NCBI taxonomy): domain Eukaryota; kingdom Metazoa; phylum Chordata; class Aves; order Gruiformes; family Aramidae; genus Aramus; species Aramus guarauna. The sequence goes on from VXBL01003516.1 coordinate 414,254, forward strand.
CTTATTCTGAAGACTTACAAATTTTGGATAGGCTGAAAACAGGGGAGGGTTTCTCCAGGAAAAATTCCCTTTGGTATCGAAGAACACCATCAGGAGGATAGGAATGAGCCCTCACATTATGTGTTGACAACTGACATATGAACCTGGTATCCGTTTATTTTAAGGGTGCCATCACAGAGATGAGTTCTATAATCAGCAGTAACAGGAAGAATTAAGAATGGGAATAGTTAGACTGCATGTAAGAATCAAAAACTCCTATCAGTCCTCTAGAAAAATTTCCCTGTGAAGAGGAAGTGATACACCTTGAGATGTTTACAGATAGTATCAAGGAAAAAACCAAATAAATCTACTAACATTAGTATGTTGGAGATTAAGTGTACCTAAAGAGATGAACTGGGTCAGGTCTAGGGCTAGATTACTACTGTACTAAAGCCAACAATCACTTGAGTCATGGCAGAAGTTGGCCTTGTATATCCTGTAACGTACCCCTAGACCCTTTCTTCACCTTGCATAGTCACTAGTCGCATATGAAAACTATGACAATTTCAAGCATCATGACAAGATCTGTACTTTTTTCCCACAGGTTATTTTGCAGACGGGAAAGAGGTATTTGGGGAAATGTTTGGGAAACTGATGTCACATGATTTGATGTGAAAAATTAGCCTGCCTGAAACGATATATTCTGAGCTCAGCATTAAACAGAAGTTACCAGTTTCTTACAAGAAAACTCAGTATGCTTTGGAAGTTAAAACAAACTTCCACATGATTGGTGCAAAAACCTCATACTTGATTTCTGTGCATTTCACATGAAATACAGGAACCTCTGATTTGAGTTTAGCATGTTTCAATGGATTCCAAATAGCCTTAAGGGCAGCTTCAAAACTAAAGGTAATTATGAAAATAAAGCCTTGAATTTCTCAAACAAACCAAAGGCTTGGTTTAAACCCTGAAGAGAAACTTGTGGAGACTGGTCCAGACTGGGTCCCCAGAACTGGAGATAAGAGCTGGTTCTGCACCAATCTGGTCATGTCTGAAGCATGCCTGTAACTTTATACCTTCATTAAAATTATTTCTGCACTTAAGAGATATGCACATATAAGTCTTAATGGAGTCCTACCCACAAATTCAGTCTGGAGCATTCTGCAAAATTAGGTCCCTTCAAGAGCAAAGCTCCTAGGACCTGTGACACAGAAGCCTGAAGATTAGGCATCACTTGCTTGACCAACTAGCTGCTATTTGAGGCTGTACAGGCTTGGCATGAGTTCAGTCATAAAAAGGCTCACAAAGTCTTTATCTTGCTCAAAACAAGCAGCAGTAGAGAGTTTCCTTGCTCAGAAGTCCCTAGGTCCATCCCACCAATGGTTTTAAGGCTCAAGAAACCCTACCTCTACTTGCTCTCGGGGTCTTGCTCACAAGACCATCTCCCGGCTTCCACTCTCTCTAGCAGCTATGGCTCTGGGTCAGTATTTCAGTCCCTGTAGTAGTAATCGGGACAACCAGGCAACTTCGTTCCACCTCATCCTCTGGCCTAGTACCTCCAGGACTGGCTCACCTTGCTCAGCACTGGAGCAGGACCAGTCCCTCCATTTTGAGCCTGAAAGACAGCATTCAGGAAACCCACTGGCTGCAAAAACTGCCCTGTCCATGAATACCTCTCAACATAACACTATTAAATAAATACCACACAATATTATTGACTTTACCTCTGTGTTGTACCTAGCACGTAGCCACAGCTAGGTATTGCACCTATAGGACCTAATATTTGCTTTTTGACAATGGTCTGTGTTGGCTTATCAACCTCCGTGCCCATTTCCCACCCTGACTCAAACCTGTGCTATTTCTATACTCCCTCCTAATTGCCCAAAATCTACTGCTTGCCTCCTCCATGCCCTGGGATGGCCTAGGGACATTGCTCAAAATATCCATTTCACAGTGACGATGTTCCTTTTCTACTGACACCAGTTTGGTATTATAAGAGCCCACCTGACTTGCTGGTGCTCTGTTTATTTTCTGTGATTTCCAGAGAAGATCTCACAGCAAGTTTCCACAAACCTTAGAGGCTTGGTTACAAGGAGACTTGTACTGCAGAGACCCCAGCATGGGAGGTGTGACAGCAGCCTGATGGTCACAAAGGGGTTCTACAGGGCTTTCTGAGAAATAGGGCTCCCATCAGCAACTGGGGCACTGCAAGTCCCTGGTCTGGGCTGAACATTTACACCACTAACAATTGTTTATTACTGATGACAAAAAAAGTCTCCAACATTCAACATTTAGAGACCTTTACCAAACAATCATAAAACTTAAAATGCTTTTCTTTTTAGTGACAAGATACAAAATTAGTTGCCTAAGCTATGCTAATTTTCTGGTCTGCTTGTATTTTCTACTTTTTTCAATAGTATGAGTATTATAACATAAACCACCGAAGTTCCAAATAACAGTGGTTTTCTTTTAACACGCAAATTCAGAGCCTAGCTTTGGTAGCTTTTGAAACACAAGGACAGTAAAGCAGGCCATTTGGAAGCTCACTTAAAGATGTACTACCCAATTTCTACATATGCATTAGGTGTACAGACCTTACTCGGGCCACACATTAATTCCACCAAAACCTAAGTAAGCTTCCACACTGAGGCATCCAGCTCAGCACCAGGGGCTCCTCACAGAGGAGCAGCGCAGACATGTCACTCGAATCTCTTATAAAAGGAATTTGACCTTCCAAGTTCAACTCCAAAGCTTCACTACTACCTTAAAATGCCTCCATCTCTTCCCATCAACACTGCTGAATCTTATTTTTGCTTGGCAGATCCTGTTTCCCACAGACCTGCCTCTCCTCTTCTCCTTGTCCCACATCCTTCCCTCCAGAGCCTTCCTTGCTCCCATCTCCCTAATCATCCTGGGCTTGTTTCCAGAGATCTACTTTCAAAAATTCAGCCACTTGCTATAAACAGGCTAGTCTTGTCAGCTTTAAAACTCACTTGAGTTACTGTTTCCAAGGCAGGAGAGGGGAAAAAGGATATTCCAAGGGGAGTCCCTTGACGTGACCATTCATCTGTCTACATCAGCAGTTCCCAAGCTTTTCGGCTCGCAACCTCATTTCCGAGCTCATGACCTCTCTTCCATCAGCGCTCCTCGGGGTCGCGACCCTAACTTTGGAAACTTCTCATCTGGATCAGTCAAAAGTGACGCCTCAAGAATAATTTTCCTGTCGGTGCCATGTTTGTTTATACTCCTGAGTGGCGTGATTACCCTGAAGTTCAGGTTCAAACTTGTCTCTTTGCTTGTTTGTAAGTCTGGAAAGAATTTCAGGGTGTCACTCAGCCAGCAGATAGTGAACTCTGTAACTTTTGACTGTTCTGGTTAGAGACAATTATATCCCAACTGACCTGGTATGGCATTAAGCACTTGGCTGCAAAAGTTCATCTGTGCTTGGATAAAGCAGGGATTTTGCTTCTCTGCAGAATCTGGAAGTATCACTATTTTCTCTTACATGTCATGATCATTCAGATACAACTGTTACTATACCCAAAACACTCCTTATACACTAACATGGTTCCATCTACCACACCATGCATCCTCACTGCCTCGTACATGCACACTATTGCATGAAATCTAACAACTGCTTTTCTTCATGTCAGTTTGTCCTTCTCTTTATGGTCACTGAGAATGTGTGGTTAGTGAAAATTTTAATACTCAGATTTCTAACTCTGCTATGTCATCTTTTCTCACTGGTAAGAGGGTGGGGGGAAAAAACAACGGCAAAGCGGTTTGAACAGATCCTGAAAACACTAGTAGAAATGTTAAATTTTCAGAACATTTGCAGTTTGGATGTGCTACAGCTAGTCCTGCTTTGGAATTTTCCTGGAACTAAAAATCATTGGGAATTTAGCAGCTACTCATTTCTCCTATTTTCACGTCATATCCCTTTTCAGCCTACACGTCTCTGTAGAGGTGGTTCTGCTCATGCATTAAAGGCCAGTTCCTTTAGCTTTGCTGCCCACAGAATCTCTCTCACTTGGTACTCTCTTACTCTATGCCTAAAGCAGTTTGACTTTCTATTTGACCTCCATGTATTTCAATGTTACCATTTTTCAATTTAAACGGCTAAGAGATATCTGCCTAAACACACCGGGCTGGAATTTGGGGAATGTAAAGTGGAAGCTTAGCAGTAGTGGCAGCACCTGGGAGCAGCCAGTCTTCATGTCTGCGTTGGGAAAACACAGAATATAAATCTTGAGTCCAAGGGGAACGAATTAATATGAATTCTATGAAAGGACCTACCACCATCCATGCAACTGAGGGGATCAAGTTATTGAAGACCAGTAAAGGAGACAGAGAGGAGAAAGACATTTAGGGTCTGTGGCTTTGCACTGCTCAGGCACATGTGAGTACACGAGACAGTTGGGTACAACCCCTTTTTGCAATTATTCACTCTCCATATGAGGTTTAAGCATCTGACTTTGGTTGCTGCCAATAAAAGAGATTAGGCTGAAAAGGCTTCAGCATGAAAGGCAACCACTGAAGCCAACATTGGGACTTCTCATTCCCTCAAATATGAGGGCAAGGCTCCACGGCCTGGCCATGCAGGCCAGTGCGTGAGGAAAACGAAGTCATGCTTTGTTAAAGTGAAACTTGATGAGCGCCAGAGCACATCATCAGCAAAGAGAAGTTTCTGTTTGAGCCTGTAATGATTTGCATGAAACCATCACTTGTTTGCTACTGCACAACACTTTCAGAAGGGCTGCTGATCCCTCCTGAATTGCAAAGGGTTTTGTCTTTCTTCTTGTCTTTTGTTGACACACTGTGCTTATAAAAGTGCACCAAGGTCAGGTTTGCCTTCCGCCTTCCTCTGTGCCATTATAAAGTGGAAAACTGGTAAAGATGTCAAAGTGATCAGGCTCAAGAAGCTGGTGAAGCTGGTGTGATTATTGCAGAGTTGAGCATAGTCTGAAACATCTCTTCCCAAGACTTCTCCAATTTCAGCCAAGGGGTATAGATGGACAGGAGAGTTCAGGTTTGCAGGGGAGTTTTGTCTGTTGCGGTGGGATTTTGCATCTTTTAAAAAACAAAACAAAACTTGGATTTGCTTCAACTAGGATGGAATTAAAAATTTTGCCAGACAGAATGGAGCATCCCATATCTGCAGATATTAATCCAACCTCATGGTTAGAAAACATGCATCTTCATAATGAATAATGTTCTGCATAAAGGAAAAACTGTACTGTTAAAGGGAGAAGAGATACCAAAATCAAAATAACCTTATTCATCCCAGTAATGCACATTAAAGAAAGATTAGTAGTCTTCACTCTGCATAGACTAGATGGAATTGAGTTTAAAAAAAAAAAAAAAAGTGGCAGATGTACAACTGAAAAGGTTTTCACTAGTACAGGAGATAAACCCTCCTTTTGAAGAAAAGGCCCTCTATCAAAGATTCATAGCTGAAAAACTAATTGCATCATAGCTATTGTAGCTACTTGGCATCTATATAGTGAGATAAGACTTCCACTTGATTTATCAAATGCACAGGTTCTTGTTTCAGTGGTGTATGGAAGCACGCTTTGAAGTGCATACTTCATATCTGGGTGATGTTCTCATGTACAGGTGCAACATTTGTAAAGTGTCCAAGGAAACAGAAAGAAGCCTTTTAAGACAGATACTCCTCCACCTTGGAACAGAGGTGGTTCTCTTGAAGATTACAAGACCATTCAGCTAACATTTGGGCTCTTCCTGCTGATCCAAAGAAACCAAACAGCACGTAGAACTGTTGGAAGGCGGTAAATTTCATCTCAGCAAAGACACATTCAGGATTCTCTTCTAGTAGATAAGTCATATGCTTTACTGGTCCACTGGACTATGACACTAGCAAATATTTTTTAGAGAAGGTAGATGTCAAAGGATAAGGGAGTGAAGTTCAGCTAGATCTCCATCATAACTTATGAAGACACAATATAATCATTAGTAGTTCACTTCATTAAATGTCCACAGCGCTCTCCTACTACTGCCAGCACAGCCAAAGACTCCAGCAGATAACTTCAATGTATGTGTTTTAGACTTCAGGGTACCAGAAGGTCTGCCCTAAACAATAATGATGGGAGGTTGGGAAGGCAGGCAAAAGATGAAAGTGCTTTTGAAAAGAAACAAACCTGGCACGCAACCACGTAGCAGCCACAATGGAAGGGACGAAGAGAAAGTCTAAAGTGAACTCTGCTGGCGACTCTGACAGACCTCCCAGAGGAATGAGAGTTGAGCTGGCATGTCTTGGTAAGGCTCCCAGTGCCAAGAACTGTACACAAAATGATGCTAAGGGACACATTCTGCTCAATTTATTACAGGAAAGATAATAATGTTTGCTCAATTTACTCCTATCAGTTCTGAATCTGTGCCCATTAACCATATAAGCTATATAGAGGGGGAAAGGTGGTGAAAGAATCTTGCAAAGTGGCAAGGAAATTCACTAAAAATCTGTAAATCTGAGTAAGACTTCTGCCAGAAAGTTCAAGGGTCCTCCCATGTGATTCTTTACCTGTCAAAAGGAAAGGATCCAGACAAAATAAGATCTTATTTGTGAAACTGAAAAATCCACATAGTGCTTGAAAGGAGGGGATGAACTCTTCAGAATAAAAGCAAGCATGCAAAAGGAATAATTCACCACAGTTTGTTACTTCTTGCCCTTCATTGGCGTATTACTCCCTAAACCAGCCCAGCAGAAAACAGAGGGACATTGAAAATGAGTGCAACTAGACATCAACATGAGAGCAGCAAGTCTTATTCCACAAATTTTAGAATAAGCTTAACTATACTATATCATGGTAACAGATTGCATCTGAGACACCAAATCTATAGTCCCAAAGACAGAAACATTTTACCCACATCTGGGAAATGACAGTGATCCTCCAAACTTGGAGGCCAGTGAAATTAAGACAACTTCTTTGAAGCTGCTGAAAGGCATGAATGCCAAAACAAGACCAGGGAACCTAAAACTAGTAGTGCACAAGACTATGAATCAACAGCCCAGTGATGCTGGGCTCAAGCAGCCAGGGGAAGGGGGGGAGGGAAAAAAAANAGATCATTGGTATTCGAACCTGTGTCTGAACACATTTACATTCAGTGTAGTGTCATCTATGTATCACGCACAAAAGCGGAACCTATTTCTGTGTGCTACCCTTGAAGAATGCTGCAATATTGCCTTATGACATGATATTCACTCACGAGATGGGTACTTCTCTAAATAAAGTGCTTTCTAATACCAGATAGTCTTTCAGACTTGCTTTTTTTAGTGGATGCTTTTTTAAAATAGCTTGTTGTCCAGTGACTTGGAGTCATATGCTTCAGCCATTGATCATTCAGAGAGTATTTCACAGATTCTTTGGGAAAATACTCGAGACTTGCCTAGATAAACAACAGAGCAATGTTCACAAAAACTCCCTTCTTTGCCTGAACAAACTGAAGACAGGGGGAGATGTTTCCACGGCCAGCACCAGAGCTAAGACTAAGGAGTAAAAAGTGCTCACCTGTAAGTTTGAACTCCAGGGCTATTGCTAACAAGTAGAACAACCAGAATAAATGGTCGGCGGATTGACACATTTACCATGTGAGGCTGCAGAATTAGAAGGGAAGGCTGGGATTACATCTGGCCAGCTCCTGTTGTTTCAAGAAATGCACGTCCGCAGAAGAAGAAACAGAGAAAGGTCAGGGCGTGCAGACTGACCATGCAGAGAAGGACAGGCTCAGCCAGAGCTGAACCCAAGAGGGTGGCAGAGACTGTTGGGTGGGCTCAGTCACCTCTCTGAAAGGCAGCAGGAACTGCTCTTGCCCTCGGCTAGTGGCCTGGTTGTGCCTGGTGGGTATGAAAGGACCTCACAGCAATGGGATCTGAGTGAGCTGCACCGGTGTGCTTTTAGATCTCATGCTTTATTAATTTACGGATTTATGCATCACTCATCTAACAGCATCTGTGTATGTGTGGAAAGGCAGTTCCCCATTCCCAGCTATCCTAGTTGCATATACATAGCAAGGATAGAAAGAGGGCACAGCAGTTTTAGAGGGACAAAGTGATTTTTGGATCCTTGCAGGTCCCTTCCTTTTCTCTAGCATGAACTAGAGCACCTTGAAGACAGCTCTGAGATGTGCTCTGTTTCCCAGCGCCCACGATGGGCCCCACTGCGGTGCATTTCAGTATGGCAGGGTCCCCATGCAGAGTTTCATGAGCTGGGAGGAATATACAAAATGGGTTGTTCTTACCTCTCCTGCCCCCTTTCTACAGCCTCTGAGAGCTGTCACGACAGCGTATGAAAGACTTAGTAAAAGTAGGAGTCAAGTCCTGCCCCAAAAGTGATTAAATAAGCTGGCTGGTGAAGGTGACTGGAAAGTCTGATGCATTTCAGTGTATCTTACAGGACAGATCATACCTGGAAGGAAACTACACACCTTCAGTTATGTCCAAGACCATCATAGACCTCGAGCAAATACTCCAAAAGGCACCAGGCATTCACTAGTATGAACGAAAGCTGCTCCACTGAATCCTGCAGTCCTGCACAGCAAGTTGCCACAGAAATAATCCCCAAAATGCTTCGGCAGGGCTGACCACGCAGCCATCTGCTGCGTACCACTGAGGCCCAGGAGCCTTTACCTCCTCCACCTCAGGCATTACTGCGTTGGTGGCCTGACTCATTCTCTTAGGTGTACCTGATGGTCTTAAGAGGATTTAGGCACCCAGAATTAGGGCTCAAAACTGTACTGAAGTTAAAGGGCACAAGAAAATAGTGCAAACCCTTCACTGTCCAAATGTGAGAGAGGACGCAATGGAGGGCGGCAATTTCTAACGTGTGACCAAAAGCTGCTGTAAAATTCTTTGCGGAAACAAGAGATCTATTATATTTATCACAAATTTGCTAAGTAAGGTTAATACCCTGGCATTGACCCTGCCTCGTATGCCTTTAGTAATGCTACCATGCTTTGTCCCGTTAAGATTTTACGGCAGAAGAGATAACACATGGTTGATAACCCATTATAAACAGGTACTTTTCTTCTTCTCCCCCTCCCCACAGCCCCCACCCCATCATAGCAGGGAAGATAGCACTCCAGCCAGAGAGCTTGTTTCCAACGTCAGCCTGGAACCAGCTTATGCCTGAAGAGAGACTGATCAGCCATTGTGGTCTTTATCCTGGCAGTTGAATAGCCTGCATGAATATCAGCGTTATCATAAATCATTCAATTGCTGAAAGTCATCCTACCATCAGAAGGAGCTGAATAGCAACCATTTTAAATCCTTATGTACATCCATTTACAGCATCTGAGCTGTGGGAGTATATAGACCTATTTTTCAGCTAGCACAATAATCAAGCCATTCCTCACTTAAGAGTGAATTCATTTGCCTTGGTATTAGTCCCAGATAACAGTTCCAGAAATTGATATGTAATTTCCAACTAAAACTAAGATTAAGCTGAGACCGCCAAACTCCTTTATTCCTCAAAACACATTTAAAGTCCTCAGCCAGATTCTGATCTTGGTGTGAACCTGAACAAGCTGAGTTAAATTTAAAAGCCACTGCTTTAGACTGGTGTTTCTCAGTAGCCCCATAAAAATCAGAATCTGTCTTTAATATCTCTGCACAGTGGTACTGTGCAGAACTAGCTCCAGACTATTTATAGCTCACACTATATATACACACACTGCAGCTTCCAAAAGCATATTTTATCTTTTGGGAAGACAATGCTTTCAGAAATGTAATAAAAGGTAAAGTTTTGTTAAAAAAAAAAAAAAAATCTGCTCAAACCCTTAACCTGGAAGAGTGGCCCCATGCTGCCAATCAGATAATAAGCTTAATTCTTACATCACACTTTATTTGTAGCTCACTGTGTAGTTAATGGTTGCAGCTTATCTAACAGGAGAAATGTGAAACCAGAGTTTTAGAACAATAGAAACAAGGCTGTCACCAGCAGGCTGCCAATGAATCACGTCCCTGCAGTCAAGTTCTCCCAGAAGGTCATTTGTAACAGAAATACATCTCCATGTGGAGCTGGCAAAACACTGAAAAGCGTTTCTCAGTTTTACCCTAATAAAATATTTTGCAGATAAATTACTGAACAACTTCACCCGATTGTATTTTTAAGTTCTGTTGATTGCAAGACTTAATAGTAAGGGTTACCAAGTGAGCAGGCCTGCTTGCTTCTGTGTCTGGGATTCTAGAGATGGTTTCACCTTCACCCTAAATTCAAAGTATCTAAAACTCAAGCTTTGTCCTAAGGTTTATAAAAAGTGATTTACCATTCTCTTTCATATTAAAAAAAAAATAAAAAAAATTTAAACATTATGTAACTTTCTTCCTTACCATTCAGAACTGAAACCCTGAAACCACTGAAAGACGGTGAGCTAGGTAAAAAGCATTCACCAAGAAACAGAAAGTATTAATGATGCTTTCTCTTTCACACCGAGAGAGATATACAGAAAAAGGACAAGGAAGTTAAAAAAAAATAAAAAAATTATCTGGTACTACCTGTATCATAAATACAGAAGCTGATTTTGCTCACATGTAATTATTTTAAAGCCACTGCTGTGTCTGTAGTTTACAGAGGAAAAAAAAAAACAAACTCTCCTGCTGCACTTGCAAAAGACCTCCAGATTTTCTGCAAGAGGGAACAGAACAGATAATGGGAGAGCTATTCTTTTAATAAGAATGTCATCGGCACAAACAGCTGGCAGTTGGTGGCATATTATTTATATGTGCAGTTGCTCGTGTTTTTTAACAGATAAGAAAGCAATATCTCATTTGCAATTCAGGTGCAGAACACAAGTGGCTCCACAGCGCCACTGGCCCCTGGGCCGTGTTTCTTATCGTATCAGAAACATCTGTCACGGTGCAAATTAATTCATTATAAAAGGACATCAAATATGCAGTTTCAGGATGAGACAGCAGTCTGCAAAGAACCCAGAGAACCAGCCTCCCCCTATAAAAGCCGGGATGGTCTGTCCCACGTTCACCAGTTGGGAGGAGGGCAAGCACTGGGAGGGGTAAGGGGGAGAAAAAGAGAACGAAACCTTGGAAGTGTCACTATTATAAATTATCCTTTCTGTAGGGGCCGACTGTGTCTGAGAATGGGCGTGCTCATGAGGGTCTGGGGGTTCACACACACAGTGTGCAGACATGCTGCAAAATGATTATCACATCGCTCTGAGTCTTCCACTCCTCCAGACTGCAAATAGACCTGACTGTAATCCTGGCCTTTGTGGTCCAGAGCAATTTACTTGACAAAATACCAATAGGCTGGAGTAGAAAAGCTACCTGGGGAAGTGGTCAGTGTGGGGGCTACCATCAGAAGTGCATTTGCAGGGGGTCCACGCTCAGAGATGGAGATGATTCCTTTTTAAGGGCAGTTGATGGTGAGATGATAGGAGCTTCCACTTCCAGGGAAGGCAAGGTGCATCTTTGGTCCGTGCTGAGAAGAAAACCAGGATGCATTGGAAACCGCTCACACACCCACATTCATCCCTGCTGTAATGCTACACCTGGCTCAAATTTAGAATGCAAGGTTTGTAATATGGGCCATGTTTGTCTCTAGTGGCGTTCTCCAGGGCTGGGTCTAATACCCCTGTGAGTACAATGATGTTCTTATGCTCCTCTTTAGCAGGGACGAAGACAGCTCAAGGTGACTTCAAAATCCCTTATGCCTAAAAGAGGCCTAGAAATGCCTCTGCAGCTCTGGAAGTGGGCAGCTGGATTGAGACTCCCATCTCTGAGCGACCGCTTCCTGCTGTGCCTTTGGGTTTTTATTAACAAACACAAGAGAAAAAATGACTGCGTCTTTTGCCCTTACCAAGAAACCCCTCTGAATTTCAGCTGATGCACAGGGAAAAACTATGGTTAGATCCTGGGCTGGACCATTACCTCTTTGCACAGCAGCCAGGCACACACCATCTTTTCTGTCCCACCAGAGACTGCTTTGGTGAGTCTATACGGCTGCTGCTGCAATTGTGGATGAAATGTGAAACACCCTTGTTTTATCCCCCAAAGAGTACTAAAACCAGGCATGCAGCTTAAGAAAAATAGAGGAAAATACCTATTTTAACTTTGCTTGTAATCACAAAACATATATTCTTAAATATGCATACATCAGCAGAAACAGTGGGTAAGGGCTCCCATTCTAAACCATACAGAAATATGCACTTTGAGCCCTCATGTGAAATGGCAGTAAAAGCCCAACCCAATAATTATTTTCCTTGATTTTCAGCCAGACGAGGCACAAGACAAATAAGTCATCAAGGACAAATAAAAGGAGGTTCATTCATCGCATTCAGAGCTGGAATCTTTAATGGTCACCAAATGAACTAAGATAACTAAGTAACCATTGTAAATATTAATCTTTAAAGGAAAACAATACTCCCAACAACAGGAAGCCTGATAAGACATTGGATGTTGCCATCAGTGTTATGGAGTCTCTCTAATTTCCTTAGTTTTTTCTTATGCCTGTAGAGGGATCAGGAAGGGGAACATATGGTATCTCTCAAAGGAAGTAAATTAACATTATTAATAGCTAATGTGGGAGAGGTGAAACAGTGATTGTTCGTGGTGGTTGTTATTGTGCTTTTGTTGGGGGGGTGGGGAGCCTGCCTGCTAGTGAGTTTAAGCACTCAAGCCAAATTAAAAATCTTGTATTTATAAACAGAGCTCTGATAACAGTTGCCTAAGCATCTACAATGCTTTGCCAGCGCACGCACATCAAGCTGATCTGAAGGGACTGTATCTTGGGGTTTGTCCCAGGAGTCAGCCAACACCAGCGAGGACTTACAGAGTGGCCCCCGTTCCTCAGTTACTCCTCATGTGGACCCTCACATTCTTCTTCTCATTAGTTTAGTTTGAAGCAGAAGAAACAAGGATGAGTGGAGGTGGTAGACAAAAGCTGTCCTCTGGCATCTGAGGCAGCTGATCAAGGGGCCATTGAGAAGGTGGGTTCTCACAGGCTGTGGTCACTGATGTGGGACATCTACTTTCAAGGGCCCAGTGGTGGCACCAGCGGGTTTCTGATGCTGCACAGCAGTGTGGTATGTAAGTGGCAGAATTATTTTGTGGGAAGCAATGATAAAGTGCTGTATTAGGAGGGATTGAATTGGTGACCTAGAAGGGTATTGCAGAGTCCTGGGATCCCTGGCAATATCCCTGCACTAAGAGAAGAATTTACCTTTCTCAGGCCTCTGCTTTCACCTCTCTCCCAAATGCTTACAAGATTTACTTACTCTAAATAACATTGACATTTACAGAACATATGTTATAAGCTATGGCAAAAGGGTGGGACCTCGATCCCAGCCTCAGCTCTGCTTGTCCTAGAGCATCCGAAAGCATAAAATGCATTCCTCATTTCTTCAAGAGATCCTATACTTCCTACTTTCTTCCCAATCGTGAAAGTCTGAGGCAATTCCTAGCTGGCCTGGCAGAGGTAGATTTCATGACACCTTTTATTCTGAGACAATCTGCAAAATAAATTTGGCAGATCTTAGTAAAAATGAAAAAAACTTTATTGAAATAACCCAGTGAGCTTGGTAGATATAAGCCAGTGTCAGGGAAATCGCTCAATAAACTCTTTAGAAAGAAAACAGTGGATTTTAGTATAATTAACTTACTGGATCTTAATAAAAATTGAGTAGCATAGTAAGAAAACCTCATGCTTCAGGGCACATGGTGATTGCTTTATAGGGAGAAAGGAATTCCCTCTGCCCTTCAAAGTTTGTACTTCAACTGCAAGTTGACAGCTGGATTTTGGGTTCTAGGCCTGAAGAGGACAACTTGAATATCTTAAGACAGTACAGACTTAAGTTAAACTTGGACAGGTGCAGCTTCTCTGTAAGGAAACTGTTTCCCTGCCCTCCAACTCTGCTTGAAGAGATAACTCGGGTAAACTCTGATTAAGTTTGGGTCTAAAGCTGGTCTAAAATACCTCTTCCTGGGTGATGATGGGGTATTTTATTTCTTAAGAAACTCATCATGTTGACCAGAAAGTTCATGAAAGGCTGACAGAGCTGTGCATTGTTTGCTGGCTCTGTGGAATTATATGACAAGAATAAATTGTTTTCTGAGCTGAAGCCTGGGTGGTTTATAATGTTGTGAAGTTTTTCACACTGCCAATTTTAGGGCCCCTTAGTATTTTGAGTTATGTAAACTTATAATAAAACTGTTCCTCCTTGGCTCTGAAGAATGGGACTTTCTGCTCAATCAGGACAGGGCTGAATTCCAGACACGAAAGGCAGGATGCTTTCATGATGGCTTAGGAGAAGATGTTTCCAAAACATCCATAGCACTATAAGACGACAGATGTTTAGCGAGGACAGTTCTACAATCAGGTGAGACACTACCTCAAAGAAATCAAACGCATCAGGCCAGACTCTTTAGTCACTGAAGTATTTTGAGAAAGGTAAAAAAATCTGCATACCTTCATAATCTTAGCTACCAATTTGATGACATCACCCTGATGATTATGACTCATTACACTGTGGTCACACATTCACTTCTTGCTGCCCCATCTTCCATCCACATTGGGCACCGAGTATGGTTGGTTGGTGATGGCAGATGAAAACAATTTTACTCTAAAACTACCACAACATCAAAAAGAAAAGCAAGTTGCAGTGTACTTCCAGGGAATTACAACATCACGTCCAAAAGTTTAGAGATCTCAAAAGACAGGTGAGGCCCTGTCTTACCCTGACATCAGCAGCGTCTTGGAGGATGCGAGTCTGCGGCAGCAGGAGCAGCACTGGGCTATGCAAAGGACACACGCCCACAGTTAACCCCTGCATAAAGCTATTGCTCACTTTTGACCCATTTTCTATCCTTATCATGTAATTAATCACACTTTGTGAGAGTTTCATGGAAGGAGTTGTCTGGGGGTGGTTGTGATTACGCAGTTGTAACTTGGACTCTCCACCCAGGCAGGGGAGTATGGGAAAACACAGCAGTCCCTCCCTCCCCACTCACCCCCCTTGGACCTTGGGCTCAGGTGCAGGAGCCATCCCCTCTTCCCCCGTGGCACACGAGTGCGAAGGGCTGACTTGGCTTCTGCCCTGCTCTTGACCAGAACAGAAGCACTTGGAGCAAGACATCAGGTGACAGCAACAGGTTAGCTGTGGTAAAGCTCAGCAACTTGATTGCCAATCTCTGGAAGCACGGGGGAAGCTGAGGAAGGATTTTGACCCCACAGTGCATCCTCAGCTGGTGCGGGCACACACTGCCTCCCAGGGCCACCCCAGGGAAGCGTGCCTCCAGGGCACTCCTCCCTGCACCCCAAGCCAGGGCATGCCTGTAACTGCCACAGGACAACTTATAGGACAAATATTGCAGATAATTAAGGATAATCTCTGCTTTAGGTGTCTTACAAAGAAGGTCAGGTGCTCTCTTTCCTTGTCAGATGCAATGAAGTTAGGCAGCTCCCATTAACAGCAGGTACTTGTTTCTCAAAACAAATAATAAAACCCCCTATCTAGATCCTAAAGATTTCCTAGATTTAATCTTCTCAAAACTCAGACAAGATCATTACCATGAGTTCTGCCTCTAAAGAGCTGTAGCAGTGAATTGCATTACCAGCACAAATCTCCTGCTGGTATACGTTTTCCTTACTTTAACCATGCTAGCAAATACAGAGAGGTGCTATAGCATTTATGTCCTGAGCTCAGACAATAACACCCTTTCAAATAACTTGGCAGGTCAGGGTAGATTAGATAGTCACAAAGCAAAGGAAGAATCTGCCCCAGCAACTTCTGCTATTTTTTGTGGTCTAGTGATTTCATAATATTTGGTCATAAGATGTTGTTTTTAATATTCATTTATTACCATGACAGGCTTCTTCCTAAATAGCCTTTGGGTAACAGACATTTGCATTGCTGGCAATGTGGAGAAGTTGGGACTAACCAATTCCTGCTCTTGGAAGATCCCACTACTCCCCACCCAAGGGGACTTGAGAGGGCATGTGTCGCATGATCTCTTCTGCCTATGGATGTCACAGCTGACACAAAAGGAGGTCTGGTAAAACAGCATGTCCCAGCCTCTATTTCACAATCCTTGTGCACCTAAAAGCCCAGTTCCCAAGAAATTGGAGCAACAGCAGTTCCCATCCCTGTGAAGAAGGGATATTCCTTGGAAACATCTGTCTCATGCCATCAGAGGCAGGATGTTGAAGGTGAAGGACCAGCAGCCAGAGGAGGCCAGCTGGCCTGTGGTCAAGCCAAGACTCTGCCCAGACAAGAGGCAGATTCAGCAATTTCTATGAAAAGATCAAGTCAAAACATAGGAAAAACATGTGGCAACACAGACACTGAGAGATCACTGTTACAGTCAAGCCATTTGTAGCACTCCTGGCCTAGCAATCCCCTTGATCGTGCCTTCATGTGTCCATCTCTCCTTTTACGTCTAGGCATGCTGCTGCAGTACTTCAGCAGCTACAGCAACATTTTTAACATACCAACCTAACTATATTTTAATTAGGCTTATGGGATTGAGAGCAGCATTTGATCCTCAAGGCTGCATACAGCAATTGAGCTTTTACAAATAACCATGCCCACATAATTATGAAAATAGGAACTGAAAGAGGCCTTCCCATACAGTCAAGGTAACTGCAGTTCTACATACTCTATAACATCAAAGAAATGCATGTTGTTTTATCTCTGTACCACTCTGTGCTTTCATGATCTTTTGAAAGCTCAAAGATAAACAAGAATCCCCTGAAGTGACCTGTCTACTCTAGCTCAAAGAATAGGCGAGGGAAGAACCCTTACAGTGTTAGGCCAGTCAAACCATCCATGGCTGCAAGAAACTCCCTAAAGCAGGTTTGTCCCCAACTATCCTCTTCATGTGACACTTCAGCTCAGGCAGACTAGTCCTAGTTCCCTTATTGTATGTTTTCATTAAGCCCCAGACAGCTTTATAAATGAACGTACCAGTACAAGCATCAAGGTCTGGCCACTGTCAGGTTAACAGATTAAATGGGCTTTCAATCCAGCCTGGCACCTGCCACCTTCCCTGATGACAGTACAGTCTGGTACGGACAGACAGAATTGAGCAGAAATGGCATCCAGCTCCACTCTCCTCTTCACCTGGCAGGAGGGAGGAAGGAAGGAGCCTGGATCTCTGGTTTAGTCCTCTCTAGTAAAACCAGGCTTAGCGATGCGTGGGGCTGAGAGTGCGCATGGGCAGAGCAAACCAAGAAGCTAAGAGCAAACCATTGTGCTAGATACTACAGCAAAGCCATTGCATACAAAGCAGAGAGAACAGTGTCACTGTCACTATTTGTGATAACACAAACTATCTCTGCTTTGTGACGCTTTTTTTTTTTTTAAAAACACAAGCCAGGCAGAGTTCCTCAGCTCTGAGCTCAGCTGATCTTGTCACCCATGACTGATTTCTGCAGAAAGGGGGGCGGTGAGTTCACAAGGATGCTCCTAGCAAGGAGCAGCATCTCACAAGTAAAGCCCAAGGAGCAAAGCCGACTTTCGGCATACTGTCGAAGTCCTTCAGGGGGACTAGTACTAGTCTCCAGGTTTGTGGTCTTTGTTTTGGTGGATGGTGGGAGTCCCTGGAACTGGAGATGATATAATGGTAGCCAAGACACCAATCAAAGCCTCACCAGCATCACATTAAAAGCCTCTGCAATTCATCTTGTATTTTGCTGGCTCCCAACAGAGTGCAATGATGGGGCAGGGGGCTGGAACTATTTTTAAACTCTAGGATGCTCATCTGAAGCTTGCCAGATTTACACTCCAGCTTTTTTTCAACTTGATGAGCACTGAGCCTTTAAGCCAGCTGTGCCTCACAGAACAGACACTTATGTTCAACAGGCTGCTGTGCCAGACTCACCTCCATTCTGCATCTCCTGTGCACCAACTATGTGACTACAACTTAAACCTGCATTCAAAAAGGCAGAGAAGGACAAGCTCTGACACCCTGTCCCCCTCTCAGGAGCCCAATGCAGCTCTGTTTACAATGAATTCTGTATTCAGTCAATAAAAGGCACTTAATCTAGAAAGTAAAAGAATAGGGCTAATTTACTTCTAAACAACAGCACCACTCAAGGGCTTCTGACTTGCAGTTGGCCCTATTATTTGGCCAGTAATTGTTACAGGGCTCCCCCAGGACATATGTAGACCTTTCAACTCCTAGACCTTAAAAGAACTGCTTATAAAAATATAGATACCATCATGTTACTTTACAGATTGGAAAATACAGGCTTGAGAAGTATCAGATAACTTATCCAGAATTCCATGATAGTAGAGCCCACAATCACACCTACAGCTCTCTGTTCTTTAATGCCCAACTGTCTGCACAATTTTCAGTCTGGCTCTATTGAAATCTTTTGTTGTGACAAGAATCTAAACACTTTATATCACTTTTAACTTATAAACTATGAGATCACTTTAGTAAGATGTAAAACTACAAGCAATGCATCCAAATGTAAAGTTTTCTCAAAGCAAAATGTAAACGTTTTAGTCTAATACTGTAGAGACGGGGCAGGCTTACACTATCAGAAAAAAAAAAAAAAAAGGCATTTTGTACTCAACATAAGGATATATTCAGCATGACAATGGATCTGTCAAGCCTGACTTTTGCTGCTCTCTCCATATCCATATGAACCAGATTAAGCACTTTGTGTTGCACCTCTTCCTTACAGGGTACTAAAGACAGCTAATAACCCAATGAAGTCCTTAGAAAATAGCAGACTACAGTTAATTTAAAATACCAGCCAAGAATAATAGCTCAATCTGTAATACAATCACGTGGTTATATTAATTAATGGTAACTTCATACCATTAATCCCAGACTGACAGGGACAGCGCAGTATATACAGAAGCCTAGAAATGCAGCGGGTGCTATATGGCCATACGGCAGAAACGTGTTCTTACCATGGGTGCCTTATGCCCAAAGCTGCATCAGGCTTGGTGCTCTTTGAATACTCTGTCAGCACCATCACATTGGAAATTTTGGGTTGGAGCCCTGCTTATTCATCCATAATGAGAAAGTCAGACTGATCTCTGTTATTCTATCCCGAGCCCAGCTTAACAACATTAACTATCAGAACAAGATCATGCTCTGTTAAGTTTGTACTTTCACATCCCTTAGTAACTTGGGATCATCCTAACTGTCAATGCACTGACATTTATGGTGGTCTACTATCACTCCTTTGTTTATGTTCAAAGTTCATTCATTGCCTTCTTCCATTAGGGCTCTGTAACACATTCTCTGCCCTAGTACCTCCTGCTACCTTCTTCTTACTTGAACCATCAAAAGTTTCTGTCTGTCACTGAAGAGGAGGTAGTTTCCATGGAAACTCTGAAGAACGGGCTAAGTTAACGAGGCATAAAATGAAGACAGTGTCCTCAAGCTCACCCATTTTGAAAATCTAGGTCAGCAATGTTTGCTTAAAACATTCCAATCTTCTAAAACCATGTTCACTTGACTGTTAAGGATGTAATAAAAGAGAGAGGCTCTGGCACACCCCAAACTTAGCATGTTTAATATAATACCATACGTCTACGTGAATAAACCATTTTTACAATTTCTCCCTGCCTGTTTTCCCTGTTCAGTTTCCTTGGATAACCAATGGGTATTTAATTTTTTCATCCAGTAACTTATCTTCACCAAACAGGTACTCTGGTCATCATAATCCAACTTTCAGGTAGTGTTCAAGTAACCTGCTATGATCTCACCAAGGGCAGGAGATATTAGCTATGGCATTCATTATAATCTCATTTAGAGGATCTACAGGAACAGAAGGACTGCACATGAAAGTCAAATTCAGTCTCAACTTGAACAACATACAGGCAGAAGGCAAGGAATGAAACCAACACTGCAACTCTGAAATTGAGTTTGCTTACAGCTGATGCTGATTGATCTTAGCCACCAACTACAAGTAACAAACGCCAGTCTGTTGAAGTGTAATGGACTATGCTACAGTAAATGAATTAATTGCATTCAGTGGGTTTCCTTAGTGAGAATTACAGTTCCTCTCAGGAGGAGCAGCCATACCAAGTGTTAGAGATAAAATACGCTATTGAGTACGTAAGGTTATGGAAGGCTGTCTCAAAAAAACCCCAAAACTCAAAGCCTGCTGTGGAGGGAAATAACACTGATGATTTGATAGTTATTTCCTCTGCTAATTGAAAGCAGATGTAATCAGTTGCAGTCAAATACCTTTTGAGATGCAACTATTTCACCACCAGAGATACCCAAGTTTTCAGGCACATCTCAATCTGATCCCCACTATTTGCCTCTAGAATTTATGCTGACTGAGAGCCTTCAGTGGTTTGGATAGCTGATTGATGACCTCTTCCCATTAAAAGGTAAGGTCCTGTATAACAGAGAGCTTTGCTTTTTCTGTCCACAGTTGATGGTGATGGGATTTCAGCTGTTGATGACAAGCAAGAAACAAAGGTTAAGAAAATACCTATAACCTTTATGACTTCCTGAGAAAGCAAGGTGCAATGATGACAGCTTACAAAAACAATCTGTTGTCCTAGTAAAAAACTATTGCAATCCATACTATATTCCTTGTGTTATTAAATGTCAAATCTGAAGTAAATCAAGCATTTTTCTGGCCAGTACCCTTTTTTCTGCCTAAACCCCTACATAAACCCCTACATAAGAGGAAAATTTAGGAGTGATGTGTAGCCAGGACAGTTTGAACAACTTATCTGAAGCAGAACAGCAGTCCCAAAGAACACTTTGGTGTAATCCAATTACACTGATTAAAATAATTATTTCCACTTAGCTTGTTACTGAACTGCTTGCTTGGCACATCTAGAGTCAGCACATACAAAGGTCAGGTGCAATCTTTCCAAAATCTGGGGAGGACTGGGGGATGGGGGAGCAGGGGGGGAAGTGTTGCAGGATACAAGTCTCTAGATGTTGGTGGTGGTTTGGTTTTGCTTAAGTATGTAAGCTAACAACAGGCAGGTGGAGATCCTCTGACTTGTTTTGTCTTGCCTACACACATCATGCTTTCCCCCGAAGCTCTTACTCCAGTCCCCAGTTGTGCTGCAGGCTCAATTCCCAGCCCAGGAAGTTTTCTCCAATGGTAAGTTAGGAAACAAGATGTGCTGAAACCTTACAGTTTCTCCGCAATGGGTACTTTGTGCGGCTGATTCTAGAATGAGAATCATAAGGCAGACAGCTTGCCTCTCTAAATTTGCAATTGAAGCATCTGCTACTCGTGCCTACATCTTTTGCAGACTCTGAGGAAAAAGCAGTCCATTTTAGAGAAGAAACAAATAGAGACATAACTGTCAAACTTATTTTCTAATTTTTCAGTGAGCCTAAAGGAAAGTTTCCTTCAACTCACTCCATGTTGCCAGTATAGCTTTGTATCCATCACTTTACAATTTTCTAGCATGCCTGTCTGCTGCCAAATCTTTCCCTTGACACAACCACAGAATAAAAAAAATCTTTTGCTTCCCTCACTTGAGCCTCCAACAAGCCACAGTGGCTTTCTTAACTGCAGCCTTCTACAAAAAAGCACGGAAAGCATTCCCACCGGACAACCATGTAAAACAGCCTGATTTATTTTTTTTCCTTGTATCAGCACTGTAGATCTCTGATATTACCTTAAATAATGCCTCTAACTGGCTACCTCAGCCAGGCCCTAGGTCTTTCAAAGGGCCACGGTTCCTCTTCCCCACACAAGACAGCACACCTTTTTTCCCCTTTGCTAACCCAGGACCACGGGAGGCCTCACCATCTGCATTTGGCCAAAGCAGGTGTAAACAAAACTGCAGTTTTGGAGTTCCCAAAACAACAGTGACTTTGGTATAGCAGATCCTGCTGTAAACGAACCTGGTGGCTACAAAAAATGGGGCATGGGGGTTTTTCCTCACATGACCACATGTTCTCACTCACTGCTCTCATCTATATCATAAAGACAAGGTCACAATGTGCACTCTATCATTAATTCCCTGTACCTTCAATTTTTATATTCTACTGACACCTGAGTCTTTATGCCACACTTGTGAGATAACCTCATGTGCCTCCCAATGAATACAGTAAGTGTTATCTGTCAGGGTATGTGTCTTCATTCACAAAATATATGCCCAAACTTCCAGATGAAAACCAGATGAGCTTGGATTAGCTACTGTTTTAACTCTTGGGTGAAGTTAAAGAAGTTAAAAGCGTAACACAGCAAAACAATATAATACAGTCAGCTCTCTGATAACGATGATGATGGGGACAAAAAAAAAAAAAATAGCCTGTTCAGTAGATCAATAGATCTATTGATCTATCTGGGAAGAACATAAATAATGGAACATATGCCAAGCACACGTGGATAGAAGGCACAGAGTGATTCATCTCCGAAGGGCACCTGCTGATTTGCTGAACACACAAAATATGCCCTTGCAATCTATTGATTGTCATGGAATCAGATCAAAACACCAATCTCTTAGCACTGGCAGTAGTCTGGCCAGTGCCCAAAAGATCAAAATATATGACAAATCCTAGCTAAGAATCTTTTAGGTTCCATCTCTTCTGTCATTCTCATTCAGAGGGTTTTTGGTGCATTCATTTATGTTGCTCCAGAACCTCTGGGTTATCTTTAATCGAGGCTTCTGACAAACTGCATTCCATCAGTCAGATGTCCTACTTCTATCCCAGGAATGCAGCTAGATTAGAGTTTGCATTATCCCAGGGAGATTGAGAGATGCTAATCCATTCTTGTGTTACATCTTGGCTGGGCTCCTCACACTTTGCTGACAGCTTTAACAGGCAGGGCCACGAATTTATTGCAGCTTAGTCCAAATTTATCTGCAAAAGTTGCCACCTGAGACTAAACATTCATGTATTGTTTCACCTGGCTTTAGATCCCATCAACACTCTCTCCAGGAAAGAAGTGTATTGATACTAACAATTTTTCTGTTAATGCCTATTGCCGTTCATTTGTCTGATCTTCTGCATAGGCATACATTGCTCTAGGCTCATCCTTTCACTTTGCTCCTGGTGGACCGATTTAAAGATCTGAACGAGATGTAGAGAGCATACTAATTACATTCAGATATTGAATCTAAATCAGGAGGTGCTGCAAACACCAGGGAAGGCAGGGGAAACACAATTCAAACAGAGTTCATAAACTTAGGGAATATATGGGAAAACCTGTGAGATCTGCAAGAATACAAACAGAACTGTTTGGAGAAAAGGGAAAAACATGAAAGATACTTTCATAGCAGAATCACTGCAAAATGTTAATGTTAAATGGACTGTATTAAGTAAATCAGATCAAAGCTTGCAGTAAAATATGGCATTAATGAAAACAACACATGGCTAAAGAAACTGGAAGTTCCCTTGATCAGAGGCAGGACACATCTCTAGATTCAATTTACTCCCAGGATGCTACAGGCCAGAAACACAGCCAAAAAAACCAAAGGGTGAGAGGAAAACCAGAAGTGATTTATAAGGATAGATATAAAAGACTAAATGTGAGTGGCACAGCCAGATGGAAGGGGGGAGGAGTACAAAGGCTGGCAAGAGCTTGCCTAGAAAACTACCACGGAAGAAAGGAATTCGAAAAAGTTTGGGGGCTCAGATGGGGAAAAAAAAATAAAAATTGGAGTCAAGCTTGGGGGGGGAAGTGTTCTAGGGTTACTGTCCAGAAAATGGCGTAGTCTAGAAATTTCTTGGCCTGAAATATATTCCCCAGGGAAGTAAAACTGATGGGTAATATAAGTCAGAAATGGGCTAAAGGACAATAAACACCCCCTCCCCCCGTATTTTTTGTGCATAAAATTGCTAACTTTTTAAGCACTTAGGGGTAAATCCTCAGCTGAACTAGACCGCTGCAGCTTCACCAAAGCCTGTGCCAGTTTACACTAGCCAAGGTCTGGCATACCTCTCATAACTCATATGCTGAGTTACAAACTGTAATTTACCCTGCCTCCACCCAGCAGAGTTCCCTTGCCCTTTGTATTTGTTACTCAATACATGTTTTGGGAATACACGACTAGAAGGACCTTCTGGATTATCCAAGTCTATCTTTTGCTATCACAGTGATCTATACCCACTCCAGCTGGCAAACTGTAAAATGACACCTTGGTTGGTTGCTCCCACTGCTCTTTTTTACAAAGACCCCTCTATACCTCATATCAGAGGATTAGGAAAAAAAACTAACTTTATACCCCTCTTTCCTTTGCTAACAAGGTTCTCCTCTACATAGTCAGAGGGGCAAATGCCTCCTCTAATAACAGCTGATAAATTGGAGGGAAGGTGAATTTTGCTAGAGAACTAAAGATATTACTATATGGCTTCTTCATGATCATTTTCATAGGTGATGCTTTGAACTAGACAATACTCACATGGCCCCAGAATGGCCATGATTGCCAGGACCAGCCATGACAACATTTCCTTTACTTTTTTCAGAAAGTCAACACTATGGAGTGGCTGGAGATTGCAGACTGAAACCCTCGTCCAGATGGAGGTCAGCATCAGTTCTGCCACTGGCAATAATTTTGCTGCATCTACATGGCTCAAATGTTTGCACCATCTGCCGTTGCTCCTCTGCACCAAAAATCCCTCCCCCACCTGAGGTTCACACCAGCAAAGGGCTGTTGCCTCTCCCCATTTCAGCCTTCCCACATTATTTCTGAAGGCAAAGATGAACAACCTTTCGCCAGGCCAGAATAGTATCCTCCACATTCAGTGGTCCCTAACTTGCCCTGGGTTTGTCAATAGATTTTTCCACAGGGTTAATGATTTTGAGAAGCTCTGAAAAACATTAGCACAGAGAGAGCAATGCAGAACGAAGTTCATGCCAGTGGGAGTCAGAAGCCTCAGGAGACTGGCCTGGCCACCACTGTGCCAGGAAAAAGGCATTCACCCACCCCAGAGAAGGAAGAAAAAAAAAAAAGTCAGCCCCTGTCTTATGAAAGATAACTGAAATTTAATTAGAAGAAACATTTTACTTTATATGCAAAGACTTGCATGGACCAGTAAAAATCTTTATATGGCAGGGCAGAAGTTGACTGCAGTTAAAACTGGGGAGCAAATTCACCCTTTGACACCGCATTCTACAATGTATGAGGAAATAAAAAGAGCTACTGAAAACTATTTTGCCTTTCAGGTATCTTCAATGACATTATCAAAACAGGTATTTCACAAGATACTAGAAATCCAACAGATTTATGGGGAACAATAACAACAGATCAATTGATACATCTGGAAAAGCAAACAAGCTTTCAAATGAGTCCTTCAACTCTGAAGCAGAAACTACTAACTGAACACTAGGCAGAGGCTAGGGAAGCCACTCCAAGCTTACATTTATGCTCAGAAATCCACCTTTTCGAAAGGCCTGTATTCATTTTCTTTTGCAGGGTAACTTTCTGCTCATTTCAAGGCCTAGGCAGTGTCACACACTTTCTTCTGCACAGGCTTCCCCTTCCTCCGTCTTCCAAAAGGGCAAATCATTGTGAAGAACAGAGTTCAGGCTTAGCTGTTCCTGTCCAACAGCTGAAGATAGGAGAAGCCAAACAGGAGAAGGTTACTGTGTTATGAGATGTAGATTAGAGAGGAAAACCAGCATCCTTTATCAGGTCGTGCAAGTTAAATAGGAAGGAACTGGCTCATGATACTTAACACGCTGCATGGCCATGAATGCCTTGCAAATATTAACTAATCCACACAAACCCCTTGTGAGATAGGTTAATATAAACCATTTATACATGTGCAAGCAAACAGCGAGAGTGTCCAGAGCTTGTCTGTGTGCTTTGTTAGTGATTCAGGAACTGAAGTAGTTCGGTCAAACACATCTTCTAACCTACTCCAGTCCAGATGTCTTTGGTGTCAGCAGAAAACATGACCAATACCATATTGAAGGCTCAAGCATAGCCCAACCCTGTCAGACAAGCTGGGACCTAGAATTCAATGGAAATCTGTGGTGGGATTATGGGAGGAATGCAGTTTTAAAGGATTGGGATGAGAAACTAAGAAAAAGGTAGGCCATCTCAGCTTTGGAAATTTTGGGGTTGGTCCAGGTGTGACTCAGTAAAATTTGGGTGTGCAGCATTCACATTCACACAGACACCAAAGAAATTCTCCATTTAGAGAATTCTCACCACCAAGACTGACAGGCTAAAAGGCATTTCCCATGAAAGGCATGTCCTCATTCTGTGTCTAATCCAGGAATTCAATACAGCACTTCAATAACTGAATTTACACCCTTATGTTCTGTCTCCTCAGCTTTATTCAATTTCCCTGATTACTAAGGAATGAATTCCACTCCTTATTTAAGCTAGTGAACACAGAGAAATGGCTCTTCTCTTCCTTTTTGATAGAAAAGGCTTTCACTGGCAGCAAGAACCTGGCCAGATTTATCCTTTTTCCTGCTGGAATTATGAGACTGAGGGAAAATGACAAGAGAAGTTCAGCCTCCCACCCAGTCTCCTGTGGCTAGGAGTGAAGTGGGGCAGTTGTGACAGTCCGGATGGTCCAGTGCAGCAGCACTAAAGCAGTCCTCAACCAGCTGAGATAAAACCAAAAAATTGACCTATACTTGACTTTTAGCTGACAATTCAGATACTTTAAAAGAATTTACCTTAGCAAGGGAAACAATTGCTCAAAGCAAGGGAGGCACATCTAGCAATTTGGTATGGGGATGGGATCCAGGACTCCCAGGGTTTGTTTGCAGCCTTGCCATTGGCCTCCTGCATAACTGCAGGCTAGCTTTCATTCAACATCTTTTCCCTCGGTTTAGTCTTCTTTATAGGGTGCTATAGTACTTAAATGCAGGACTTCACAGAGGATATGTTCCTACAATTCATTACATGGGGTGCAAGGAACCAGCTTGCTGCTTTGACATCATAGGCTGAATAGTGACTGAATTGCTCCATGCCTTGGTTTTCCACTGACATAAAGAGAATATTCACGTGCTTTGAGATCTTGGATGGAAGAGAGATGCAAACACAAAAGTGCTACTCTTCTATTGAGAGACAGGTTAAATTCTACCCTTTGGTTTCCCACTCCATTGGGATTGGCATGAAAACATAAAGATGACAGGCTGGGCCCCATTCTATTAAGATTCAAATTTAGCAAGGAAGTGGAAAATTACCGGGACCCTAATGTCTAACCTCTGCCTCAGAAGCAAATATGCATAATTCTTGTCCCATAGCTAAATTTGAGTGAATTATCAAATGCCAGGCCAATAAAAGAACTGTCCAACACAAACCTTATCTGCCCTAGAAGCACGTATCTGCTTACAATATCCTTTGTTAATTAAACAAAACAGACTCATTGTTGCTAAGAAGTTAATATTGTTTAAGATTCACTGCCTAACACACTGAACACTTTCCTGAGTTCCCCCAAACACATTCCTTTTCTATTCTCTCAGTTTCTTCCCCCTCTTTTTTTTTTTTCTTTCCTTCTGACTCAGCTAAGGCTGAAGTTTTCTTTAAGTGAACTTGCTTGCAAGGCAATATGAACTTTGAGGCAGGCAAACATTTCAATTGATGCAGTGAAGGGTAAATAGCTGTTCAGATCAGAGCAAATAATTAATTTGAAGAGCAGAATATAACTAAAGTAATTCTTCAAGCATTAACCAGGAACCTATTTGCTCTATCTCCTACCAGCTTGCCTGTTTCCCTAACCTGCTTGTAGCCTTGTCAACCTGTGTTGCTAGTGCCCAGAATTCCTTCCTCCAAACAGTGAGTTACTGTGGAATAAAACCCAACCATAGTGTTCCAATGAATAAACAGTGCAATGTTTTCTGTGATGTGTTTTTTTATTTGATCATCTTTTCTAGTGCTGGGACAGTACACGACACCAATATCCACATAGAAATGAAAATAAAAAAACCCACTTCATTAACAGAGCAATATCAGTCAAGATGACAGATGAAAAACATGTCCCTGGCAGAAGGATATCACTACGCCACAGGAGCAGAGCGCTGCTAATGTCCATCTGGTGATATCAAAGCCGTACTTCGTATTGGTCTGCTAAAACAATCCCATCGTCTCCCTACATTTCTGTGCCCTGTGGCATTATAAGGCCTACCATTAAAAATACACTTTTGTCAGGATAATTCCACCTGCCCTGTAGGTGTCTGCCAACAGAACTCTGCCCACCTGAGAGTTACCACTTCGCATCTCTGACTGATGTAACACATACACCAGCAGAAATCCAGAGAGGCAACTGGTTTGTAAGCTGTGATAGCCCTCCAGGATCCTTGGCTGCAGTTGCCTTGCAGAAAGCTGTGCAGGGTAAATGAGATCAAGGCAAACTCCGTGCCACTGTAGCTAGACATCCTGAACACCTCTACACGAGGGCACAGCACAGGCAGGCACAGATATGCTGAAGGTACGTAGGTGAGACATGCGTACAAAGCCCAAGAACATCCTTCTGCTTTCACAAAGACAGCATTGGTGAGAGTCACTTTTTACAGCACGTGCTTCCCTATCAGGGGTAAATATCTCAAATATTAGGCTTTCACTCACTACCAATTTTTCTAGCTTAAGGATTGATGAAAAGCATTTTTGACAGTCTGAAAAATGAAGCCTTTCATTTTACACACAAAACAGGCAAAGAATTGGAGGCAGCAGTGGAGGTTGCACGACCAAGGGATCAGTCTGAGAGTCCATGGCAGACCTTTAATGGGTTTAATTCCAACAGGCTGGCAGCAAATAAACCCTTAAGCCATGAGCAGTCCTGATAACCATGCAAACAGCAAACTCCTCTTCAGCAAGTGCAAGGGAACTGAAATCCAACTAAAACTTGTGGCCGCTGCACAGATTCACTCTGCTGGCATCAAGTAGGCCTCGTTATGAGGATAATGTTCAGACCTAAATGTATAACGCAGCCAAGCAATGACAGCTAAGCAGGCTGTCTCTGCACTGAATGCATTTGACACCATTTGCTAACTCTTCAAGGCAGAAAGGTATGAGATATGCCCCAGCATAGTAGAAATGACTGTCAAAATTAAAATATGATCATCAAATGTGTTGACTGAGTTTGTCTTGCAAAGGAACTTTAAAGTCTGGCTGTCTGGGTGCTCCTGAAATAGCATTTAATTTCCCAGAGATTTACAAAAAACTGCAATAAAGTAGTCAGTGAAGATGCATCATTGCCCCATACTGGGCAGAATTAGAGTCTTTCATTGCATGTCATCCACCACTAAAGGTAAAAAGCTCATGGTGACTCATCCTGGCTGAAGTGGAAGGCATCTGTGGTTTCAGAGCATGAGGAATTCCTCTGCTGTACAGTTCTGTCCACTGTGAAATCACACATGGCTATGTGTACAGCACAGACCAATTGTGATGCTCCCACATGACTCTGAAATCTTTTAAGTGTATCAACACTGAGAAAGTCTCAATTAAAGTGTAAATTTAAGAGCTAGATGGAAGAACATGTTCCTTTTCAGAAATCTCAGAAATACCCCCCTACCCTTCCACAGTTAGATACAATCACAGAGCAGAACATAACTGGAAAAGATTGAAATCCATTTTGGAAGAAGAAAAAAAAAATATATATATATATAAAGAGAGAACAGCACCCTAGATCTAAATTGGGGAAGGACTATTCCCTCCTGTCTTTAACACATTTCATAATCTGCGTTCCTGATCACTTGAGATATCCTTGTTCAAAGCTGCAGAGCACTCACTCTCTGGAACCAGAAACCAAGATAAACCTCCCAGGAACTAAAGACTGTCACAAACCTCCCACTTGCTGATCCAAAACACAACTCTTCCAGCTGCTTTCACAGCCATAAGCACAGACTATTATGGAAATACACATCACGTGCACACATCTGAAAGCTTACAGTGACAGGACACTTCATGGTGCAGGCAACCCAGCCCTGCAAGGAGCACAAAGGGACACTGGGTGGCACGTACCAGACAGACATCGCTGCGAGGCACAGCGGTACCTTGGTGCTTGGGGCAGAGGGAATGGCCAAGCAGGATCAGGTAGGAGGTTTCCAGCTCCCAGGCCAGGGTGGTACGTACCTCTGTGACCCCCCACCCCCCCCAAACCCAGACTGGGGGTTTTCCTTCACAAATCCCTTCCTGCCTTACTTCATCTTACGCTGCATTCATCCACCTCTGCTCTGCGTGCAGGCTCATCTGCCACGGACCCTGCCATGCACATCTAATAGGGGCTATCCATAAAGCTAGACAAGTTTCCCCTTTCATCCGCTCCAGCTTATATAAGCTCCTACCTACCTACTATTTTAGATTATACATAGCAACCTGATCAGGAAAACAGAAACAACGAGTTTGGGGATGATTTCCCTCCCTCCCCTTTTTGTTTGGTTTTCTGGAACTACTTTATCCCAAACATTTGTAAATAGTGCCTGGAGTTACATTGCAAGTTCCAGCAGTAAACACTAAACTAGCTAACATATATATAGAAGGATCCCTGTTCTTCCAGTGTATCCAGGCAACCTTGCAATACAAAGTTAAAGCACAGCTATTTGTTCAAAAAGTGTTTTCACAGCTATTTCCTCTTCTCCCTCCCCCCCGCCCCCCCTTGACTTTTTCCACTAGACATTATTTGTATTTATCATCTGGAGATTCTGTTCCCTTTTTCCTTTTTAAAACCTTTGTAACAGCTCATTTTAAGAGCAGCAAAGTGCAGACATTTAGTTTATAATAGGGTTTGATTTAGTTTATGAAGAATGAAAGAAAAAGAGCAAAAGCTTCACAGGAGTACCTGAATATAACTCCTCTGTAACATGCTGTGGTAACTCTGGAAACAAGATCATTTCCAAATGCTAAGGAAATCTTAGAACACTACAGAAGATGAAAACATTTACACAAACACCAAAGCAAGCTGCAACGGTATTTTGCTATATACTACCTAATACTAGGTGAAGTTTTCAGAATAAAACAAGTTACCTCAGAGAACATAGGTCAGGCTGAACTAAAATTTATCCAAAGAAAAATATCAATTTTTATTAAATTTTCCAATTGAGAGTGCTTTGGAGCAAAGCCAACATCTCAATAGGAAGTGTTTTTCATTTCAAAATGTCAATTCAAAATGAAAACTGTTACTCTGACATATTGGCCACCTTTATTTTGCTAGGCAACGTTGATATATTTTATGTTGACATTTCTTATTTGAAAAGCTCTTTAGAATACTTTTCTGCTATACAGTTCAAATTTTCAACTTTTGCTTCCTATTCTTATTAGAAATCATTTTTCCTACTATTAAAGCTTTCTGCTGGGAACGTTCCCTGATCTCAGTGCCATTCTTTTCTCATGAAGTGCTCTACAATACATAGTTGAATTTTTTATCTGAATAACAGTCAATTAAATACTGCTCATTTAAAAAAAAAAAAATGGAAACATTTATAGTTTTCAGCCTTTGGGGTGAGAGTAGAGTGAGAGAGAAATAAAGAAAAAACTCCAAAGATGCAACAACAGATTTTGGCAATAGCATTCTCGTGCCATTTTTTGCAAAGCAGCCTTAGTGTTTTCCAGCTATCTTCATGTGTCCACCAAGCTAAACAGTAGGTGACACCAAAGTTATGAAATCAACTCTTACTTCCTCTACAGAAGCAAAACCTACTTCCTAAATGATAGTTTTTGCCTTTCAGAATCTGCAGATCTGGGGTCATGTAGATGAACTAGGAAAACCAGCCTGTGACATGAGGAAGAGCTGGAAATTAATTTGCCACATTTATTATATACAGAGTAGTTTACACATCTCAAGTGTCCAGAATGAACTCCCATTGCCTTTTCCAGGCAACTCAGCTTCCAGCAAAGTGCCTTTTTCAGAGTGCTTTGTTCCTCAATTTACCAAAAAGGAAGCAATGGGTGCAAGGGCAGATGCTGATATAGTAAACACACAGACTCCTATTGGGCAAGCTGCTTTTCCTGAAGTTGTTTATGCTGAGAGTTGACTTTGAGAAGCTGAGTTCAGCACGGGAATATAGTTTACGGTTTGGCCTCAGAGTTGCTGTGTAATTTGTCTTCCAAGTCCTGGCGTTCAGAGGAAACTATCTTCACAGCCACAGCATTTTTCCTCACCTCAGTACTAAATCTTGGCTTGTTCTTGAACAGGTGAAGATCTTAGATTATTACTTACTGCTTGAGCCTGTCAGGTGATATCTAAGAACAAAGACAGCGAGTAAGGCAAACTACACATTTCTTCTCATTTTGAATAGTTCCTTAATTTTAACAGCTTCGCTAAGGAATATGGCAGATTCCATTAAGATTGATGGGACTGGTGAAACAAAACTGTTGATCAGTGATTTTCATTTGTCAGTGGTACATCTTAAAAATTAACCGCTAGGTCTTTGATGCTACATTATAACTACGTAGTTCCAATGATAACACAGGGACAACATCTCTAATTTCTTAAGTTCAGTTGTGAAGTACCAGGCAAATAAACCAGCCGTACACCTAATAACAATACAAGAAAGGTGCTGTTACAACACATCAATTTTCAGGGCCATGATTGCAGCAATGATAAAACCGCTAAAAAAGCAATAAGAACAACCATAATCATGCATAGATCCCATTTTCCCATTATTTCCCAATTAAAAAAAAAAAAAAAAAAAAGGACTATAACCTGAATAAAGGAAAACATTTCTAACAACTAAGTTTCCAAAAGTCTCTGAAAGATGTTAGTGGCTGTTCAGCCACTGCAATGTATTTCCTATTTTATTGCTCCCATACATCAAGGGACACAGTGGTTAAAAGGAACAATGTTCTCATGGTTATAAAACAGGACTGAGCCAGAAAGTCAACAACTCTGTTCATGCTTCCAGTGCAACTTCTACATAGTACTTTCTCTTTGTTTTGATTTCTCTTTTTGTCTTTTAAACAAAAATACTTGTATCAAACAAACTAGCCAGCATGGAAGGGAAACAGTTCAAAAGGTGTTTTTAAATCACCTTTCCATCTCATCTGGACAGCATGACAGAAATTCATAGCATTACTTGCAGCAACAAGGCTGGGTGAGTACAAACTGCCTTGTGTGCTCCCAGGCACATAAGAATAGCAAGGAATACCAGTTTTGCTGGCAATGAGCTTTTGTCTCGATAGGATCGGGGCCGAAATGTTTGCTACCTTCCTTCTAATGTAAAATAGTTGCTCAAGCTTTGGGCACACACAAACATCACCTCCCTTTAGCTTTGTTTACACAAATGTCTTGGCAGGAGCTCACATTTCTGGATTACCTCTGCACATAAATATGACTTCATTTCCTTAAAAGCAAAAAGCAGCTAGATAGGGGTTGGAGCTTGTTTGGTGATTAACTCTGCCTTTCCCCCCTGCCTCACCTCCAAAAAGTTGCATATAAACAGAATAATAATTCAGACAGCCAAAATAATAGCTTGGAGGGGCAAACTTTTCCAAAAGGAAATGGAGATTCATCACCAAAGAAAGTTGTGGTTCTGTTGTGGGACAGGGCAGTGTGTTACGATGCTCTTCCAATTATCTGAACTCAGCAAGTACTCCTGTCCTACGTCCCAGGAGTTACACTACATCACCCAGATGGGCAAGGGAGGGCAGAGACACCCTATAGCTATGGGTATCATTCCTTTTTTCCCTACAGGGTGGCACTTCAGTACCCAAAAGCCTTTCCCAGCAGAGGTGCCTGGTACTACTCTGGAGCCAAGTGTCTTTCCATTCTCCAACACTCCTTTCCACAGACAGCCTGGCCTGGTTTCTGAAAATAGGATCTGGTCCTCAAGTAAGGGCTTATTCCAAAGTCCCATGAAATAATGGCTGACCTTCAATTGTTTTGGGCCACACCTACCACAGAAGGCCAACTAGAAACAAAATCCTGAAGACATGGAAAAGCCCTGCATCTAGCAAGAGTGAAAGGGTGGGAAAGGTGATCTAGAGCTTTTGGCAGAGGGCCTGACTCCTCCACTCTGATTTTTACAGCTGTTGCTTTTAAATGCTCCTAGGAGGGTGTCAACTTGGTAGGTTCACAGGGCAACAACAAGTTTTCCCAGTCATGGAAAAACAACTGCTGCTATTGTAGGATGATGTTGAAATCAAAGCCTTCCAACTCCTGAAAGTCAAGAGTAAAATCCACAGACCACTTGTAAATCAAGGAGACAAACCCAAGGGGCAACCACTTAAAACAGACGGACCAGATCCACAGTGTGACTTGGATACCACCAAGCCAATTTATACCATGTGAGGGATCCATCCTGCATATTTTAAAGCAGCAAACTTTGACTAGATTAGGCTGGCCTTAATCACGAAAATGTTCTCTTTAGGGAATGGCTGTCACCCAAAAGAGAATTAACAGAACACAGCCATTGTTAGCAGGAGAATGGAGGCCAAATACTTTTCTGGCCAGCCCCTGTGAAAGGGTTGTGAGGTCAAAAGTGAGAAAGAAGTTTCCTTGCAAGCTCTACCGGTATGCCAACAGGACTCCAACAGGTTGTAGAGCTACTTTTCCCACAAACAGGACCGCATATGCTTCTTCAAAATACATACTTGGCAGATAGAAGAAAACTTGGAGAGGAAGCAAGAGAGATTCAGAGACTTGAAACTCAGACTAGGCACTGTCTTCGCATACTCAGCCAGCAATCTGGAACTAACTTATCTGCTAGGAAAATGTAATTGCTGTCACCAGCAATCCTCATTATACACTTCAACTGCCCCAAACTACCACATAATTGCATATTCCTTCCTTCCACGTACCGAGTAGCTAGCAGGTGCACACCCACTCAGCTTTCCCCATGTGAAATAACAGCATGATTCCCTCAACAGCAATCACTCCCGTTCCACCAAATTTTGTCTCCAGGATTCTCAGGTGTACATAATATACAACCCTCAATGGTGACATAAGCCTTTTCCACCCTTCTCCTTTAAAAAACACGTAGGATCCAGCAATATGGTTTGAGAGACACAAGGCAAATGTGCAAGACAAATAGAGACATCTTGCCAACTGCAAAGCATTCTGGATCAAGACATGAGATTCATCCAAGGCATAACTTTGTCGCCTTCATTTGGATTATGCAAAGAATAGATTTAGCCTAGAGACCAAATTGATCCATCTGGATATGAGCTGATAGCTTATAATTAATTAGAGCTGGTATGAACTACTGCAACTGCTGGAATCTCTCTCTCTCCCCTTGGTTCTTTGCTGCCCAGCAGTCTAGTTCAATTCGTCACTGTATTAAATAATGAAGCTTCAATTCTTAGCAAAAGTTTATCCTGCCCAAAATATCACGTTCCGACCCTGTGGCAAACCTGGAAACAGTCTAGAAATAGGCAATGAAAACATGAGACAGATTCCTGCACACAAAGACATGAAGGAAAGGCCTACACAGTTCAAGGTGAAGACAAGTCAACAGGGGACATGACAGAGCTACACAGACTAGACAATAGCATAGGGAAAGCTGGCAATGTCATGTACCCACGGGGGAAGCAAGAGCAATGAAAGTCTTTACTTATACCACAAGCATTTAGCTACAGTCAAAAAATAAAATTATCTTCCTCTTCTCCAAAACCACGAGTTGGACACATGGATAATATTTCAGAAACAAGAAATAGCTATTGGAAAAAGTTAGAAAGGGTCATAAGTTTGGATACTTTAGGCCCTATAAGAACTTGAATTAGAAAGAAAATTTCACCTTTAGCCTGGTTGTTCTATTACCATCTACAGGATTTCTTGGGGGTGTCTCAAAAAATTTGTGCTTTGGAGAAGGGATGCTGGTCTTCTGGTCACTAGCTTGTCTTGTTTAGGACTTCCTGTGCTACACCACCATGCTTCATTGGCTGGGTTTAGAGGAAAGGTGGGTCCAGAAGTTCAATAAAATCTGCAGTTACAGCATCTGGAAATTCAGGCATATTCTGACCTGGGGACTGATTGAAGCACACTTTAACTCAAGTCGTAAGTGGAAAAAAAAAACCAAAACCAACCAACCAAAAAAACCCCAACTGATGCCTACTGACTTTTATGGGATTTTTTGCAACTGTCTCAACTAGATTTCCCTTTCATTCAACAGTACTCTACTCTCTATCACATTGTATAGTTACATTTCAGCTCTGAGAACTGCTATTTATCACACTCCTTAAGTAGCTTTCAAAATGTTCCAGATTTTGGCAATTAGAAGTACTTCCTGTGATGAGGCCTGGAATTTATTCTGCTCCTTGTTAAAACCCTAAACCAGTTCTTCTGGTATCTTAAAAGACGAAAGACCACCTTGCTGCTTCTTATCAGCTGCACGAGGTTATTTTAGCCACCACAGAAGAAAATTCAAGACAATGATTTCAAGAACCACAGTACCTATAAAAACACTTCTTATTGACTTGTAACTTTAGTCTTTGTTCTGAATCTGCCACTTGCAAGTGCTGGCTTGCCTGAAAACCAGATCTAGTCCAAGGATCCTCAAACCCTACCATTTCTAGGAGGGGAAAACAAACAACAGACAACAGTGGGAGAATTTTAAAACATTAACATTTGTAAAAGAAAAAAGGAACATGTGAGGCAAGCCTACTGACTAGAAGATAAAAAAAAAAAACAAAAAAAAAACAGGCCATGCATTGACTTTGTATTACAGTGCATGTCAAATGGGACAACCAAGGGAAGGAGTAAGTTCAAGTTGGAACAAATTTGCTCTGGAGCACATTCCCTTCAGGAGGAAGATGAGCTGCCACCTGCTCAGCCCCCAGAACAATGCTGTCTCTCAGAGAGCAGCTAGTGTCCTGAGGCCTGGCACACTCTTTGCACATGTAGAGGTAGTAGTGCACATCAGAAGTGAAGCACTGAGTATGCACTTGCCAGCAGCAGCCTACTGACAAGGGACATCCAGGAAGACCTCAGCACAAGGTCTTTGGTGCTTTTGCCTTCCTCAGCCCACAGAGCCAGTAGTCACTGGCAGATCAAGAGTGTGCTCCAGATGCTTCCAGGTGGAGACCATCAACTGCAAGTAGGCCAAACAGGAGGCCCACGGCCTTTGGTTTGTGTAAGCCCTCTAGTAATTCCCTGGAGCAATGTTAAGGGGTGGCCTGGCCATGCATTTGGGGTCTCCTGATGGGTAGGCAGCACCTCTGACCACAAGCACTTCTAAAGAAAGGCTCCAAGTTATCAACTGGCTCAAATTGTGTATACTGAGGAACAGGGTCCTTTGTCCTCTCAGCATTGTAATTTTTCAGGCAGGCATGAAGCCGCCTAAATCCATGAAGAACTTCTCATTTGGGTCAGTCAACTTAGTAGTTTGCATTAGCAGTCTGGGCCATTGATACCAAGCTGTCCGTTAGCATTATATCCGCAGGATATTTAGATAGCGCTGACATGAAGTGACTTATGGCAGGTTTCAGATTAAGAGGATATTTCTGAACACTGCAACTTCTGTTTCCAAAACATTTTTGGCTCAAGTGGTAAAGCTCTCCGGAAAATACTGTTTATGCTGGTATTGTATAAACACATCATGATGCTACTTTCTAGCAAGAGCAGAGGCCAGAGATCCTACTATCATCAGGAAGGTGCATCTACTCTGTTTTATTAGTATTGATCAAGTACATATCAAGGTTTTCAAAACATCTTCAGTAATTTAGGACCAGAGTTCACGAGGAACCCATCATCTCCTTATGACTAAGTAAAGAAGGTACTTTGAAGAGATACTTAGAAGAGATTTATTTCCAGCAGGACTCCACAGTTCTGTGCTTGTCACCCTGGGATTCCTTTCTCTGCTTAACAAACAAGAGCATGCAGGGGACATCTACCTAACTCATGTTGCACACACACTGCAGGAATAAAACACAGGTGTTTGAAAAGCTTAGCTTCTACTCTAGTAGAGTCGCATCACCTGATGTGGTTAATTGGGTTTGCAATTTCTTTCTGGGGGAGTGCCAAGAGGTCCCAAGGCCTTATACTTTATCAGTACTGTACCTGCAACAGCTGAAATTCAACTTGTCTAGCACCTTTCAATACATGTAAGCCACCAAACCCATCTCTTTTCACTTTCTGCTGACCACTGTAGAACCTGGAAGGCCATGCATGGGTCTCTGCATACATGAGCATGTGTGTGAGTCCACATGTGAGTGTGCGTTTGTGTGTGTGCACACAACTGTGTGACCTCTGGGGGGAATCAACGCCCCAGCAAGACAGCTGCTCTGAAGCCAAGGGTGCCAGAACTGGGTACTGCTTGCCACAGCTGCTAAGACCCACTCATCACTGATGTTCTCAGATAAAAGCCTACTGAGAAAGGTATTCCATGAAAAAAAAAAAAAAAAGTTACAAGTAAGTTGAGGCTAAAAAAAAAAAATTCTAGGAAATGCCATTCTCTGGCAATTACTAAGGGCCCCCTTGGAGGATATTTGACAGAGCTGACTGCATGGTGTACAAGTTTCCTCCCCAAACGCCATGCTGAATAGTGGGACCAGGGAGGCAGAAAAGATGAATCGGAAGCTGATCCTCACTTGATGAGGCCTTTGCAACAAAGGGCTGGTTTAAGAGCGCCAATTCTCTTAAGGTTCTTTCCTACCAGCAGAGCATCTTTAAAGAAGCTGGTCCACCACTCAGGATGTGTCTGCATTTGGGGCAACACGTATCAGATAGCCAGAGAGATGGAGAAACACCAAGTGGAACTTAAGTGAAC
Source organism: Aramus guarauna (assembly GCA_013400195.1). NCBI lineage: Eukaryota > Metazoa > Chordata > Aves > Gruiformes > Aramidae > Aramus > Aramus guarauna. Next base: position 452,755 of record VXBL01003516.1, read on the forward strand.
TCGTTTCCTCTACCAATGGACCCTTTCAGCCAGGTCAGAGCAGGCACACTGGTAGAAAAGAGATAAATGCTTTTGGTGTTGCTATCCTTCTCTGCCAATCCAATGCATACACACAACATACCTGTCTCCAGGTTATCTCTGAACACTAGTTAAAGAGAGGGAGCCTTTATCTGATTTGACCTTTCTGAATGTGTCCACATAGGCAACTCTCTCTCCAAATGCAACCTTGATCTAACCTTTCTATATACAACTTTGATCTATAGACCCTGACATGAACACAGCTTTCATCAGGGAGCTCTCATTTTGGAGAAAGAACCCAATGGAATGAGTATATTTATATCTCAAACACTTTGTAAAGCTGTTACATACAGTACAGTCTATTCTCTTCCATCGCATATGTATAAATAGTCACCTCCTCATCTACGGGTCAGTTGAGCTTGTATCTCAGTGCCTGCTCCAAACTCAGAAGTTCACTCAGCATGTCTGCTTGTGCCTATCAACTGCCCTAGGTACACGAGTTTCTGCTGTCACACATGCTTTAAATCCTGACACCACAGATCCACCAAGGATCCGCCGAGACTCCTTTAAAACCTAAAAAGCAGGTGCTTGCCTGAAAATCCCACCTGTAAAACCTCATATGCCAGAGGCTGTGAAAACATCCTGAGCTGAGCCCGCCGCAAAAATCCCAGCTAGGGGGACAACAGTGAGAGCACTGACTGGCTTCTGGTCCTATTTCAGCCAGTAATTTTGTGGCCAAGAGCATATTACAGGATGTGGGAAAGCAGAATTCATCCCTGAGCTTCCCAGTTTAGGGCCAGGGCTTGATTCCAGCTTTCCAGCATCTGTGCATATACTTGGCATAGTACACCCTAGATCCCACTGCAAACCCAGCCCTTTTGGTACCAACCAACAGAAACCACTCAAGTATCTTCCTTGACTTTCTAGTCTGTTCTGTTTATGGCTGCCAACACAGGACCCTTTTTATTTAGTGCACACTTTACTAGCTCCTAAAGACCAGTATCCCTGTTGAGGTAGAATGTGTAGTCCTGCAAGCTGAGAGAGATTCAAGAGTCTAATGCAGTCAAAAGACCTTTATTTTATCAGGTAAGACAAAAGGCCTCCTTACTGGTGGACATCCCACTCACCTCAGCCTTTTGCTGAGATTGAGAAAAGCTGTACCAAGGAGCTGGCCCAAGGGTGATGCTAGCTTAGACGTGAAGGAACCTCTGTTGGCTCCTGCAGTGTTTATCCTTCCTCTAAACCCTGAACAGCATTTATCTGCTCTCCAATGCTTTGTGCAGTCTGGCTTTAAATGCCTCGAGCATTGAAGCTCCTTAACTTTAGACAGACCAAGAAGCCAGCAATTAGGAAACACTTTGCCAAAACCCAGCTTACATATTGTTTTTGCCTCATTTTTACCGTCTTGCTGCTCTTGTTCAACTTGTTTATCCCTCAAGGATTTATTTTTTTTTATGCTTTCTTTTTTTCTCATCAGCGTAGGACTTGGTTTCCCAATGACTACTGGACCTTAGCTTAGCATCTGGGAAACTTAACAGAAAAAAATCACCCAATAATGTTTTACAGTTATCAGTAAAAACTTCTAATGCTTAATTTTAGTCACTCTTCAAAAAAGTGCAAGAAATGATCTTTCCAAACCTCTGGCCAAGTCTGCTGGCCAGATTTATTTATACATGATCCCAAAATCCTGAAATCATAATAGTTCCAGGAAAAGAGAAAAAAGGGAAATGAATGCACTTTATGGGATCTTCAGTTGGTTAAGTCCACATCTATTTCTGCTCGATATCCAAAGCCAGCTTCAGCTCCCTGACCACCATCATTCCCCGTTTATTAGACTTGTTTATGTAATTTCTAAAAATAGAGAGGAATTATATTTTTGTTACATTAGAACATGAGTTTTTCTTAAAGACTGGGATGTTAAGGAAAGAAGCCACTAGGGGAAAAGGCAGGAAAAAGTTAAGAACATTTCCTTCAGCCAGCTTCTAAAACACACTGTGCATTTCCTCTCCACATGAGTTGGAGAACAGTTTTGGAAAACGGTTGTTTCTCACATGCTTTCATCTCACGGCTGGTTTCAGAGACAAGTATTCACAGCTGCATGAAACAAAGTGAGAATCTGCTATTTGCAATTATTATTCTTTTCTTGATCTATAAGAAACTGGAATGCTTACATATGGCTTCTTTTGTCCTTTCAGTCCCATTCCTGTCACCAGCCTGCTGGCTTTGTGCTGGGCTGCCCGTGTCTCACCCGTAGGACTTCCCCCCCTCTCGATACAAAGCTGGCAGGCAAACACATCCCTACCGTTTGCTCTTGCAGAGGGGTCCTGAAGGGTTTGTTGTTACAGCCAAGTCATCCTGCTCTCTTCAGCTATCTCAGTCAGCTACATGGATGCTATTAGCAGCTCAGAGTCTACAGAACTAAGAGCCATTGGTACCAAAAGTTGCTTCCCTTTTCCACTGGGAAGTGTTGCTGGACACAACAGACTACCCATAAGTATGTTTGCTTTAAATCTAAGCAGAACCAAACATTTCACACATATTTTCCTACCAAGGTACTCTGTATTTAGGAATGTACATGGCAGTTTCCCTTCTGAGGTTTTTTAAGATCTTTGAAAACATAATTAAGCTTCATCATTCCAGAAGCTGGTAAATGTTGGAACATCTTTTCTCAAGATGTGCAAGCTGAGGTTCATTGACTGGTTCAAGATTGTACATTTCCATGGCACAGGTGAGAAAACCTCCAAGACTGAGTGTAGAGCCTCATTTCTGCTGCCTGTGAACCATAAGACACTTATTAACAGTCCCACTTTTCTCCCTGCCTCTCTCCCAGCAGGGCTCAGTGAAAAATATCATCTTATCTTTCCTGGCCTTGTCTCTCTCGCATCTGTAGACACCACAAATTATACCTATCAACCCTTGGAAATACAAGTTACTCCTATTTCAGAAACATGTTCTCTTCCTGATGACTGTTCACGTGGGGCTGTCAGTGATGTCCCCTGCTGTGTATAATGTGCAGGGGGGAGGTTTGGCTATGTCAGACATCAGCTGCCGCATCCTGACTCCTTGCTCATGCAGAACAGGTCCTTGCTATTGCACCAAGGGAAGGCAAGGCACTAAACAGTGTTCACAAGACTATCCAAATTTGGCCCTGAATGAGTTCCAAAGAAGCAAGACCTGAATATGAATGAATTAACCTCAAGGAAAACTCTTGTGTTAAACTCAGCTATGCTTCCCATAATAAACATGAACTCACAGGTCCTCCAGAAGGTCAGATCAGGTATCCATATAATGGCAACAGGTGGCACTACGATGAATTACCTTGCTCCTTAAACACACATCTCCCACTAAGAAACTACACGACCTTATACAACACTAGGACGGAATTAGCATCCCAGCACTGTGTTCTGAACGTGGTGCTTACAGACAGGAGGGGTAAAAAACCATCACTAACCCTGGACAAAATTCCTACACCTCGTTGCCGCACAGATCACTTTTCTGTATAACACCAGCCTTCATGCTCTTCATACTATTCCCACGCAGGAGCCCTGCAGACTGTGTGATGAAAGCAGAAAACTGTACTGGGGGAAACAGCCTGACTTACTCCAGCATACAATAGCTTCTTCTTCCTGCCTGGGTAATTTATCCTATCTTCCACCTAAAGCACCTTCAGGACCCTACAAGTGCACGCATGGAATAGAATAAAAGGTACCTGTCATGACATATGCCAGCACAGCATTTACCAGGTGGGATGTGAACAATCACCAGACAACACTAGAGACCTTTATTTGTCTTTTGGAGAAGTACCTTCCGAGTGCCAGCAGAAGGGCACGTAGTTGATCTAAGTTTGTCAGGTCAGTTTTTAGCACAAGCTGCTCCCATTTGCCGCCGCCTCCTCCTCTCCCGTTCAGCGTGTCTTCCCTTCCTGGCACGCAGCAGCCGTGAGAGGAAAGTTACCGTGCCCAGGAAGGGCTTGGCACTGCACTAATGTACATTGACAGTGTGTTTTCTTCTCTGGCGTCTGGCCACACACAAATCCCCTTTCTGAGTCACTCCCAGTGAGAAAACCAACACCAGTGTTCTGCTCAGTTGAAATGGTAAGGCTGAGTGAGCAAACATAAAAGGAGCTGCCCGTCAGAAGGGGCTGGGGATGAGCCGATGTCTGGAAGCATTGGAGGCAAGGGGAGGGAATTCCTATAAATGCAGTGTAACAGTGATAAGGGGGAAGTAAAAAGGGTAGTAAAGGGTGCTGGAAAAATACCACTTGGCAGAACAGATGACACACGCTTCCACCAGTGACTGATAGCAAAAATCAAGCCTCAGAGGCCAGATTCCCAGTTTCTACTTTTCCTCTTATTATCTATTGCCATAACATTGCTCACAGACATCAGGTCCAATTTTGCCTTGCTCTTTAAAAATATGGCAGATGCCACCTTGGCAAGTACCAGGGTTGAAACAGGGACCAGCAGAGCAATAAAAGCAGGATTCTCTGCAGCTTGAGGTGGAAAGCCACGCCAGCCATCTGGGAGCTATAACAGACCAATATCCTCTGCAGATTGGGCACAGATGTGGACGTGCAACCACAGGCCAGTGTGTTACACAAACACATCATGTGGACAAACTGTGCCTCGAACGCTTACAGCCTAAACAGGCAGAGGAAGAATAGAACAAGCAAAATATTCCTAATGAAGGTGAGAAACAAGTCTCTAGTTTTCTCAAGAGAGCAAGATCAGAGTGTGGAAGTTAACCTAGATCTCTCATTTACTAGAGAGGAGTCTTATTCACAAAACTGCACTTCTAACAGACGGAGTGTCTGCGTATGCAGGATCCAGAAATGGAGAGGAACCTGAGGTGACATTTTCTCAGTAACCTAGTTCCCCTCGGGCTGCTTGGCCAGAGTTATTGAAGTTATTAGTTACTTTCCGCTGAAATGAAGCGGGTGGAATGGAATAAAAGTCAGAGGCTTGCTTGGCTAAAGGTAACTTGTCTTCTGCCTTGGAAAAAAAGCAGAACAAATGTCAGCAAAGCTCCATTCAAGCACTCCAATGATTAAGTCCTCTCGGAAACCTTTAGACGCAGCCTCTAATACATGTCTCTGATGGCAGAAACATGGCAGCGCATACAAGTCATAGGTCACTGTGTGAAGTCACCTCACTTCAAGCTAGATACTAATAACAGGAGTACCTCGGGCATGTTTGGAACCATTTACAGAATCACTAGCTGGCAACTCCTTCCCAACCTTTTCCTCACAGCAATGACACAAAAAGCGAATACATAACCGTGTAAGTGATTACACTTACTGCATACTTGAAAGCAATCCTATGCTCCAGGCTGCTGAAAGCTTGGTTTAAGAGCAGATTTCTGTTTTCAAAGCCCCCTCTGACCAAGTAGTAATTCAATGCTACAAATAGAGAGTCCTTGGCTCTGTCTGTGAGCCACTTCTCTCAGCCCCTCCTTCAACTCCCATAGTCCCCAAAGTTGCTTCTAGCACCCCCAGATGCTTTTCCTTCTATAGAGATGCCTTGTTTCATCCTCACCCTAATCCAACATCTCAAGCCTCCTCTTCTGCATATCACCAATATTTGACCAGTGCTGGATGTGTCAGCTTTAGCACATTAACAGTCTTCTAAGAGGATGGACAGAGGCATTGATACCACAGAAGCATCAAGCCATGCTATAGCAGGAGGAGCAGCTGCCTGAGGAATCATGACCTCCTACAGCACTTGTACCATCAACTAGTTGCTTGATAAACAGGTAATCATTGAGGTGCTTGAAACCATGGCTATACTAAAAGCATGACAAGAGTTGGGATGCATTCTTTTTTTTTTTTTCCTCCTTTCAAATACTCTAAATCAAGAGGTGCCTTACTTTTAAGACTTAATATACACTCTGAAACTTTGGATTTGAGCATATGTAGCCATCCAAAGTTATTGCATTAGAGACTGAGGAAAAACCACTAGCATAGTATAGCCTTGCAAGGAGACAAGCCCAATGAACTAACCTATTTCCTTAACTGCACAGTGTTGTGTGCTATAGACCAAACCATCTATACACCATCTATACACCAAGCTATATATGATCTCATACAAAATGGACTAGGATGCCCACAGGATTAAGTCTAACTTGGTGGTTTTAGGCAGATACTCCAGTCCACACAATTCTGAGAAGCAGCAGTCAGTGGGATAAGTAAAATACAAGTGGATATTGAATGACTTCAAACATCCAGGAATATCACAGGAGACGAAACCTTTATTATGTGGCAGCCACCGTGGAATGGGATGTATACATAAAACTAAATTAAAATGGAGGTTGCATGCAAGGCACAAACTCCTGTCTCCTGACACAATTTCATGACAAGAGCATCTCCCTTGTGCGTATTCATGCTCACATTTAAATGCATCTATACAGCACGAATGCGCCGCACCAGCTCACGCAGGCCCCCACAACCAGTTTGTTAAGTTGCACCCACAGAATTTCTTTCTGAAGGAGGATGAAGCAGAAAGAGTCAGCACTCACCAAGTCATGATTAACCAAAACTACTCAGTCTATACATAAAGTGCAAGAGGAACATGTACTTCTGATGCATATAGTATGAGGCTTCACAGTACTTCAACCTATAGTATGTACATTTATATATCTGTACATAAACACCTATTTCATGCACGCACACAAGTACACATTCAGACACAATGCTCAGGACTGGTCCTGTTGAATCAATGCAGAAACACCACTAGAGTTAGGTCAGCACTTCTGCAAAGCCCAAACCATGGACTGGTAAACATCTGTAGTGAGATGAATCAGCACAGATAGAATTTTTTTCACCACCTGAGGATCTAACAGTAAATGCCTCTGTGCTCATTAAACAAACTGAAAAGACAAGTTACAGCTCCTAGGAAAAAAAGCACATTTATTTAAGGACATAGCAATCACCTCCTCATGCTAACAGCAGTACCAGGTGCTGGAGTGATATCAACTGCCCTTGAACTTATCCTTGCATGAGTCATCTCTGAGATTGCTGAAGCTGACAGGTTGCTTAAAATCACTGCCCATGGATTACATTCAAAGGGAGCTTTAAAATATTTTCTAATTATTTTTGCTTCCACTCCACCGAACACTGTTAATCAAGAGCCATTTCCAAAACACACTGTATTGTAGCGGTGCTAAACTCCACAGGAGATGCACCAATTGGGTTGGACACCTTCCAGCTCAAACTGTCAGATGACCAAGCTGTTCTCATTCTTAGAATAAGGTGGTCTTTATGTGCAGGAAATTTAGGTTTTCTCTTTATTTATTCTTACATCTGGATTCTTCCAGAGGTCAGTTTTCCCTCCATAGCCATGCATATTTTCCTGATCACCAAAGTAGGTGCACCAAAAAAATTTTACATCTTGATCCCGAAGATCATGAATTGTTCCAATCTGGAGTGTGTGCTCAGTCTTACAACTATTTTTATTGATTTAAAGAGTGTTTTCACAGTGCCTCTCCTCCAAGGCATGTTTAAACAAGCAGCAGTGTGCAGTGCCAGAACTCAACAGAAACATGTTCTATAGACAAGTAAACAAAATACCTGATGACTTTAGCTACCCACACCACAAAGGGATTTTGAACAAGTCACTTCAAATTATGTTTTGGTCTCTGGACACAAAACAGAGTTGGTTCAGAGTTTTTTGGCTGTGTTTTGGGTTGTGTTTTTTTATTATTTTGGTTTTTAAGCCATTGGCTGGCCCATGCTCCCCAAAGATGCAGTCTATTCAGTCTCTTCCAGCTTAAAGACTCACACTGGACTTGATTTCAATACGAACTGCGTGGTATGTGATGTAATTACAATTTAGCCTGAAAACACAGGGAGTCATCTCTACCACACATAGCTTGTGTGCCCTGTGACTGCAGGCTAGACCAGCCATCTGAACAATCAGTATAAATAGACTGGTTTTGATAGGCCTTAATTAACCACATCACTGGTTGGAGAGCTGCGTCACAGCCGAGGAAGTGGGAATCGCAGCCCTAGGGATGGCGATCAGTCCAGTCACACTGCAGTCAGGTTGAAAAAGAAAACTCAGAAAGAAACCCAGCAGCTTTCCCTGAGAGCCAAGGTTAGTCGTCGCCATAAATCTGTTGGCAATGGCACGGACTGACATACCACCTCCTCCCGCATGGAGCGGGGACCAGCCCGCAGGAAGCGGCTACCTCCTCGGCGGGACTGGGCAGCTGGCTCCTGCTGCCATGTTTATCCATCCCTGGAACACTCCAGCAGTAAATTTCCTGTCGTGACAGTGCAGACAGGACAGGAGAGAGTGACCCACACATGGCTCTCGCAGGGATCACAGCTTTGTCAGCAAGAGCTGAAAATACCAGCTAGCTGGCACTGCTTCAGAGATACAGCCTCCCCGCTTTGCCCTTTCCTCCACAAGCACCTTTCCTGAGTCAGATATTAGCACAAGGGGCTCCACTGTATCCATCTATAAACTCTCATCCTGGAAGACTAGCACATCTTGACTTAGGATCAGCTATTTCCCCCCATCACCGGCATTTCTCCTTGCTTTTTGTTGATGTTTGAATGATCCTTTCAAAATTTCTTTTTTTAAAAATGGATTCTGAGTCTTGAAATGACTGTCAGAGTCCACTGCCTTCTGCATCACCAGCACCCAGAGACCATGAGGTACATGCAGGCCATATCATGTTATCAGCAAGGAACATGACTGTAGCTTTCTCAGCAATAGCCTGCAAGCTAAATCTCAGAATTCAGTTCTTATAACCCAAGGGCTGACGGGAGACTTAATTTCTATACCTGCCATCCCTGCTAATGAACTAGCTCTGCCCCATCACAGCCATGACTCTGGGCTCCCCAAGGCTGAAGGTCTCAGCTGCTGCTGAATCCACTCTAGAACAGCAATTGCAGTCTTAGTTCCACAGTGGAACATACTTCAAGGAAGGAGGTAAACCTACAACCATCTGTCTAATTCTCCACCAGAACTATCAGCAACACTGCAATAGGCTGTTGTGGACACCTCCCTACTGCTTCTGTCAAACTTTTTGCCAGCATGCACTGCCTGTATTTCATGTTGAAGCAAACAAGCCTGCTCCAAACCTGTAGGACCTTCCTCTCCCTTCCCTTTCATTCTTTTCTCTGTGCTCCCTTCTCCCTCCAGCAGGAATATTTACTTTTTTGACATCAGCTTGCATCAAGAGCCAGGAGGCATCTGACCGCATACCATCGGTGACAGATAGCACATCCTTCTCATCTGGTCCCTATTTGTGAAACACAAGTCTCTTTACCACCACACATTCAGCATTTAGAGCTCAAGTGCCATGTTAAATGGGAACATTAGGATCTTCTGCTGTGTAAGATTTTGGCATCTCCTCACTTTTATGGTTAAGAACTGTTGACATAAAAAAAAAACCCTAGAGCTGAGGTTAGAGATGTTTATTATGCTGAGGAAGAAAATTCCATGGTGTGGGAAGTTTCCAATACAAATAATTATGACCGTCATTTTGAGTCACGGCCACAGTGTTCCATATTTCCAATTTGGCCTTGGGTGGACTTTGTTACATGACAGCATGTCCATCAAAACCCGCTTCACTGTGCACAGCAGTGATATTAAGAGGATTCACATTAAGCGTACTGGATTCAGAGTCCTAAGGCAAGCTCATGAGTTTCACTGGAGCTAACACAATAAAGGCAAAGTTGATACAGCACCATGACAGAATATTGGTGGAGCTGGTCAATCACTGGAGGAAGACAGAGATGACTGGAAAATAAAAAGTCACTGAAGGACAGCATTTCAGCAGGCTTTCCCTGCACTCTCTCAAGCTTTTTTGGCATTTTTCAAGAAGCACCAAAACATATTAAAATTATTTTAAAAGATATTACTACTTCTAATAGTATATTTACAGCCAAAACCAACAACATATTGGCCTCCTTACTAAGGTGTTTGCACTTCACTGCACTGACACTTTTCAGATGAACTGGTTTTTTATTGTGGCACTATTTGAGGGCGCACAGTATTTTGTTGACTAACAGTTGCTGCACACAGAGGTTTATTACTGTAGGGCTTGTTCATAAGTACCTGGTTTTAAAAAAAAGCAGGTGGCTTATATTTTTAAAAGGGAGGTAAAAATATTATTAGAGCTTGGAAGTTCAAAATAAGCCGCATTAAGAGTGGTTTGAATATGAGCACCAGATATACTTTTAGGGCCCACAGTTATTTCAGTGTGGCATTTTTATTCCAGCCAATAGATATGAAAACAAGGTATTTGGAGACTAACTAACTTTCAGCATGTCTCTAAATGAAAGCAATACAGTGACACAAAATGCCAGATTTGAGGTCTTTTGTAAATAGTCCTATTTAAGCCCTCCTCCATAGTCTACAAACACTTGCCCTCATCTGCCTAAAAGTACAAAGCTTACTCAGGTTTAATGGTGCCGCTCACAGTACTGGAGTTGCATGGTGTTCAAGTTTCAAATCTTGCAAAGACTTTTACAGATATGTTTCACTTCCACCTGAAAATTATGACAGCTGGGGAAATAGCTGTTTTCAGTTCAGTGCAAAACAGAAAAATCCAGGAAATGCAGTTTGCATTGACTCAAAAGCTTTTTTTTTTAAAAATAGGAATTGTTTAACAGCTTTTTAAAGCCAGAAATATCTCCAAACCCTCCAAAAGTTTTCTCTTCAGGTTATTTAACCATATCGAAAGCTTGTTGGATATTTTTTTTTTTTTTGGGGGGGGGTGGTGGGAAGGGGAAGCAGACAGGTAGCAGGAAAGATGGGCTGTTTGTTCTTTGTTCTAAATTTAGACCAACTCATCACTGAATTTCAAAAGCGTCAAGCTGTTTCAGCATTTCTGTAATATTTTGTTCTGCAAACACTGAAGCAAAACATTTAGACTTTAAATAATGTCTCTTTTCAGCAAAAAAAAATTTGTAAACAACAACCTGAAAACTTCAGACATGGGGAATGGAAGAGCTGAACAGAGACTTTCCTATTCCCTGGAAGACAGCTCCCCCCCCCAAAAAAAAACCAAAAACCAAACAACCTCACCCACCACAAACCAACAAAAAGCCAAAAGCTCAGCATTTAAGCATATGAACGTGCATATGTTACACCTTTACAAATATGAAGCCTAAGGACTTGTAGAATCAAGCTATATGTGAATCAAATCTGTAGAATAATTATTACTAACATCCAAGCATCTCTCAGTACAGGCATTCCCAGATAATTATTGTATCCATGGTGTCATTTGAGAAGTCTGTGAAAAAATAAATCCCATCCTGATGAAAGACAAAGCAGTATGGCTTCTCTTCATGAGTTTCATGCAAATGCAAAAAAAGCAGAAAACAAACATTTTTCACATGACAGCCATTTGAAAGCATCTCTTTGCACTGTGAAAATGGTGCCATTCTGTAGGCAAACATCCCCAGGTTTTTGCCATCCATCATCTTTTCTCTTGTAATATTGCAGTTAACGACCAAATCAGCAACTTTCTAACCTCAACTCTGCAGTTCTCTGTAGTAGAAACCCCTGAATCAAAGGTCTAAACAGACCATACGCACCATCTGCTACATCCAGTTAACAGAACATTTTAAATTTAATTAGTGGTGCATTACCCACTAGTGTGCAAGTCCTGGTAACTCCATGAGCAAATTAAGCACATAACTGCACTAAACCTACATTGCACTGCTCTCCACAGAGAAAGGAGATCACAAAGCTAAGGACACGGTGGAAATGGAGGAGTTGTGGAGCCTTCTGGGAGTCCTTCTGCCACCTTTACCACCATCCACCTCTAACAGACCTGAGCATACCCCTGTTTTACATCTATAACCAAAGCTCACCGCTCCCCAAAACAAAGTGGCCCCACTTGTGCCTGGGGATCTAAGCCTTACATCTATTTTATGCCAGGTATTTTACTTATTTCACTCCCCAGAAAGTAGATACAGAAGATACCAACCAAGCCACCTGCCTACATCTCATAGTCCAGCAAACAGGACACTCCCCAGAGGCACAAGACCAGCAACACAGGAACCTGACCACTTCTTTCTACAGAAATAACTACAGGCAAAGGAAGCAACGCTGACCTTCTGCCACACCATCCTGCCAGCACACCTGAACTTTAGCCTTCAAGGTTTCCCTCATCCCTGGCCATTCTGCTGAGGCTGCCAATAAGGGTGACAATTAGCGTCAGTTATGATGGGAGGATCTGCGGTGCTGACATACAGCCATCGGAAACTGGACCGTGCCCAACGTTTCTATTTCCACAGGCCATTAAACAGCTGTCAAAGAGCATTGACCTATAACTCCTCCTATTCCATCCCATGCAAATTCTGAGTTGGTGACAAAATGTGAAAGGCTCTAGGTACCCGTAGTCACCCAGGCGTCTAGAACGAGGAATCATCTAATCCACAGTGCCGCCTGTTCAATGGCTGAAAGATAAACACACCTCTCCAGTTTCCAGCCAGCTACAGCCTCAAGGGCAGGCAGTCTTCTCTCCTGCTTTATACTATGAGGACAGAACCGGTTATTCTTCAGGAAAGATGTCAGAGATCCAGCTGCCACCACCTACCGAAACAGATTGGTCACCTTTGATTCTGGCAGAAATTTCCCCTATCAACAGCATGTTTAAATGGTTTTCCTTCCCTTAAATATCAGCCTGCCCCAGGAAACTCTTTCAGGCTGGGTGGTACTGTCATTTTAATGTTCATATTCATAAATTAAAAGGAAAAAAATGACTGCAGTCATTTGGCAGTGATAAAATGCCTTTTAAATTACATGTTTCAGCAGCAATTTTTTCCCCAGCAAAATTCAAGTAGACACTGTAGGGTTGAAGGTACAGCATTTTAAGTAACAAGATTTCTTCATTTCCCATGGATGGTTTTTCCATTTATTTGTTTACACCCAGCCCTCTTTCCTCTTCCAATTTCCCCATCTTTTCTTCCTCCCCCTCCTTACAGTCCCACCCTTTACTACACATACATATGTATGCATTAAGGAGGATCACAATATCATCCAACATGCAGATAAAGACTTGCTCTCAGAGCACACATTATGACTGAAATTTGCACAAAAAACCCAAATCACCTCATAATCTCTCCCTTTAAACCACTCCTAATTCTGACCTATTCGCTTTGCTTCCCATCTCCCCACCTCTGCTACACGTAATAGGTGTTCCCCATGCGGGTGGACATGGCAGCGGCTGGGACCCAGCTCAGAGATGAAAGCCTGTTATGCATTTTTTATTTATGTCCTGTAAAATGCAATGTGAGGAGTTACATATGAGAGACCCCGTAAACAAGCCGAGGGCCAGTTGCTTTACACAGCATGGAAAGTTTCTGTTTCTTGGAACAGACAGGTCAGCTTGGAAGGAAGTCAACCCTCAAGGTCTTTCTCCCTCTTTGGGGCTCATCTGAAACGCCAGCCATCCCAGAGCGCACTGCCCACGAGTTAGGAAAGCCAAACAAACAGATCAGTGTAAGGCACAGCCTCAGCTGCGGCGATGTTTCCATTTCTTGACAGGTCAGGCACTCCGAGGTGGGGTCCTGTCATCAGAGCACTAGTATTTCCTCAACCAAGAGGGTCAGCAGTCTGGAGATGTCTGCTAATGAGATGCACAGCTGGGACTGGCAAGCAGCAGTTGTCCCAGGGTTAATATATGCCTGTGTGCCTTTCCTGACAGGCTTGGGAAACCAAGGAGAGAAAACCTGAGAACTGTTCCAGAATTAGATCAGATGGCCCCAAGCCAGCTTCCCAGCACTGGGTGCCCAGAGGACAGGGGGACAGGCTCAGATGTGAGTTTCACACCGATGGGCAGGTCTTGCATCAGTGAGGGTGAAGAGGAAAGTTCATTTGCACCTCTGATCCCCTTTCCAGCTCGCCTCTCGCGGCAGCTGAGCCTACCCTTGCTGCTTTGTTCCCCTTCCTACAGCCACCAGTGTTCTGACTTTCCTCCCCCCCAGCTCCCCGTACCTAGTTCAGCTCCAAGCTGTCACTCAAAATGATGACACTTCTGAAAAGTGTCCAGATGCTTCAGCTATTTCTATTCTGCCTAGCATAAGGTGAATATCTGAGTCAGCTGGTTCTGCTCTGTCAGGTCTTCTACAGCCAGCATCCTGCCCCTTAAAAACACCCACCTAATTTTGGAAACACTGGTCTTAACTTCAGTGCTCCTGACGAGAAGCAGAAAAACATGCTCTGCTTAATCCCAGCTGCAGAAAAGGATCCAGAGAAAGGAAGATGCCCAAATAGGAAAAAAATACTAGCTCCTGCTCACTTACAAACATTTCACATCGTTGTTATGGGAGGAAGACAAAAGCCCCTTGCCAAATGCATTGTTTTGGCATAATTATTCCTCTCTCCTCCTCCTCCCCCCCGCCCAGCTAACCTCCCTCTGAATCAGGCCATAAGGAAGGAATGGAGCCAGACAGGACTTCTACACATCTTGGCTTGACATACTGCAAGTGTAAGCTGGCAGGCAGCACTGTAGCAGCAGAAACGTGTTACTGAATAGTATGGGAATATTAATAAGCAGAGATGAACACTAACATCTGTCACAAATAATCCTTCGGAACCACAAAAAGAATAAGAAAGGAAGAAGAGAAGAAAACAAACAGATTTGCTGTTCAGAGCAGTACTCCCTCCTTCCAGAAGGAACAAAGTTACCCCAGGCCAAAAGCTTCAGTATCACCGTGGTCATTTGAAGTCACTCATAAGGCTGAGACTTGCAAAATTGGTTTAACTCTTCTCCCACTGGCATTGAGTGAGATAGATTTCAGTGGAAATGGATATAAATCAACAAAAAGCACTGAAATGCTCACTTTCATATTCCAGTCCCAAAAGCAATCAAAAAGAAACCAACCCCAAAACCCAGCTCATCTCCATGCCACAGGATTAGCTCTACCTTTGTCATGCCTTATCAGCACTTCTCAATTGCTCTTAGAGCTTTGCAATACTGGAGGTTCTTCGTGCTCCTAAGCAGTCTGTCCTAGGACTTCACTGCCTTGAAGTCCCATCAAAACCTCTCTTCTAGAAACACAAACCCATTCCTTCTTGTCCAGTTTGCCACAAAACACAAGCAGTTGGTTCCCTCTCTTTTTGCAGGGATTTCAGTAGGAAGTTGATTTTTTTAGTACCTGAAGACTGCAAAGGCTGCAATCAGTTATCACTAAAACAATTATGTGCAGCAATACCATGGTCTCACATTAATATCCCCTAGAAAGCAACAAAATACAAACAGCAGCAAAATCAAACCTGAACGGCAGACCACAACACCTTTGATGCTCACAGATAAGAAAGCTGCTTCAAGGTACAACAGTATGAAACAACTTTTAGAGGCCTCACCATGTCCATCAACACCACCCCAGTTTCCAGTCAATGAGTCTCTTTTACTTACTAGTGACACATAGTCAGCTATCAGGCTCTGCTCAGACTCTGAGACATCTTTCTCTTATAAGACATAGCTTGTAGTTGCCTCTTTTCTAATAAAAAACAATAATGATAAACAACCCCATAGTAAATTCTCAGTATCACTCACCCTTCACAAAGCCATCTCTCATCATTTAGTGGTGTGTCTACCTTCAAGCCAAGTCTACAAATGAAAATTTCACAGCCTTGATCGGAGAAACAGAAGCTTCCCTGGGCAGGGCCTTTCAGAGCTGCACCTCATCAGGTTAACGAGGCTGCCAAGGTGTCTGTCTCCTGGGCTGATTAGGTGTGCTCTGAACTTTCCCCAGACATACTCTGTGGACTGCAGAGGTGGATTTCAGTATACCTCTTCATCCCCAGCTAACCATTCTGTGGGATTGTGTGGTTTACAATTTCAGTTGAAACCAGAAAGAGCCTGTATGCTATTTCCAGTTTGGTTGTGGATCTTCTGGTGGAAAAGTGCTGTGTATTTCTAATCCTTGAAACCCTGGCTTTAACTCTGAATCAGCTCTGAACCTTAATTCAGATCTGAATTGTGTTTCTTTGTATTTTTCTAATTAGTATTATTGCCTGTCTGTTGGCATGTCAAATGGATGTCATCTGCCATTGAAAGTGGCTCCTGCTTTGTAGTTTCATCAAAGTAGCCAGGACAGCCTGCCCTGTATCAGCTAGGGAAAAATCAGCAAGAAACTCAGACCACACAGTGCTGGGGTTGAAGTACTGCTATGCTCTTCATTATGTTCTGTTAAGGATCAGTTTGGTGTCACTGTAAAAATCAGTTAATTTCTCTGCACCTTCTTCTCTTGAAGATCATCTTCTCAATATTGAAAATAAAGCCATTGCCTTCAGTTATCCATTGCTCCAGGGACTGGAGGAGAAATTATGTTTGCACAGTGCTTTGTAAACTTACGTTTTTAAGAATTATCTGCTGGCACCAAAGTCAGAAGCTGTAAGTCATTCAACACCCTCCAACTAGGAAATTAGATTCTACTGACATCCCTGGGAATGTTCTCTCTGGCTTGAAGCTGTTCTTATTTAGGTATCATTGTAAGTGTGTCTTGTAGCCAGTATTGTTTTGTGGCCAATACTATTGCTATAGCTCTATAAATCTGCAGACACTCTGCAGTAGGAGTGTAGTGCCAAAAAAATGCAGAGTTCCCTGCTCTGTTTCCAGTTTGGGAACACATGCTGGAGCAATCCAGCTAGACAGATGTGGCATACTGAACACCTGACAAAGCCACTCAGTAACTGGAGAGGGACTCCTGCATGTCTCTCAACTGAAATGATTTTGCCTGCTCAAATGTTAGAGCCAATGAATGACAAATAAACAGGACACATTGCATACTAGTATTCCTAGGACCTATACGCAGAAGAGGTATAGTTGGCAGTCACTGGGGGTGTCTGTGTGTTCTGTCTTTTCTCCCCTGCCAGAACCAGCTACCAGTCTTACTCTCCTTTGTAGTATGAAGAGGGTAGCAGCGTACTGGAAGACTGCTTACTGCAGGAAAAGCAGCCCCTTTGCAGACAAGAAAGAGAGAACGAGGAACATCAATCCAAGCTGATGGGGCCAAAGGGGACTTTGCCGTGCTGCAAGAGCCACCTGCCCATCTGTGCAACCACTGCAGCAGAGAGCTGGGAACCCCGGGGATGCTTTTTCTTGGCACCCTCCCAGGTTCTCAGCTGTCTGTTCTGCTCCTGCTTGGTGTGAATGAGAAAAACTCTGGCTTCAGATGCTATCCTGACTCTTTCCAAAACCCCGCAGTCTGGCAGGAAGGGAGGTGATTTAGCAAAGGGAACTCACATTTGTTCAGTGCAATTCAGTCTGCTGAGGAGGACAGCTCTTGTAGAGCAGGTGGCAGCATTACAGTGATAGGGGTACCTAAAATAGCTCTGCAGCAATAATTAGTATTATGCCAAAAACCATAATGTGGCACCTCCTAGGCCTGGCCACTCCACTAACCACCGCTGCCACCCACAGCAGCTACTGCACCCATTCTACCACCTGCTGTGGTCCAGCTCCAGGATCGCTACCAGGTGAGCAAGTTTGTGCCTGTCATAACCTGCAACCATCCTGCCTTCTCCAGCACATCATCTGCCAGGCAGGACAGTGTTCCTCCCCTGGGTCAAGCATTAGCTGTCCACTGGATAGCGGCAGTCCTGCCCTTGGAGCTGCTACCTGCTTGAGAAGATGGAAAGGGAAGAGGATGGAAAGCTGCCAGAGCTGTACTGATACCAACTCTCTGTGTCATGTGCTGTAGCCATGGATTTTGCCCTTCAGCTGGCTCTTAAATGACTGCTCAGCTGGAGTGGGCTACTGTCTGGCCTTGCAGGAAGGAATCTGAAGAAAGCGGCTGTTCTGCTGCTGAGATGGGGACAGTGGGTTGTTATTATTTATATTGTGGTGCTGCCTAATATGTTCTGGGTGCTTTCCAAAGGCAGAGAGAAACATGGCCCCTGCCCTAGAGAGCCGTGTATAATTGAAAGAGCAGTCAGTGCATTATCCAAGCTGTGGGCTCTATGAACAAGCCATTCCTCCCATTCAGAGAATTGTTTGAGGCTGAAGGGAGTGCCGGGGATCATGCAGACCACCCCAACTACTGCCACGGACTGGGATTTATTTAATCTTCCCAGAGCGACGGCTGGAAGCTTAGAAGAGATTCCACAGTGTCCCCTGATAGTTTGTTCCAATTGCTGTAACTCTTCTTGGAATTACGAATTTTTTCCTAATATTTATACTAAATGTTCCCTGCTGCAGCCTCAAGCCATAACAGCATTTTCTGTCATTTTACTAATGAGAGTATTTGATGCGTGCTCTCCCTCAGAACATCCCTTAATGTATCTGAGCCAGCCTGTCTCCTCCGCGGTACGAACCAGCCCAGGGCTCCCAGCGTTTCCTCGCAGGCCACAGCACTTTCGTGGGTCAGCGCGCAGCTCCAGTCAGCTTGCCTGTCTTCATCTCATTGTACAAATGAACATTAAACACAGGAATCTCTTTCTCTGCCTTTCTTAATACATACCACATGGCCAATGCTCTCAACGCCTCCAGCATTCAGGTCCTCTGAGCTCTTTGCAAACCACATTTATGAGGCTTCAGGACCATTGACACAATGTAGGACTCTTTAGTTGTAATTGAACTCTTTTGTTACAGAAGCAGAGAGATTAAGTGGAGTTTCATAAGGTGTTTCAGCAAAACAGTGGCGGAACTAAGACTGCAATCCAGAAGTGCTGTGCATGGACCTCTAGGCAACACTCCCTCCATTCTGTTGCACACATTTCTATACATACAGCTGAAGAAACACACTGATGTGATGTCCTGCTCACATAGTCCTGACAAATCAAACTCTTAGAAAATCTCTGAAACAGATAAATATGGTTATTCATGAACTGGGAATAGATATTTTCTTTCAATTTCTCTTTTTCCTTTTGTAGATAACTGGTAAGAGCATATATGTTGTGGTCTCAGCTGTGAAAAGCAGATTAATTATTTATTGCAAGTCTTCCTGGGCAAAGCCTCTCAGAATCATTTTCTAATCTCTGGTCCCCCAGCTGAAGCCCCTGGCAAAAGAACTCAATTTATGGGAGCATTGTGTAGCTATGCAAGGCCTTTTATGGTGTCTGGACACCCAGAATCCTAATCTCCTCTGAAAATGTTGGTCATCATTAGCAAACAACTGGTTAAAGTCTGCAGCAGCAGTCTGAGTCATCTGCTCTGGATACAGCTACATAATTGTGATTTTACCAGGAGTCACGAATGGCAAAGACTAGATGGATGAAACCAAGATTGCACTTGCTGGTGATTTGTCTTGATAGACATAAATCTATGAGGAAAGAAAAAAAGAAAGGAGAAAAAAGAAAAGAAGAGAGTCCAGGACATGAGATGTATAAAGAAGGAAGTTTTGCAGAGTTTGCTATGAGGTTTTGGGTGGTCTTCCTTAATCCTGACTCAGAGAATGCATGAATATTCCCGGCTCTAGGAGGACAGAATTATGTTGCATAATGTTATTCTCTCTGAGTTTGCTCTCTGAAATGCATGCATGGGCTTCATTGATGTTCTACCCTTGCCTACAGTGTTTGGTACACGTACAAAAAAGTATATGCTTTTGTCAGTGTTACCTGTCTTCTCTTGGGGTCCTGAATCACATCTTAGGCAAACTTATACGCACTCAAGCAGGAATAATCAGTGATTTTAATTGGCCATTTGGCTTAAGTATTTAGGAAGAGCAGTCAATTAATAACCAAGATCTAGAGGATATTCCCTCAATTTATTTCCAGAGCCTGTCTTGAAATTCTCCATGCACTTAGGGCTTGCAGAGTAGCCTAATGGTTAGAGACGCATAATTGGTATCATAAAGCCTGATATTTCTTCTCAGCTTAGTACCAGCATGTGCATGTAAACATTTTATATTGCACTTGGCTGAGCACCTGAGATTAATCCCATTCTAGTCTTGCTGTTCTCCAGCTACAGAAGCAAGTTAACATATCACAAAGCTGCTGGAAGCCTTTGCCAGCCACTGTGTACATCACCACTTGCAAATCTAAGTTTGATAAACACTTTTGATAACACTAGTTTTCATGAAGAACACTAGACCTCAGCACATAATCCCAAATAACTGGGTTGACCTGAAAGAGACTGGAAGCCTTTACAGCGGGGCAGCAAGCTACTTTGTGACCAGCTGCAATGATAACCATGGCCATCATGATGACACTGATCAAAGGACAAACGGAAGAGGCAACTATGGGCACTCATATCACTGAATATCCACTCTGAGAATGGGGAGATAAGGAACTGCACTACCCAGGGAGCTTTGGGGGGACCATATGTGCTGCAGCACGGCAGGACTCTCAAAATGCCAAGGCAAATCACACAGGTTGTGCAGTCAGTGCAACCAGTGGAGCCAATGCAAGCCTTCCACTTTGGAAGAGGAAAGGATGCTGGGGTTTGGGTAGCCCCAGGACCAAGAGGTTGCAGCTGCCTTATTGTCATTTGCTCTGGGTTAAAGCTGACAGCTGCAAAAACATTCCACAGACTTGCTGTTCTTTGCGGGGTTTGTCACTCAAAGCCAGCGTTTGGCTGGACTCGGAGGAAATCACAGACTCTCTGTTTCCAGCACAGGGAGCAAAATGAAAAGCCAAAGCTAGAACAGCTGCTTCCTTCAGCCTCCCTGACCCCTTGGTTGGAGACCAAAGCAAGTTGCTTCCCCTGTTATACTCACAGGCTTGGAGGGCAGCCCTCACACATGCTATTAATTCTTAGTAGAGAGGAAGACCTCCTGGGGGACCTCAGGTAAAGTTGGTGGAAATAAAAAAAAATTAAAAAGTAAGGTTTCAGCAACTGTTTTTGTTCTGCACAAGAATGAAGTGAGACATGTGAATCTTCCCTGGAAAATGAGTTTATCCTTTGCTGAGAAGAGACCCTCTCCCAGGTGAGTGCCTTCATAGCTGGGCAGAGACCCAAGATGCTGGAGTTTTTCCAAATCAGGCTGTAGTATTATTCTTCCAGTTTCTCACAAGGAAGATGTCCCAATGGTTCAAAGCAGGGAGTGCCCACCCTACTACAGTGTCCATTGCTGAGGGCTCTTCTCTACTCCCCTCCAGCTTGCAAATGAGAAACTTTCCCAACCACATGTTAGCTGAAACTCCCCTGGTAGAGTTGGTGGAGGAAGGTTACAAATACTTAATGTGTGACTGGGAAGAGATGGAAAATGAGCACCGAGGTGTTCTGATGGGAGCACGTTTAGAAAGAGCATTGGGTATTTCAGGTACTTTCAGATCAAATGAGAAAGCAACATCTAACTGATTCCTTAGATCAGGTGGCCACTCACTGAGGGCAGCAGGCTCAAAAGTGAGCCTTCAGTTCACTAAAATTCTTACCCAGCTTCTTAGATCTTTAGCGGGTTATTCGAGAGCATGCAAACAAGTTGGAATAGGATGGGAATGAAACCCAGATTCCATATGTCCCAGGGCTCTATTTACCAGATTGTCATTCCTCGCAGACACATTGCATGTGACTCATATCTACAATGTCAGAAGTGAACCAACACACTCCAGTAAATGGAGGAATGTTTCCAGACCTGCTGTGACCTAACGTTCCTCAGAATTTCAGTCTCCCTAGGAGGGGAGGCAAGGACAGACAATATGGACAACTGAACAGGAACAGTCCTCATGCATCAGAGAAAATCCTTTCATAAAATGATCAAATGTCCTCTCAGAGACAGATGACTTACTCCTACTGTATAGTCACTACAGAACTGCACTCTCCTGAAAGCTTGAAAACTTCTCTAATTCCCAGCCTAAACATATATTTTCAGTGGAATATAACAATATTCTTGGCCAGTTCGTGCCTATTTCTGTGCCAAAGTTGATCTTCAACTTAAATAGGTTTTAACACCCTGGCTCCATGTGCCAGAACAACTATCTCCCCTCTTGGCCTCATCTTCTCAGGCATAATAAGAAAAGGTTATTTTAACATTTTAAATGATAGCTTCTCTGCAGGGACCAGCCTAATAGACCACTTGATTCCCATTTGATTTCCTGTTTCTCCTCTGCATTGACAATTTTTCTCAGCTTTGTGTTATCACCAGATTTCACTGGGATACTTTTAGACATGTTATTCATGAAACTATTAAGATAGGCATCAAGCTTCTCTTTGAAGAATTGTACTAGTAGCTTCCTTCCATCCCTTTTTAACACTACCTTCTGTCACCTCCCCTTTAGGCTAATCCTCTTCCATTTTTTCACTCTTGTGGTAATCCCCAGCTTCTCCAGCTCTGCTAAAAATTCCCCATCATGACCTTATACCTTTGTTGTTTCACTGAAGTCTTGACAGATGTGATCTATCACATCTCCTTTGTCTAGATCAGTTATCTTAGCAAAGAAAACCAGGAGGTTAGTCAGACATGATTTATCCTTGGTAAACACTTGTATTTTATCCCATTTTCCAATTATTTCCTTGTCTTTAATTATTGTCTCCTTCAAAAATTGTTCTGATTGTCCTATACACTATTGAGGTCTGACTGATAGGTTTATAATTTTCCAGATCTCTTCCTCCCTCCATCTTAAGTATAGCTACTACATTTTCTATTCTTTAAACATACAGTACTGCCTTTAAGTTGATAGATCAATTAATATTTTTTCTAAAAAACTTGCAATTTCATGTACCAGCTGTCTTAAAATTTGAGAGTGAAGATTATTTGGTCCCCCAGCACAAGCCAGTTAAACACCCTGTGTTTTCCTTCCCATTGGCCACCCTGCATTTTTTCCACATTCAGTATCTTTAAAAGGTACCTGTTACATGTTTGGATCATCACTGGACTCTAAGTTCTAGTGACCCCCATCACACCTCATGCACACATAGACTGTGTCAAGCAACCCCTTGAAAAAAATGGTGGGGTATATCCACCATTTTCTGCATGAAATCACTGTTACTGTATCTGCAAATCTTTGACTTGCCTCTCCTCCTCAGCTGCCACCCTTGTATTTTCTTCCTTCTCTCTGCCTTTAAAATAAGAAGGGAGAAAAAATTCTTTATGTCTCCAACAAACTTTCTTTGCTGACTGTTAGCTCATATGTGCTTGCCTGAAACAGCTTATATCAAGAGAGAATAGAATAACTCCTAGAGCGAGCAGGAGAAACTGATTCTGATTATCCAGTCTGAAAGGAAAAAAAAAATGCTGGATGCTGGCAATGCCTTCCCAGAACACTTCTGGACTCTCTATAGGCAGTTCATTTTTAGCTCTATAAGTTGAAACCAATGTTATATTAGATGACTATCTGATTTCAGCTATATGTGTAATAATGTCCAGAAAGGGTCCTAAAGTGAGACGTGTAAATCATACAGATAAGCTCAATATCCTTGTTTTCATTCCAGCTACAGGATTTTTGAGAACACCCTGTCCCTTTCCCTACTTAGAAACCTTATTAGTAAGTGGCCTCCGCTCAGTTCAGATGGTTTGTTGCCAGATGTCTCTACACGCAGGATTGCTTGTTAACCTCATTCTAATAATAAATATGAACACTGCTTTCACAATACCTTTCAGCATGGGAATTCAAAGTGTTTTAAACATGTTGAGCATTTTAACAGCAATGAAGAACAATTTTTGAAAATTTTGTTTTAACCTTGCAACAGCAGATCAAAATTAACACTGGGAAGATTATAAATACAATGGGATAGCTTTGCCTTTCCAATGGATGAAAACCTACATAATATCTTAGGACAAACTTCATCTTTAATAGCCTTTTTCAAGCTGGTGGTGATGCTACTGAGATCCCCTGCAGCCAACAATATGGGTCCCAGAGAGCAGTTTGTATAGATGTGCTCTATGCAACCACTGAACTGCACGTCTCCACCAAAACAAGGGAAAACATCCCCTTGGACTCTATTATAGTAGTTTCATTGCTTTCCTGCTAGGTTTTACTTAACATACAGTGAATCCATTCAAATGGTGTTTGCTCCTCGGTCATGTCCAAGAGCTTCAGGGAAGATCAAGAATAGGAGCTCATCCTGCATAACAGTCTTCTTGCCCACTGCCAGGCTTTTCTCCAGGTAACCATCTTATCAGCAGTGCTGCCCTGCCCCTGTAGTGATCTGGCTCTGAGTTCAGCTGCCCTCAACAGTAGGGAAAGCTTGGCTTATTCAGATTTTCCTTATGCTAAAGAAAATGTGCTAGGAATGTCTCAGGGCCCTCACGGCCCTCCTGCAAAGTGCCTGTGGCTAGTACATCCTGGTGAAGGAAAGGCTTTTTTCCAAGTGAGGCATGAGGGCTCAAATCAACCAGCCAACTTCTCTCTGCTGGAGGACAATGTGTGAACAAGGGGCAATCCAACACCCGTGATACTAGAAGCTTTTCACACTGATCTAACACTTTGGAAACACCGCAAGTTATTTTTTGGATGTCACAGCGTTTGGTATCAGTGAACTGCCTTTCCTGCAGAAGGGAAGTTTGGACCCCTAACCCGTGCTAGGAGCTGCAGGACTCCCAAATCTGCTTGGTCTCCTGGATGTACAACTGGGAACATGGAAGTTCTGGGAGCCCCAGTTCAGCATGGCAGAGCTACTTGGGAGCTGCAGACCCTCAGTGCCTACCCAGCTTTCTGTCAGTCATACTAGCAACCAGGCACGGATCCAGGGGAATTTAGCCTGTATTTCAGTGGGAATTTATTCATTTAGATGAAACAGAGTTTGTTTGTTTTCAGTTAATCATTGCTATCCGATGAAGAAAACATTTTGTCAGAGAATTCCCAGCAAACTTTACCCATGATTCACTTTCTAGATTTCAGCAGTGAAACTCAAAATCAGGTTGGATGCCCTCTCACACCTCGTCAGGCAAAGCTCTTTAATAGCCTTTGCCTTGGCGAAGGCACCCTCAGGGCACGCTGACCTTGCTGCCATTCAGTGGCTCTGGAGAACACAGCACCCATGGAGAGGGGGCATGCTTGATTGTAATTTAGCTTGTCTAGCTCATTCCCTCTCTTTTTCTTCTTCAGCATTTATTACAAAGGCCCAAGCCAGTATTTTCTCTTCCATCTCCCTCCAACTTGGTTCTCAGTCCCACAAGTACACTGGCATGGCTGGTCTACTCTTTTCTGAGATAGCAAATTGGCTGGAGGCCTCAAAAGTCCAATAGTGTTGGCAGCTGCCTCCGTTTTGTCACAAGATTCTAAAATCTACTGATTTTCATACAGCTCCAGCAACCAGATCCGTGTGATAAATACACTTCTAATACACTTTTACTTTTGTTTCCTCATGGTAGTAAGAAAAAAAGATGCAATAATTGAATTGCAAAAATGAGATAAAAGAAAACAGAAAGAACTCCAGGTCTTGAGCCTGCTAATCTAAAGAAGTAAGGCTTGCAAAGGTCTCAAAGACACAAATTTCTGACACAATTTGTGCAAATAAGCAGATGGTGAGGGATAGAGATCCTGTTAGTTAACTCCAAAAGGAAGCTGTGGCAGGGATCAAGCCATATCAGACATGAGAGAATCCACACTGACACTTAACCACAGGTGCAAATCCACCAGGCTCCCTTAGTTCTTGTGCTTATGGAAACACTTGTTTTCTACTTCATTATTTTGAAATTAATCTTCCCATGTTAAGGAAGGCAGATTGTCAATCTTTGAAACAGAGTAGAGACTGAGAGAGGTCATTTTCTTTTTTTACAGTGGCAGGTTGTTGAATTCTTTAATAAGCAAAGATTTTTTGCTTAGCTATTTATAAGATGCTTAACAAAGGGAGATGTTAATACAAACAAAAAATACAAACCAAATATAACTCACTTCCTCTCTCAGGGCTCATGGTTTTCTCTACCCACAGATTCTCTAGCTGTCCTCAGTCTTTCATGAGCTATACGGTAGGCAGGGCACGAGCTGCTAGTATGTGCTTAAAAACCTTAAAAAAAAATTAAAAAAAAACCAATATAATTTAGCTTCTTTTCTCTCCATGAAGAAGAAAAGGAAAAGGAGTCTGGAGCCTGTTTTTTCTTTAGCGTGATCCTATGGAAATACGCACCATACTGCACTTGTCAGTACAGACCCCTTGCTTTACATGAGGCAAAGATTTGGTCCTGTGTGTTTTGCCCTTTGAGTGTGGGAAAACACCACAGGGAAAAAAAAATACTAGTGCTTTCCATTTCTTGCATTAATCCTCTCAGCCTACAGAGTTATCATTATCATTCAAATAAAATGATAACAAACCCAGCCATCTGCTTAAAAAGCCCAGTCTGGTCATAAATCCACTGGGTTCCTCAGATTTAAAAGAGGGGAAAATGCTTCGAAGCAAAGAGGCTCTTATGCAATGCCAGCCCCCTCCCTGGGAGTGCTGAAACCTTTAATCACCTAAGGAGGGGGAGATGCACCGAGGCCAGGGAGCCCCGTGAGCCCCATGTCAATATTATTCCTCTTACATAACATCCTGCTTTATTTGCTGATTGAATGGGCTTTTTTTTTTTAAACTGAACTTGTCCTTCAGATGCCAAAAGAGCTTAGTGGTAAATTGCAACCCGCCCCAGAAGAAAAGCAAACCTCACCCACAAGCAAAACCAAAACACCATCACAGATTGAGATTTGCTATCTAAAAATAAGCAATCGTTAGCAACAAATAATCCAGAAAAGACGCTACAGCAAGCAGTGGGCAATTTGCTGAAACAGAAAATGAGGACTAGCCTGGCAGGACAGAAAGACAGAGCTTCCCCTCTCTCCCACAAACCTGAATCACCTGCTATGTATTTTCTTTACCCTCCTGCAGGGAATATGTTTTCTTGATAAGGCCTCTCCTAGGCTTGTGATTACCCCCCCAGGGCTGAGTGTGATTTGAAGCTGGTCAGCTTGACATCATGTCTAGACATTCTCTTTCACTGGCAAACACTCAGCGCCCCTTAGAACAGACCAGTGAGTCCAATAATGTGCAAAACAGGGTAGGAGGAACCTTTAGGGGCATGCTGGACAAATGAGGAGACTGCACAGAGATGCTTACGTACGCGCGTACCACTGCTCTGCCCACTGCTGTCCAGGTACCCAGCTTTGCACAGTTTGACGTAATCAAAGTACTATCCATATTGCCTGCAAGCAGACACGTGAGCACAGCCATGCATGCAGCAACAAAGCAGCCCTTGATGCACACTCACACCCGTAGTGGCAGCGGGGCAGCTAGCCCCCACATCTCCCTGCACCCCCACGGTGGTGACGTGGCAGGGGTGACTTACACCACACTGGGCAGTGACTCCACATGGCACCTCCAGCTCTCTGCCGTGCGCCTGTTGCATCGGTAGCTGAACTACTAGGGAAATCTGTCTGCAATTTACAATCTGATGCTTTGAGGCAAACAAACTCAGAACCAGTTTTTCTTACAACACAGTAGCTTTGGACCAGCTTCCCAAAGCTGGAAGGGGAAGGCACCATACCTGCCTTCCAGTGAGAACTACAGACCCTTTTACAGCAGATCCCTGGGGTCCATGGTACACGTGTAGATGCCCTCTCACTGTACACACTTGCATGCAAACAACTGCATATTTGCACATGAAAACAGACCTACATCCCTTGCACTGCCCTCTTCCAGGGTAAACATGGGCCCATCAGCCCAGCAGGAAGGGTCTCTATTCACTGGCATTCATGTGCAAAAGGAAAGGGTGGAGATCTTGAGGTTCCCCCAGGACAGCCAGGCACTACGATTGCCCTTGTCATCTTTTCGGCTCACATGACAAAGCTGCTGTCTGCAGACCAGGCCCATGCCAACTGAATTGTTGTCTAGGCCAACCAACACCCACAGGGCCCAATCCCTTTTGTGCTCTCCCTCTTTGAACTGGGTAGAAATCATTTCAGTGAAAATCTCTGGTATTTTTAGGCCAGAGCAGAGCTGCCTGAATGGCTCATGGCTGGTTCCCTGCTTGCCCCTTGGGAACGGGGCATGCAGAAAGCAGGGAGGAAAAGGCACGGTCACACCACGCTGTTTTGCAGCCATCCTCAGCTGCCTGGGTACCATAGAGAGCCTGAGGCAGTTTATCCCAGAAATAATATAGACCTGAAGAAACTCTACACATAGGAGGAGTTCAAAGGTTGCTCAGAGCCCCCTTTGCTAAGAAGTGGGACCAAAGACCTGAGAACAGCTTCTCTCTGGTCCTGGTTAGCAGCTGGCCGACTCAGATGAACATCCATCAAGCAGCAAAACGCGATAATTGTCTTGATCTGTGCTCCCCAAACCTGCCAACTGCAGCCGATGCCCACTGTTAGCAAACCCAACCCTCATTATCTGCTCTCCACCCTCGTCTTCCCAAGGCGCCGAGCACTGTAGTGCACAATTAAGCACCCGCCATCGAGTTGCTTCTAGGCTGATTTGTCATCGCCAGCATTTGTTTGGGAATGTTTGAAGCACATGGTGGCAGGGTCAGTGGATGTTGTTGAGGTTTTTCCTCTTGTGCCTGGGGGCCAGAGAGCTTTGTGCATTTCTCAGTATGTTAAACTCAATTAAAAAAAATAAAAAAAAAAAAACACAACACCAGGATAACTTAAAGCAGATGTGAACACAACAAGCCTGAGACCCTTCTGAGCACAAACACGTCCATTTCATTGCAATTCCAAAAGGCTTTTCTGGCAAACATCCCCTCCATGTCCTACATTCTTTCATTCCAAGGAAGACAAACAATTCAGACTGGAGCAGCAAGGCACGTTTTTCAAATAAACAGGTTCCCTCAAACAATTTTTGCCTTTGTGTCACCCCAATACATGCATTCCTCTCTTAAACGGTCTTCTGGGATGATCTAAATGAGAATTTGTGTCACACTTTTCTTTTAAGGAGTTTAAAGCACCTCATTCAGCCCCTGTGAGCCTCTCACATGGAAGTGTTTTCACCTCCATATTCCAACACAGTATCTTCATGACCTGAAGTACAGAGAGAATCTGTGGCATTTGTGGATGCTAAAACCAGAAATCCTATGGAGCCTTTCACTGTTGGAAGGGGAGCATGGCTGGAATGTGACAGGGACTAATTGCTGGTGACTAGTCCTCTTATTGTGTTCATCACCCCCAGGTCTGTGGTTTTTAAAAAGAGGTAAAACCCATTTTACCTCACAGGTCTTTCAATGGCTCAAACACAGGGCCATTTCTGGACAGAAGTACAGTCTATAAAGCATTACCCAATTCACTTGTTACCTTGAATTCATTTCTGTCATTTTTCCCTGTGTCCCTCAGTCCGGCAGCTGCCTTGACCGAAGTCACTCATTCCTTCCTCCCAGCCTCTTTCATGTTTACTTTGCCAGCTACTTTTGACTCTGGCTTTGACTTCTCTGACTAATTCTTGGACTCTGCTCTGGCCCAGCTCATGAGCTCTCTATAGCTCCACATTGCTCCACCTGTCTCTTGATGGGGAAAAACAATGCCAAGTCTGGGACGATTTTATTATTTCAAAGTTTTGTTTCATGATATGTTTTCTATATTCTCCTCCATGAGAAAGAACAGAGGTTGTCTCTGGAGAACATCAAGAGATGGGTGGAGACAATTCCAAAATCTACACCGGGGATTTAAGACTATTTCTTCTGGACCTTCCACATACATGGAAACGAAATTGATGCAGACTCATCTTATAGCTCTAGCCTTCCACCCAGGGAAAGCAGACAGTCAGTACTGGCAATTTCCATTTCAAATCAAGATTGCTTGGAAATGCAGAGCTGCACTGTGTAGGCAACTTGAAGGATTTCTTATGCCTTCCAGTCAAACGGCATTTAGATTAATAAAATAGATCAAAAATAATAAATAGTAGATGTACTGAATGTAATAGGAGATAATAAATAGTAAATAGTAGATAATAAAATGATTGTTTCACACACGATAAATAAATAGGAATTAAAGCAAAGTAGGAATGCCTTCTGCAATGTGGGCACAGAGGAATGGCTTGAGGACAAACAGGAGGTCAGTCCAAAAGTGAACACTTTCAGTCCATACTACTTTCTCCCCCACTACAACAGGTTCATCATAGGTGTCAAAGTTGGAGTAAGCAGGGTGCTGTTCACTTAGTGGGACATGGGTACACATGAGATGGTTGATGTAGTTGGAGCCTAGTGACTCCAGCAGAAGGGTCGAAGCAAGAGAAATGAAATGGCCTTCACAGCCCACCTCTTACAGGAGGGAGGTTGTTGCATCCTCTAACAACAGAAATATCTGCTTCACCCTCCTAATAGGATTTTCATATTCTGCATGAGCTTAACATGGGAAAATATGTACAAAAAGTAAATTGATCATTCCAAATCGTGATGATGAAAAATCTTTAAATCTCCCAAATCCCTCTAAATCCCTTTACAGGATTCTGTATTTCTCACAGTAAGTTATTTCAGTTAATTCTGCCACTGACTTAAGGTACCCAGAGGAGAAATAAAAAAGCTGTGCTTGAAAAACATTTTTCTTTGACTGCTGGACTTCACAGGACCTGAAAAACCAAGAGACAAGCACCCCACATCAAGGACAGCTGCATAAACTTCCTGAGCACAAGAAATTAATCATAATAAAAGGCTTTTAAATTTTTTTAATACAGTTAGGTACCAAAGATAAAACGGTTATTTCCCAGAATTGTTCCTGTTTGGCACAGCTCCTGATTGCTTAGATGAAGAATTCTTATTATTGAGCTTTTCATAACCTCTACCCTCAAAATCTGTGGAATGTCTTACATGGAAAATACAGTACGCACTAAAATTGCAAGCATTCCTGGCTTTTGCATTCCCTCACACCAATATTCCTTTCTCCTCTTCAGCAACTCACCCCAGGGCCCTGCAGGCAGCAGTGTCTGAAGGCTGCTTCCAAGCTGACTTTCGGCTAGTAGGAACGATTCTGAAAGTTGGAGGCTGAACTGAGCAAAGTAAATCGCTATATAAGCCTATCCATATTTGCCTCTACTTGCATAAAATGCTAAATTGTGTGCTTAAGGGTTTCAGACTTTTCTCATATTGATTGATGTTTCAGGTATCCCTGTTTACAGTGCTCAAAAGCTGTTTGCTGCCAATACTGGTTATGTGTTGCTCTCTAGATTGTTCTACAACACAAACCCATGGCTCCACTTTGCTGTGTGAATGGATAGGAAATGAGACCTCAGGGCTTATTGTCTGGAGCCAGCTCCACAAAATGACTTGGAAACAACAGCCTAAACCTGAGCAGACCCATGTCCACTCACAAACCAGGCTCCAGGTGAAGCTGGTGCACAGGAGGCAGGAGGAGGCAGAGAAATGTCCTCCTGCTGCCTAAAGACAGTATGAACACAAACACTGCAATCACTTTACACCTTTCTTGACCCTGAATCTTCAAGCAACAGGGAAATGAAACTAAACTGAGAACCAGGCAGAAGTGAGTCCTACCCTGTTCAGGCTGGGGCGTGGGGACAGGGGATGGGCAGCACAGCTGGGACCTCATCAGATCAGGATGAGCAGTGCATATCACAGCAGCTGGTCCTGAGGCAGGAGGGATGGGGGAACTGCTTCCATCCCCATCTGCCAGAGCTGTGTCCAGTCCCATGCTGTAATTGCATTAGTATCAGTTCATCATGTACAAACACTGATTCTAACTGCTAGCTCGTCCCATAGGCTATATGGGCAGAAAATAAATTTTAGGGACACACTGGATCTGTAACGGTCTTTAACATCAAAAAACCCCATAAAGCTCTTAAGTGCAAGAGGGGAAACTGATATTTGGGGATGGAGGAAGAATTGTGGCTCGATTCTACAGAGCATTCACTCAGAGGAGTAGTCCCTTTGAAACTATCATGCAAATCTGGAGGCTTTTCAGCAATTTCAGCTAAATCCATCAGGCTTGTACACACAAAGAGGTTAATTTGCTTTACAAGCAGTATGGATTAAAAGCAGAACATTTATTCCTGAATAATTCCTTCTGTGGTCACTCCTGTTTTGGAATAAAAATGCCTAACTTTGAACTAATGCAGCTCATCCCTAACCTGGTTTAAGTTTATTAAGAGTCAGTCAGTCTTTTTCAACTAACAGTGCTCATAGAGACAATTGGTTTGGAACAGTCAGGAATTGCTTCATAGACAGTCAAACCTTTACTAGGTCAGAGTAAAGGTTTGACATCTGAAATGTTGTATATTTACTAGATCAGTCTCAGATATCAATTATATCTCTAACAAGTTCAGGATAATTCTGTTTTCTTCCACAAGCCAACTTTTGATCTAACCCAGTGTAATCTAAATAAGAATCTGACCACTGACTTTAGAGGAAGTTTTTCCAAGAAGTGGAGGAAAAAAGCATTATCAGACCTTCAGCAATGATTCAAGGGGAGTCATTTGCACAGGAAAGGGTGACAGGACTGACCCTTTATTTCCATGTAACTAGTTTAATATTTTGTGATTTGGAAAGAAAGTTTCAGAGGAGGGAAAGCATTGAAGGTCTTGAGTTGCTTGTAATTTATTATTTTAGCTAGAATTTGTGTTTAATCTGCTATAACAAACAATGAAATGTTTTATGAACTTTTTCTGGTGCTGATGCAAACAGTGAGAAATCAAAACAATTCACCCGTCAGGAGACTAAAAGTGCAGAGATACCTTGAACGTTGAAGAGCCAGCTGAAGGGAGCGTTAGAGCATAGCCAAGGACAGCCAAAGCTGGAGGGAAAATACCAATAAACTGCCTGTGAGATCAGGGGATGCTCCAGGGCCTAAATGCAGAAATATCTAGCAACTTGCCACTGGGCTGCAGAGCTCCCAGAGAAAGCATTGCCTCCGCACCTGCCGTCTGCTCAGGAGTAAAGCCTGCACAGGCTACGTGCAGATCTGTGTTTCTATAAACCATCAATTTCCCCCTGCAGAATACAGCCACCTCCAAAAGGGAGCATGGCAACTCTTTGAATGCTTATGGCAACGTGCCAGGGCAGGCTAAGACAGAAAGTAAAGGAAAATTACCTAGGATGGAATATCTGGTCCTGTAGCAACTTATTCAGACGAACTCCAGCAAAACATCTCCCTCCTCCTGCCCCGCAGGCAGAACTTTCTCCTACCAAATTCACACACCCCCCTCTCACCACAAACTCCTTCCATCGCCAGGCCAAAACCACGCCTTGTGCAAACTGAGCTCAGAGAGGCTAATCCTAAAAATTACCTTTATAAATCTCTGTGTAGTGGATGAAGAAAGGACGAATTAATTAGCTGACTAAAAAAAAGTGAGCAGCAATAAGGGAATCTTAAAAAGCTGGAAGTTTTAGCCCAAAGCACCTTTCAAGTTTCTGCTGTCACTCTCAGACTGGCTTGCTGCTGTGTCCTACAGACTTTGGGATTGTTAATAGTATACATCAATTTACAGACATCTCAGATCAGGCAGATTAGACTAATAGGTAGACTGAGTAATTTGAAAAAAAAAAATAAAAAATCTTTGGGTGGTAGACACCATATAAACATCAGTCACATCAGTCACTGTTATTTACTACTTGTGAAGCACAAATAGGGTACACAGAATAGGGCAAGAGGGGGTCCGTCACCGGGCTGCAAATGGACAGAGATACCAAGCTATAAATATGCTGATATATTTTTACATTTGTTGTGGCAAAGTCAGGATGGTCGTTGTGATGCTGGGACGTTGCTGGGGCTGTTTTCTAATTATAATTAGATTCTGTTACTTTTCCAGTGTCATTATCAGAGACGCAGTCATGTGTGCTTGCTTTTAAATGCTACTGGCCCTACTAATTATTCTGGGAACAAGGGAACTCCACAGGCAGAGGGGAAATAATTCCAGTCCCAGGAGCGCCTCCTCCCGCTGTCAGATGGTGGGTACCGTTCTCTGATATCGTCACAGTCCACAGCAGGGACATGCTGGACGATGCCGTGGGTGGTTTTCCGATGACAATCGCAGTGTGCACCCCTCCAGCAGCACACCTCGGGGGGTGCTGGCGGTCTTTCCGCAGGTGCTCTTGCCTTGCCCTTGCTGCCTGCCCTTACATGCTGGTGCCCTCACGTCTGTGGGCTTTTTCACACCTGTGGATTCAGAGGGAGGACTTGAAAGCAAATGTACTGGAACATTTTCAGAATCTAAAAATAAACGACACCTGTCATTATAAAATGACTTGCTGAAGCAGCCACATTTGAATGCCTGTGCCTCATCAGAGTGCCTGATGCTGAAAGGGCTTTTCGTCATCGTTGCTTGCAGTAGCCTTGCTCTGCATTCCGCAAGTGCCACAACAGGAGCCTTCCCAAACAAACTGCAAGGAGCTGTGCCCAGGAAAACCAGGACCCTGGGATTTGAGGGCAAAGCTGATGTGCAGCAAGATTCCAGCTGAAAGTACTAGACGACTTACAGGAGCAGTTCCTCACCTACAAATCCAAAGAAACGTGGAATTAAATGATTGGACTTGACAGCTAGGAGAACTACGCTGTCTCTGTTTAATCTTCCTTGTAGGATAACACAACCAAGGCAAAGGAAGGAAACAGCCTATCACACTTGAGGACTTTTTTTTTTTTTAAAATGTACGCTACCAAGGTCATTTCTGTCATTAAGCACATAGTAGGAAGAAAATGGAGGTGGTTCTGTACAAATATATGAACGCTCCCAGAAGCCTTGGCCACACAGCCCAGGGCACTGCTCTGCTCGATCAGGTTTGATTGATGCTCAGGTGCCTCAGTGCATACTTCATCTCCTTGATACCAAGCCAGAGATTCCAGATGCTGCATCCAATCCATTCCCAGGATGTCTCCCACACTGTGCAATAGCCTCTGCAACTGAAATGTAAAGACTTGTGGTCCATCAGACCCTGCAAACTTCACTGTATTCATACAGATGTATCTTTGAGGCTGATGCATTCCTTTATGTTTGTGTCTGAATGAATTGTTAGAGCTTCAGAGGGAAAAAGCCTTCAAGATCATCCATTGCTTTTATCAGGTGCAGGCTGTACTTCACATGATCTCTCTGTGTCAGAGGAAGAACTGACTGACCTGACTCTTGCATTCAAACTTTCATAATAAGTATTTATGGTTTCCCCTAGTTACACTGGCTTTATGTCCAGAAAACAAGGTATTAGAGCCCAGTGTATGTCTTCCTTTGCTCAGCATCAAGCCCTGAGTTCTATTTTCATTTTTATCAATAGCTCCTTCCCTTCCTGATGACAATTCCTTTCAAACATTTGTAGATTGTTTTAAAGTCATCTTGTAGAGCTAGGCCATGTACATTTAGCTCCGTTCACCTGACTTTATTTAGCTGCTATACTGCAGAGCAAGATGCTTCCATCAAATAACGCTTCACCTTCCCCCCTCTGTCTAGACGTCGACTACTCTCAATCCAAGGGACTGCTCACTTCTGCAGCCTGGGGTGCTCCACAGGTGGGTTAGGGCCAGGGTGATGGAGAAGACCATTTCACCCCACTTTACAGCTTGGAAATGTAGGGAGACAATCCAAAATAATGGTTTTTGGGGTTAAGAACACTATATCCATCCTCCAAAACAGGAAAGCTAATTGGCCGGGCTGCTCTGACAGTATTTTCCCTTGGGAAAAAAAGTTGCACTCCTTTAACATTCAGAACTTTTTAATCCTGTTGCCAAATGCATTTTTTCTGAATTAATATTGGTGGAATGAAAAGTCTTTCTTCTCTGCTTCAGCCTTCTCTCCCAGGATAAATCTTTTTGGAATTTGCTTTATATATTGTGCTTTTGAATGTTCTTTTAAATGTTAAAAAATGACTGTGTGAGAATGTCGCCTTCTCATTAGCAAAATTTACTACATATTTTCCTCCATTGTTACCAGTACAGTTCCAGCAGTGTTAACAATGGGAACCCTAGAGCAAATGGTCTGGCACCAGCACTTGTCGTCTAACTACGGCTGGTCAAAAATCTGTTTGAAAAGTGGTTTTGCGTTTTTTAAATGTGCTTGTTTTGAGTAAGCATTTCCAAATGAATTTTTAAAATAAAAAAAATCCAAATTTTAATTATGTTTTAACCCGGAAGATTTGGGGGTTTTTGCTTTTTTTTTTGAGGGGGGGAAACTTATGGTGGTGAGTAAAATAAAGTAGGTTCTCCAGTCCTCTGCCTTTCTCTTGACTTAGGGGAAGAAGTTAACAAAAGAAGACCAGCAGGGTTGATTTTCTTCATCAGAATGAAATTTATCAGTTCTTTTTCAATTTAAAATTTCTAACAAAAAGGAAAAAAAATCATAATCCTTCTGATGCCTTTAAAAAATTATTCTGCTGTGTTTTTCTTCTCTTTGTAACTCAGATCAGAGTCAGTATAATATATCCCATCATGTCACCAGTGTGCAAGCAAGTTTTCAAGTTTCCATGAAGCTTTCAACACTACAGGTAAAGAGACCTCAGCTAGATTCAGTAATGGTAGGAAATGTTTAAATAGTGTTTCTAGCACTGGCAGCAGCAGCGTAGCAGCAAAGCTCTCTGGTGAAAGCTCTGTGGGAAGTCAAGAATGGTCTCCTCCGATATTAAAACTTAGTAATCTACAAAAGCTGCTTCCATTCATTGGAAACTACTGCTACTTTTTTTCCCTTTTGCAATTACTTAGATCTCCTTTGTTACCACAAATCTTTGCTGTAACTAAAACACAGCAAACGCACATGCTCTGAAATCCTTCAGCTGTGCCTTCCTATAGCCATGGAAACAGAATTTTGCATGCCCAGGGCAAGGCAAGGTGGATTTTTGGTGTTGCATTTTTTTTCCTTGCAATCTGTCACAAAGTCTGTTTGCTTCTCATGAATATACAAATCAAGATCCTGGTCTGAGGTATTTTTGTTTTCAGCTCAGACCAAAGGTCGCACTTAGGCATGACCTGAACTTGACCATCCTCCCTCAGTGAACTGCTTTTTATACTGTTCTCATAATGACTTTAAGTCATCAGCTGTTAATACTTCTGCAAACCTACTGCTTCCTTCCTGGTGTTAGACAAGGATTCAGAGGACCCAGTTAATACTCACAGCTCTATCCAATTTAAGAAGAGGATTTGGAGCTCAATTAGGTTGCTTATTTGCTGCTTCTGAACCTGAGCTGGGACTAAACTGTGTCAGAACCTTCCATTGGATCAGACTGAAATAACCAAAGATATGTCAGCACACCTGAACAAAAGCCCCACTCTGCTTCCCATTTAATGCTCCACATTCCTAACGGTCCTGTGGAAATGCCTGCGTTTGTATAAGAACTTAGTCGCTGACAAAGCAGCCTCTTTTATTTGATGCTGGCATAAAGTGATATTATTAATAGTTTGTGATCTACTGCGCCTTGCATCTGAGGATCTCTCTCAAAGCATTTTAGGAGGCTGAATCAATTTTCAAAACACTCCTGTGTAATACTATCCCCATTTTACTGGAAGGAAAACTAAGGCAGTGGGAGGCAATTTTCCCAAGGGTTCATTGGTAGAGTCAGAAATAGAGCCCCGGACTCGCACTCCAAATATAGCCTACATTCTCATCCCATGGCTGAAAACTAAATGCAGGAGTCCCCCCTTTCAGTGTTAAACATACCTTCTGCCTGGTGGTTTATGCTTCTGAAATGCTGCCTGTTGCCATGGGAACTGCAGTTTAGATCACTGGACCAGATTTGCTTCAGTTACATCAATGCAAATCATGAACAAATTCATTTAAATTAATGAAGCTACTCCCGATTTCCATGGGGGAGGGAGGGCATAGAGAAGAATCAGTCCCTCTGGATTTGATATAAGAAGGTGGCGATCTCTTGAGAGTAGGAAAAAAATACTTTGATCATTAGAGGGGGGGGAAAGGATGAAGGATACTTTACAACAAAGGTATAGAAAGTAAATCTGAGAACTTGACTTAACCTAGGGTGACATGACATTCTCAGACCTACTTCTGACCATTAGCAGTAGAAGCTCTTAGAGGTCCCAAACAAATGTACTGCTTCCTCCTTGCCCAGATTCATGCTTTTACTGCAATAAGGGATGGTGAAGAATGGAGTCAAAGAGTCTACAACCAGAAAGTGGAAAGGACCAGTTTGTGTTGCTGTTTGCAGGAGGCATCTCACAGGGGATAGGTCTCACAGGGGTCTGAGACCATGTAGCAAGTTCCTAGGTTGCCTCCCAGTGGATTCTTCCTGGAGAGGAAGGGAATGCCTATGGAACAGGAACCTGAATAGACATACAATTTCTTCAGTGTCTGCTAC
This sequence comes from Aramus guarauna, assembly GCA_013400195.1. Taxonomy (NCBI): domain Eukaryota; kingdom Metazoa; phylum Chordata; class Aves; order Gruiformes; family Aramidae; genus Aramus; species Aramus guarauna. The sequence continues at coordinate 490,757 of VXBL01003516.1, forward strand.
AACACCACGAGGACCTAAACTGCTGCTGACCAGGGAAATGGAAGAAATGTGGGGGGCAAGAGAGACTCTTCCTAGCAGTAGCAACCATCACCCTGTAGCTTCCTCATTGCCTTGCAGGAACTCAGCTCTTTAGGCCAGAGAGCAAAAATTGGGCTGGTACAGCCCATGTCCCCTCCCAGTCATACACTGCTTTGTGTGCAGTGAGAGATGGAGGCTGGGACTGGGGGAGGAAGAGTATGGTATATTACAGGGAAGGGGCATCTCAAAGGCTTGGACGTTGGTCACTCTGCAATTGTGCTAACACACAAAGTCTAATTTGAGATGAACTTCTCCTATGATACTGGAAATCAAACCATCCTGTGTCCAAGGCTGAGTAAGCAGCTACGGTTTCATACAGTTCACACAGATACTGGAAATATCTTCCTATAAAGCTCAGTCTTTCACACTGGCAGGGGATATACTGTTAATCTTGCTGGACCTCAAACACCTTAATCCACAGTTATTTAACTTCATGAATCAATATTCAAACTTTTCAAGCTGTCGGCCATGCAGATTAAATTGTTGCTGACCACCCAAGGGAAACCTTTTGGATCAAGGAGATTCAGTACTCAAAGAAGGTGCTATCACCATGGCAAAATTGATGCAGATTTTCTGGGTGGAGACTCCTGAACATCCAGGCAAGAGATGGGAAGCCTATGAGCAGCAAGGTTTGGCACCATCTGCTGTTCCTTATGGCAAAAAATCCCACAGACCTTTCAGATCTGTTTAGACATTTACACTGCAAAAGCTCTTCTCCTCATCTGGGGTCAAGGGGCAGTGACACTGGACAGTAGTAGGATTCAGCACCCAATTTGGAGGACCACAGCCATTGTTCCAGGCGGACATTGCAAGATCAACCCCTGTGCATGTTGAAGATGCAGCGGAAACTGACTTCAAAAAGCAGAGCTGATCAGACTAAACATTGTGGCCTAATAGCATGGTGACCCTCCTAAATGTCCCAAAGCTGGATCTGGGTCATGCACGGTCAGCCAGGACAAGTTTTATACACATGTTTCGAAAGCCTCCATATTTCTTGCAAAACAAACATTATTCTTTTGCCCACCTCAAAATAAGAGGTCAATGCTCTGATTCAGTATCTCATCACATGCTAAAATTTGGATTTGTACCATCATTTTATCATAAGCCTGACCTGAGGTTCAAGCTTTTAAAGAAACCCCCTCCTACACGTGACCATGAGGTTCAGGCTGAGGGTCCAAGGTGAGCACTTTCCACACCTGCTGCTGGAACTGCTACCAAGCAAAACGTGACCGGAGATAATACAGAAGTAACGTTTCTATGTTGCAAACATTTCCAGTTTCTTAGCTTCAGTACTTGGGAAGATATGAATCTCAATTTTCTTTTCTTTTTTTTTTTTTTTAAAAAGCAATTTTCTAGTTCACAAGATTGGGAAAAAGCTTGAAAAAGCAACTTAAAACTGAGTTGTTGTAAGACCAATAATACTTTGCGCTCTTAAAAAAAAAATTTAGTGATTTTTATGCCCACTTCATATACATTTGCAAAGGCCCAATGCATAAAATTTAAATACTTGAGGTCAGTAATACTAGAGATGCCATTACTATGAGACAGCAATATCTATTCATGTAGGATAAGGCAACAAGCCAACTTCTCCCCTTAAGTTAGACCACATTAGTCTCCCCTTGCAGATTTATACTCGGAGAATGGAGACTCCACTGACTCAGGAAATCTAGCTGCTCTACATGATTACCATAATTTGAAGTGGTAAAATGCTTATAAGGAAGGGCAAAAATTCTCAGAATTTGAGTCTGCTGCTTTTTGTTAAAAGTTCAGAAATCAGACAGTCACATTAATATTGGAACCATACTTTGTAAATCACTGCTTGAGAAGGGACATTGGTCCAGTAAAAATGGGATCATTTCTAGGTCTGAAGGAAACATCAAAGAACGAGTATTTCCACTTCCAGATGATCCAAATATGTCCATTCTCTCAGAGAACTCAGAAGAGGAAGATTTGAGGATGACAGTCACAGAAGTTGCCAGAAAGACCTCCTGCTCCACACACCATTTTTTACAGACCTAACCCAGCTGTATGCTATAGGCAGTGGCCCTAGAGTACTGCACGTCTTCTGTGCCTAGGAATAGCAATGAAAGTCCTTTGGATCTCTGTTTTATCAGTATTTTTTGGGAATAGAAGTATATTATAGTACAAGGCAGTGAGTGAACAGGTAACATCTAAAACAAAGTGTCTCCTAATTTGGCTTCCCAGGCATCTCTAAGCATGAGCCTACACCAGAATTTCTTACTGGGCATCCACCTCTCGTGGCTGCCTGTGGAAGCTGGAAAACAGTGCAGTCACACCGCTTCATTGGACTGCACTTATAAATGGATCTTTGCAAAGTCAGAAATTATCAGGAGACAGAGCTATGATCCCTCCTTGAAAAGGCCTTATACCAGTGACTTTACCAATATGTCTTGGGTTTGCTGTAGTTTTTTTCCAGGTACCATTCACTGCCATTTTTCAGACTATGTAACTCTGTTTCCAGGGGCAGAGATCAGTTACAGTAATGCTCTGAGCTCAAAAGGATGGAAGCTGAAAACTCCATGTCAGCTAAATATAGATACAGTTGAGTTTGAATAAATGAACTTTACCTGTAAAAGTCAAAAGCGCATAGCTTTTGTGATATGTAAGTCCCTGATGTTCTCTCCTCGGTAACGAGACAGATTGACAAAGCAAAAACATCCACAGACAAACTAATTACGTGATTGTGCCAAAATTGAGGAGCCATAAAAAGGGAGCAGCAGTAAATTATCTCAGCTGCTGCATGAAAATAGAAAAAAAAAGGGTTTGGCTATTATGTTCTCTAGCATGGCTTTCATTTTGCATAGCTTTTTGGCTTTAAGAACTCAGTTCTTTTTTCCCCCACAGTCAAAAACCATCCTGTCCTGTCCCCATGGTCCCAGTGTGCAACCACCCACCTGCAGAATGGCCATGCCCTGCCTCTGTGCCATGCCATGGTGAACTGTGCAGAGATCCCTTAGCTAGCTGAGACTGACAGACCAAGTCCGCTCTGTGGCTCAGCGTGGGTAGAGCTAACTCAGGTGCCATCCAGACATGTCATTAGTCTCCTTAGAAAAGAGTGCCCTGTGGTGAAAAAATCAGGTTCAGATGAATTAAAGGCAGTCTAAACTGGATGTTTACAGGAAGGAGGATGCTATGTAACAGGGATGTTTTGCTGAATTCCATGTGAATTTCCAGTGAGTCCAAAGTTTGGACAAACCCATTAATCTTCACAAACTTCTCTTTTCCTTCATAAGAAACCAGGGTATAAATGCTCCCTTTCCTCAGAGAGTGGCCACGTGGGTAAAAACTCTCTTACACTCCCAATAGAGACCAATTCCCAAAAGTCATAAAATCAGTAAGAAATTCACAGTCCCGTTCCACAAGCATTTGGTCTTTACACTAAATTAAACCTAGGAATAAAGCATAGAAATTAATGTCCAAAACCCAGGGAGTTAAAATCTCAGTGATCAAAATGACGTCAAAGCATAAATCTACGAAGGAAGGACCGGCGCTGCCTGTCACACAACAGCTACTCCCTGCACTCCTCCTCTGGTGCAGAGCCTGACCTACTTGATACGTGTTCCTGCACTAAGGCCCCAGCACTAAGTATCTTAGACCCCTCAAATCGCATTCCAGACTTATAATTGCAAAGCAGCTGTCAGCCCTGAGCCCTGCCATCGAACCTCCCCATCTGTTCAGCCCATCTAGCATTACAGCAGAGGACAGCACGAAGGCTGAAACTGTATCATACATGAAGACGGAACCTGCTGAACTGCCCACGGGGCCATATGAGATCACTTGCACTTTCATGGTCTTGAAATCTTTCAAGCTTCAGAAGAGTAGTGGGCAGAGGCCAGTCAGAAGACGAGAGAAGGGACACAGGCAGAAGGATCAAATTCTGCAACGTGACTCTGGCAGCTGAGTCAAAAAGACAGACATCCTTAGCTTCACTGGAGAGGAGATGTTTGACTTCTGGCAGGGCTGAGAATCATTTGAGAGCCCCTTAGAGGAAAACCTGATACTGTGACTTTCCCCAAACCCTCCCCCTCCACATCTCTTGCTATTAACTCTTTCCGTAGCAGTTGATTTTACATAGTCATAAATCATCTGACCTGAAATGTATACCTTGAGTGAGCTAAAGTCCTTCCTGAATCTGTGTGCTATTGCTTAGTGTGTTGATAGGGGAGTACCTGTTTCTGAGTCAAACTAAATAGTGGGCTCTGTCCTATAGTCTTTACCAATACTATCAGCAAAACTCCAGATGAAAGCTAATTGCTTTTCAATCTCAAGAACAACTATGGAAACGTAGAGGAAGGACTTCAAGATTTGGCTTTGGCTGATTTGCTCTAATTCAGTTTCAGGCGAACATACCATATTTTGTCTGGAAGCTTTGACTTGTTATCCGGCCAACGCTTAGACCCTGAACAAGCAATGTATACAATCCACATCTCCTGACTCCCAGGACTTTTAGGTTCTCCCTAACCCAAGCCCTTAGCCATTGCAAGTGGTCAGCAAGTGCTATGAAGATGGGAGGAACAAAGCACGGTGCCAATCCCTTCCCACTGAAACTGAAGAAACATGGTGTTGCCCTCTCAGCACCACCCACGCCGAGTAACAATGCAGGCAGCTCTCTGCTGGACTCCAGTGGTTCTTGTGCTGACAGATGTTCATGCTCAGAGCTACTAAGGTCACCTCCCCAACACTGCCTTCCCAGCTAGGCTCTCCTCCTTTAACCCTGATGCTTATGCCTCCAGGTGACCTAAGATCTCCAGTTGCTCACAGGGTAAGCAAAATGTTCCCAGCTGATCTTCCTGAGGAGTTTCTGCAGGCTGGGACCTACCCATGAGAGACCCAAACCCATACCATGAGCAGCATCTCGCTGACTGGAGCTCCCCATCCCACACTCAGCACAGCCAGGATGCTCTGTGACCTGCTGTGGCTGCAGTGCCCCAATCTGCTCGCCTGGGTCCATGTGAGATCACACGTTGCCTGAGTAACTGCGCCTGCAAGTACTTCTGCGTGAGAGCATGTGTGTGTGTGTGTGTGTGTGCACACGTGCATGTGTGCCGGTGCCTGCGAGCACCAGGCTCTCACATGGCAGCAGACTGGAGGCAGAAGCTAGCGTCTCACAAACTCATTTTCTGGCAGAGCATGGATGGGGGAAGGGACAAGCGCTCTTTGTCAGCCCACACAGTTACACCGAGTCCCAGCCTGGATAAGCCAAACCTCTTAAAGGCACAAAATGCGTGTGCCGCCAGCAGCAGCTCTGCCTTAACTCCCCTGGACCAGCTGGCACAAGGGCAGCTGTGAGTTCAGCAGCTGAGGCAGAAGGGATGGTGACGCACGGCGCTATATCTGGAGATCTGTTTTATTGCTTTCTGTTTTAACCTCTGAACCTTTGGGTTATGAGCGCCGGATCCTGAGCTCTGGCATGCTCTGCCTGCATGGCCCTACAGACACTGGTACAGCTACTGGTGATGCTTCTCATCAAGAGTGGGCTTGAGACATTGCTGACTGTCAAACAGGGATATGTGTCATCACTGCCACCAGATGCAAGCAAACCACACATTGCCTGAGCACACAATCCCTCAAAGTCCTCCTTTGGATCTAGAATTGGGAGCCACGTAGTCAGAGATGTCAGCCAGGACTTTCTGTCCAGGGCAAAGTAAACCCTCTCCACAATTTACCTGCAGTACTATGCCAAGGCTGCAGTTTGGTATTTTTATCCCTCTGGTACATGGTTCCCCCCTACCTACACATTGGCTTATTCAGAACCTTTTGCAACCTATCCAGAAAAAATGTCCACCACAGTAAGAGGATATTGCCTTCCTAAAACCCCTAAGTTAAGAAGGGCCAATGTTTCCAAGGTTACTGGTGGAGCCCTACTTCTGAATAAGGAGATCTCTAATCTCAGACTGTTGGAAGGCTGGAGGACATACCAGGCAAAGGACCACTCTGCACCTCTCCTGATCTTTCCTCTCCACCACTGGCTAGGGCTAGAAACAGGATTCAGAGCAACATGGATTTTTAGCCTGGCCCAGAAAACCCGTTCTTATAACAAATAAAGGGTTATATTTTACTGCCTGGACAGCTGTTGGCTCCACACATGCCTCCCTATTTCAAAGTGGCAATTAGGAGCAGAGCTGAAAGGGCATCATGTCCTTTACTCTAGAAGTCCAGCCAAGTCCAGAGGCACAGGTTCCACTCACAGACAAGCAGGAATGCTCACGTGGACACTCAGGATATCAAAGCACTTGGGCAGCAACACATGTAGTGACACGTGACAATTCTGCAGTGTAAGATGTGGTTTGCTAGCACGTGTAGACTGACATCTCCAAAATACACAAGGAAAAATCAAGCACCACCTAGAAAACATTTGCATCAGATCATTCAGACTAATAGTTTTGGGTTCAGCTCTTCAAGGACATAACATGGGGTGCTTGCAGCATGTCTTCACCATGAAGGCACTTTACAGGACTTTGCTGCCTGTAGCCTGGAAAATGGGATGAGGGAGGAACACTGTGAACTGAACTGCCTCAGTTCAGGGTTGGTAGCAGCACAGTCTCAGTCCCATGGTACTGTACTTGCCCTAGTAACCCTTGTGTTCAGCCCCCAGTTGTTGAGTCCACACACACTGTAGTGATGAGCTGGAGAACCTGCCAGCTCAGGAGTTGTGCTCTGGCTGTCTCTGTGTAGTCTGTACAAGCCCATATGGCCAACTCCAGAAGGAAGCCAGCATGACTCAAACTAAGTGGCCAAGTGGGAGCCTGGGTGTCTCTCATCTCAGACACACCCTAGAACAAAGAGCAGGTCCGGCTCTAAAGGACACATGGCTCAGGTTCCCGAACAAGCAGAATGGCAGCATGGACTGCACTGCTGAAACAGAGCCACAAAAAGCTGCTACAGGCCAGGCTGGAAGAGAGCAATGATCTCATGGTGCCAAGCTTAGTTTGAGGACTAGCACCAGATATTCAATACCCAGGTTCTGAAAATATTCCCTGATATCAGGTACTCAAGCACGGGAGAGGAAAGCACCTTCTGCCATCACAAATCAGGGTACAGGGCTCAATTGGATTGTGCCCAAAGAAGCATGATGGTCACATTTGGTGACATTCAGAGGACTGCGTCAGTCTACCATAAACATGTAACTCAGGACCACTTAACGAGCTCCTTCCCCAATGGTTCCTGAGAGGCCAACCTTTGTTCTGAATGTCTGTATTGTATGTCTGCAGCAGCCTGACACAGATACTGTGTGTATCGTGTTTTGCACATTCGCTCTCCCCTATAAAGGCATATGTAGTCCTCTCACATGGAAAAATATTATTGAGAAGGCAGTTTGAAATTCTCACCTATCAACAAGTCATGACACAGCCCAGTCTCCAACTGCCTGTACTTGGCTTGCTAACATACAAATAGGAAAAATCTTTCTGTCTTCTTCAATAGGATTTTAGCTCATCTTAACCATCTGGTTTTTTTTTTTTGGTTTTTTTTTTTTCCTTGTAACGACAAGTCGTTTTTGGAAAATTCCAAGGGTATCTATCTAACCAGGCCTTATAAGGCCTTATCACCTTAATATCAGAGATGGCATCTTTCCTAAAGACCAGTAATAGTAATTTCCACTGGTATAAAATAAGCAGTTTTTAATTGCTCACTTTACAGCAAAGTTTAAACTGGCAGTTTTTATAATGAACTCTGGAATCTGAAATTAGATTGCTTGTTCAATAAAGAGCAACTGACCTATGCCAGAGCAAGATTTCACAATTTTGTATTTTGAATATCAAAAATACATTTTCTGTCCAATTCCCAGAAAAGACAGTGTAGAAAAAGAAGCCTGGAACTGACCTACTTACATTGCCAAATCAGTCTGTTATTGAGCCAAAAGTATTTTATCAAACTTCCTATTGTTCTTAGCAAAGCAATGCCATTTCTATGAATTCAGAACGATTTGTGAAAAGCAACCTCTCATTTTGTGACCTGCAAATTTCTACACAAGTCTTTCAAACAGAGCACCCAAACTTAGGAAATTGCCCCTGTGAGACAATTTGTATAATCTCCTTGATCTTTCCCACTTCTTAAAGTGATGGTGGTACAGCTGAAGAATACAAGTATGCTAAATGTCAGGCTTTTATCTATGGCCCCCTTCATATCTGATAGTTTTTCTAATCCGCAGTTTCTAAATTCATGTGATAAACTGAGAATTTCTACTCTGGTAAAAAAAGGAAGAAAAGATATTAGGTCTCTTGATTGCAAAGTACAGCTTCAAGTTATAAACCCCGGAGGCTACAACATCAGATAATAAATAAAAATAAGTACCAACTCATCATTATTTTTAAAATGTAAATACGAATTTCACAATTTTCTGGAGCCTCATGCATGATGCTGTGAGTGCTGGGAGCTGGGGTCAATGAAATAAGCTCATTCCCAAAGAAATTGCTTTTACCCTTCTCAAATGATCTCATTTCTCAATTCAAGAGTAACTGTTCACATGCAGGAACTGATTTTCTGGTTAGATGGCAGGGCCTAGGGGAGCAGTCTTAGGGCAAAAGTCTCCTCCTTACTGCTGCGTGGGAGAGCACACTCTCCATAGCTGTGCCAAAAGCCCTCCCTGTCACCACTGCATAGCAACTTTGATCCCTAACCTGTGATTACTTCTTTCCACCTACTGATGCCAATTGCAAAGTGGGTCACTGGAGGATCTAAATAGCAATCACATGAGTGATCATCTTGATAGTTAGGAGGGAGGTCTCAGGACAGTCCCCCTTATAGCTAGAAGAAGGAGGAAGCTACCATCAAAACATCGTGACACTCAGATAAAGATGAGAGTGAGGGAATAGCATTGGAGGTAGGATCACTTGGGAAGGTATCCATCTCCCTGGAGAAAAGAACCTCAGAAGAACTTGGCCTTGACTCTGACCACAGAGACGGACATCCACAACATGCTACACTAAGCAACATGTCTCACAAAGATCACCAGCTCTAAAAATTTGCAACATTTTTTAAAAAGCACACACAATAATTTTTGCAAACCCTCTCCTACCTGAAGTGTTTCTTGGCTGTCATGTATATTACTCATTTTTGGGGGGGGAAGCTTTTCACTCCCCCTTCCCATGTCTAAGAAGTCAGCAAACACATGACTGTTTCACTGCACAGATCCCCTTTCAGGATTCAGTTCCAGTCTTGCTTAACCCATAAATGCCTTGCTGGAACAAAGAATGCTCCTAGCATCCTTAGCCTTTTACTTCAGAAGTTTGTTTTGCATCCAATCTCCTTGCACATATGCACAAATAACACAGAAAAAATCCTAAATGTAGCTGAATTTTGCTGCAAGAGAAGCAGAGGGGAAACAGGGTGGTCAAATAACCTGTACAAAAAATAGGATGCAGCTTCAGGACACACTGTCTTTCCCAGAATTAACTCCCCCCCCCCCCCCCCCCCTACC